>VNJN01004097.1:0-113686 GCA_008042485.1 Drosophila mayri | reverse complement strand
CAGCTTTCCGATTCAAAATTAGTTTCCTGTAGGCCAAGTTATGATAATTGAAAAACTTCCAAATTCCCAAAAAATGAGCCTAAAAATTTTGTCAAATTTTGTAAGGGGTTGCATCGTCAAAATTCAAAAAAATTAAATCGTTTGTTTATTTAAAAAGTAAGTATGCAGATTTGTTAGCCTTTTGAAAACTAGCATAGAACAGCTTTCCGATTCAAAATTAGTTTCCTGTAGGCCAAGTTATGATAATTGAAAAACTTCCAAATTCCCAAAAAATGAGCCAAAAAATTTTTTCAAATTTTGTAAGGGGTTGCATCGTCAAAATTAAAAAAAATTAAATCGTTTGTTTATTTAAAAAGTAAGTATGCAGATTTATTAGCCTTTTGAAAACTAGCATAGAACAGCTTTCCGATTCAAAATTAGTTTCCTGCTTCAATGCTTCAATGCTTCAATTTTCAGTGCAGAAATTTTAAATTTGGCGCAGTACAAATTCCTTAAATTTAGGATTTCATGTACCAGGCGAACAGCCGGCGTGCTGTCTAAGTACAGTGACCTTTCAACTAATGATGTTAACTGAACTGCTGCTCAAGGAACCGCTTTAAATGAACAGACACTGTTTAAACTTAATTGATTTGCTTTTATTTTTCATTTTTAAATATATATATATATATATATCCATATAAGAAAAACTATTATACATCAAAAATTAGCATAATAATAAATATAACTAAATTATACAAATATTATTAGACAGCATTCATCCGTTAATTGCATTTCCAACGAACTTTCTATCGCCTCTGTCATCCTGCTTTAATATTCCTTTCTTCCTTCTACCGACTTCCAACGTTACTACACCATTTTTGAGAATTTGACGGAAAATATTTGTTTAAAAAATGACACCATGAGACTTTATGACTAACAAAATTGCGTGAGAATGTAGAAGTCATTTGTTTGTTACACTTTATATTATTTACTTTGTATGATTTGTGTTTGCTTTCGGTTTAAGGTTCTATTCATTTCCTCTTTGTGGCATTTTTAGCATATATGAATATATCGCTTTATAACGTTATACTTGCTTCCTAAACCTACGAACCTTGCGCTTTCTGATCGTTCCAACTGGCCTATCCATATCCTACTTGTTCGCACTCTCTTTGGCTGCCTTCCTTTGAATATTTCTAGTTAATGCTGCTTCTCTTTACTTTATTTGTTGCTCCGCATTTAGGTTTATTAGTTTTTTGTTGCTCTTCTCTGGGGGTTGGCAAGTAGTACGACGCATATTTGGGGGCTCAATAACTGCTCGCCGTGGGTTCTTCTTCGTGTTGTTGTTCTGAGGGTCTGAAACATTGAGTGCAGTTTTACAATTCTTAATTGATTTTCTTTTCTCTTTTTTTTTTTTGGCTTTTCTTGATTTTTTTTTATCATTGGGGATTGTTTTATAATTTTGGTTAATTTCTTGTTTTGTTGCTTGTTCTTTGGCTGCAGTTTTGTCCAAAACTGTGTGTGGGTGTGGGTGTGCATCATCCTCCTTCTGCGCCTTCGGTCTGCTGGCTGTTTACATATATAGATATCACGAAAGTTCCTGCGAGAACTGCGTCTCCAGGGTGGGTCTAGTTCTAGTTGGGTTCCTGCTGGGGTTGCGTATCGGTGGTCCTGGGCTGCCATAGCCCGCGGCATACAGCTGTGGGCACGAGTCTTTTATGAGTTCCTGCGTCTCGCGCAGCTGCCGCTGCACCTGCGGCGCCAAACGCTGCACGCTGATCGCCGGCGGGAACTTGTATTCCGCCGCCGGTGCGGCCTGTATGGAATAGGGAAATAATTACAATTTAATCGCTTTAAAAAGAAGAAGAGGATGTAGACTCACCTGTACGCCGTGCATCATCTCCCCGTAGTAGGCTCCCGGTGGAGGCGGCGGCTGCTGTTGCTGCTGACTTTGGCTGTGTGGAGCGGTTGGCGGTTCGTACGTTTCGGGGGCAATGATGGGTGGTAGGGGAGGAGCGACCGACGCCGACTGGGAGGCAGTGCTCGGGGGTGCGGCTCCATAGTAGGCTAGTTGCAGGGGCCCTCGACCCGCTGCGATTCCGGAAATGGCGCCGGCGCCATTAAGGAAACCGCCGCCCGCCCCCAGTTGCGGTCCGGCGGTGATATACTGAACGGAAGGAGATGGCGCCGGCGGTGGTGCCGGGGCCGAGGAGGTGCTGCCATAGATCAGGCGCTTTGGACTAACGCTCTGCGGCTTGGCTCCGGCGGGAAGGGACAGCAGATATTGCTGTTGCTGTTGCTGCTGCTGGTAGAGCTGCTGCTGCTGCTGCTGCAGCTGGGCGAGCTGTGCCGCTGCCGTCGCCGTGGACGTGTTGACTACGTTGGCCTCCAGCTGCGGCAATAGGATGAGCTGCTGCTGCTGTTGCTGGTATAGCACCGCCGCCGCTGCCGCTGCCGCCGCTTGTTGCTGCTGCTGCTGCTGGGCCTGGGCCTGGACCTGTTGCTGCTGCTGTCGCCCCGTCATCATATGCTGAGGTAGATACTCCGTCGTGGGTAGCGTGACCATTGTGGAGGAGACGACGCTGGCGGCGCTGGAGGCGCTGGAGGGCTGGAGCAGTAGGCCGGAACCGCGTGGTGGCTGCTTCAGTGGCACCTGAACCTGGCGGATGGGCGTGGTCTGCAGCGACCGGCTGGCGGAGGAGCAGATGGAGGCGGTGATGCTGGCGGATTCCCAGTGCTGGCGCAGGGCGTTCAGTCGAGCCTCCTCCAGAGCAATTTCCGTCTCACTGGCCGAGTCGTAGTCAGGGCCCTGAAAGTAGTAATTAAAAGAATTATTGAAATTGAAATAATATGGAAATATGAATATAATCAAAATATTAATTTGAAAACGAATTTTAATGTTTCAAAAAGCAATAAACTCAATTGGCTTTCCGCACAACTGAAAACTTGGAATAAGAACATTGTTTTTCTGATCACTCATTCTATTTCACATTTAATATTCCCAATGTTGTTGTTGTTCAGTAAACAAAATCATTTTTGAGACGATAAACATGATGCTGATGTCCAATTTCGTTAATCAGAAATGATTCATGGCACGTTTTTCTGTTTGAAAAGGCATCAAAGGCTAAATAAACATATTATTGGGTTAATTTTATTGCCGTTCGCGGGATGAATATTATTAATTTAGGAAAGGAACGAAACAAATGATACCACAGCACTCACCTCGTCGATCTTCTTGTCCAGCATGCGGAAGAAGTTCTGCTGGCTAGATGATATTTCCCTGGAAAAGTGGTGTGTTTATTTTCGGTTAGTTGGTTGGCGGACTGGCTTACTGGCTCTGGAGCAGCGACAGATTCTTGGCGCGCAGCAGGGATACGGCCACGTCCTCGTCACTGTCCTGGATGTCCTTATTGCTTTGCTCCTCGCTCTCATCATGCTTCTCGCGGTCGCGCTGCTGTGCCTTCTCAGCATCCTCGATGTGGCCTTCGTCCTCGTCCGTTTCGGCATCCGAGTCGGCTGCAAAATGAAACAAAACAAAAGCAAATGGATGGATGAATACGGATGGGGTTCCAGCGAGAGAGTTTCGAGCATTCGTCAAGATGAGTTGGCAATTTCGCGAGTGCCAAACGACAAGTGGCAAAAGTTTTGCAATAAGCCAAGTGTGGCTATAACTTTCGTGGAGGAAACAAGGAAAATGCTTGGGAAACACTTGTCAAAATTATGCCAAGATATGTGAAGGAAATGTATGCGCTACAAAAAATATATTTCTTATTTTTGCAGATTTTTAGAGGGAGTGAAATATCTAGTTATTAAATAAATAACCAAATTAATTGTTTACAAACTTAGAAACAAAGTGAATTTTATTTTAGTCTTTAATATAATCCCCAAATCCTGAAAAAGTACTGTCTGGAATAGCCCAAAAATATTTAAAACCAACGGAATATTAAATATGTTTCCTTTTGTAACGAATTAACGTCACTAATTCGATAAGTTCGTTTGCCCTTCTGCCAATAATCCGCCTTCCTTGGCGGCATTCTTCTGGTTGACCTGTGCGTATACTTAATATTTATGTTTTCTTGGGCCTGTCTTTGAAGTGCTCTGGCTGCCCATAAATGTAATTAAAAACCGTTATGCATTTTAATGCAAAACCCGAAAAATAGTCGAGAGTATTATGAATAATTAATCTAGGACCGAGAGCGAGACTAAAGCTTAGGCAGGCGCCTCCAAGAAAATTTGGCTCTTTTATGGCACAATGGCGCCTTTGTGTATGCTATACTTTTTTAGCTTTAACCCTTTTCCACAGACACACACACACACACAGAGAGAGGCACAGGACACAGACACAAACACAAGCCCTTGGGGCCACACCCCTTGAAGCGCGCCGCCCACCACTGCAACAACAAGTTGCCTTTTTAGCAGTTAATTATACACACACACACACACCACACAGGGCAAAAAAACAAAAAGAAAATACGAGGAGCGGGACTAGTCAAAAGTTTCCAATGTAGGCTAGGGTTTTCACATTTTTTTTTTTTTTTTGTTTAAACTTAAGAGCAAAAACATGCGAGTATGTGTGTGTGTGTATATATGTATATTATATAGACTATGCTGCTGGGCTTTAAAATGTAGGCTTTTATTATTACTTTGGTGAATGCATGGCCTTAAAACTGGGCTCCGGCCCACCTCCCCCTCGCCCTCGGTGACATATTAATCAATGATGTCCTCATTGTGTGTGGAAACAGGTGGCTCACATATACATATACAGATGCATACACACACACACACACTCGCGCACGCAGCTGGAGGCAAATTGATGTCGTCATGCGTGTAAGCTTTTGTTGTGCGAGGCAATACGTTTTATTCCCTTGTTTTCCCCAGTCCCTCCCCTTTCCCCCTTTCCAATTTTCTACATAAAAAATCTATCTATGGGAATTTAGGGAAATGTGTCAAAGTAAATCTATAATTATAAAAATAGGTGATTTTATTATAGCTAAAATCTTTCGATTTTTGGCTTTGAAATATAAAATATGAAATTCGTATTAAATCGCTTGTAACAGGTGTCAGTAAATGAATAAATATATACGCTTTTTAGCTGATTTTTAGAAGGCAAGCATATTAAAGTTTTTCATTTTTCGTTTCAAAACAAATTTCGTTATGAAAATAGCTTCAAAACAATATTTCCCTTGGTCCCGATTAAAAAAACACAAGAAAATATGAATAAATGTCAGGCTTTAAATGACTTGAGATATTTTCATTTCACAAAGGAAAATATTCTACACACAAACAGAAGTATATATATTCTTTAATGATATAGTATAAAAATAAACCTGGATATTAGCAGACTATCAAAAGAGCATCAATTTTAATGGGGAAACCAATAAAATTATACGCAAAAATGTGAAGTAAAATATTAACTATTTGTGAGATATTTCCTTAAGGAAAGGATGCACTCACCATGTCCTCCTTTCTTGCCGTTAGCTTTACTCTTCGATTTCCTGGGATACAAGTGAATCTTGCTCTGTCCACAGCCCATCTTTTGAATGTGCCGCCGCTAACGCCTTTAGAAATCCAGAATCGCTGCTGCTTCTGCCGCTTTTGTTGTTGTTTTCAATTTGTGTGTTACTTTTCTCGGTGTTATTTGTTGTTTTTTTTTACTTTTTGTATTATTAATTTGTTGCTCGACACGTTGCCCTCTCTCGCTCGCGCTCTCTGTCCGTGTGGCGCTCGTCACTCGACGCCTCTCGCTCTGAACTGTCTTTTATTTACGTTTGTCGTCTATTCTTCCTTCTGTTTTATTCAATTTTCACTAATTTAACTATGTGTGTAAATTTAATTTATTTGATTTGTCGCTGTTGTTGTTGCTGCTGCTGCTGTCACAGTCGCTGCGCGGCTTGGCGTTGTCAATTTCGAAAGATATCATCCAGCGGCAGCAACAAATGTTCTTCATCGGCGGCGGCGGCAGGGGGAAAATACTTTGCGTTTGTGCGTGAGTTTTCCCTGCGACTGGGCAAATACCACCCAAGCCACCCACCCACCACTCGGCCACTCAGCCACCTATTTCCAGTTCAAACCAACCGCAGTGCAACTTGGCTAACACGAACTAAGCACCTAATGGCTCTTTCGATATTAACAAAAATATTTATATCTCAAAAAACTAATTGCAAGAAAAATATGCAAAATAAAAACGTTTCTTTAATTACCATTTTATTGAAAAACAATTAAAAATTATTAAAATCAATCAAGACTGCTCAAAAGTAGGCAATAAAAAAATTTGTTTGAGCCTCAAATGTATCTAGAATCCTTTTATATTGAGAGCCAATTTTAATCACAAACAATTTTCCCACAACTAGCGGCCGAGATCTGTGGGAAAGTTTTCACTGTAGAGAAATTTTCCCCATTTTATTTCTTTTCTTATTTTTTGGGGACGGTGGGTAAGGTAAGGCAACGGAAATTAAGTGGGTCCCCCGGCTGGCCCTCAACCACTTGTTCCTCGACCGATGCTCGCTCGCTGCTCGCTGCTCGATGCTGCTATAAATCCAATTTGCAGCGTCAATTTGTAAACAGGACATACCCATAAAAGGGTTCGTTTTTTTTCGCCTCGACCAGGGCTGCACAGCACTACGCAATTCGCTCTCCTTGAGCCAAAGCCAAAGCCATCGCCGTTGTTGTTGTTCTTGTTGTTGTTTCTGGTCTTGAGGAGGACCTTTTTGATGTTTTGCGAAAAGTAGGAAAGCGCGCTAGCTTTGTTGTTGGTAATTTAAACAAATAATAACAATAATAAGCACAACAAATAGTGCAACAAAAACACTTGAATTATATTCAATTATATTCGAAGGAAAGAGCCAGCAACAGCCACTCGCCCGCTCGCTCTCAACACTCTAATAGATACTCTCGCACACATAAGCTCCATGCTTTTTTTGGGGGCAGACAGACGGAGAGAGCTCTGGAGAGAGTCCATGTGTATGTGTGCGCGGGAGTGAGAGTGCCACACATTGAGAGAGAGAGAGAGTGTGCTTGCTGCGTGCGAAATTGATTTTTCTATTTATAAAAAAAAAATCAAAATATATCCGCTTGGCCCGCTGCTGGCTTTGCTTTTTTATTTGATCATTTTATTTCTGTTGCCCGCCAACTGCCAAAGGAACATAATTTATGTTTTATTTATGATTTTCGGGATTTGGGATAAATTTCCATTCCCGTGGCGATTTTCCGTGCCGCCTGCGCTGGCTGCTGCGAGGAAACTTGTTTGATTTATCGCATTAAATGCCCACTTGGGCACATTTGGCCCGAATAATAAACACACACGACCATCGCACAACCATCAGCACACACCGTCCATTTACCGCTAGCCGTTCGCAGGCATTTAAACACTAACAGGAACTGTTGTCGGTTCAACAATTATTTACATTCGCACTGGTTTTTCCTGCGGAAAAGTTGCCGAAAAGTATCTGCGACGCGTTGCCAGTGTGTGGAATTTTGTATGCTGAAATTTATGCTGCCTGACACTCCTCTTTGTGTCACTGGGAGAGAGAGTGCTTTCGGCGAGAGTCCGGCGGCAAAGGTGCAAGTACGGCAGAGTTCTCTGCCGAGAGAGTGGAGAGCGATTTGGCATACCAACACACGAGAGGCGAATGGGGGTGGGTTTTCCTTTGGAGCTTTGGCACAGGGGTTTGTCGTCGGCGGTTCAACGGACCACAGGGCGGGCTTGCAACGCCAAGGGGCAAGCTTTTTCACGGGGGGTGGCAGGTTGCAAATTGAATCAAAAGCTGGGCAAACTACCCGCTTTAGAACAAAGCTCTCAAAAAGATACCCAATCCTGTGGATTGGATTTTAAGCTTGGGGAATGTAAGAAAACTTTCTCCTGTAGTTGGCAACACGTCGGGAAAAGCTACTCCAGGCAGCACATTTTCCCCAAAGCTCCTATAGAGGTCAGCCCTTATTGATAGAAATTGTATTATTTTTTTGGGGGGAAGCACAGTCAAAACTCTGTAAAATAATATTCTATTTCACCTTATCTTTTCAATGTCAGAAAATTGATAATAAAGATAGTATTTCATGAAGGCACTACAAGAGTCGAAATTATTCTTATTCATCTTTTAAACAGCAAAAATAGAAATAAATAAAAAATTAAGAAATAGTCAAAGAGTATATTGGAATAATATAATGGTAATAATTTTTTCAAACATAATACGTATATCTAGCTTTTAAATGATCCTTTAATAAATCATAAAACATGCCAGAAAAGAAAATAATTTCCAAAAAAAGTTGGCTCCTATTTAGCAAAGATATATGTATGAGAAAAAAGTCATGTTAGGCCTCATTAATTTCCACAGCAGTGATTCCTGACCAGCGCTTCGCTCCACTTCCTCAGAGGACCAAGGGACCAGAGCAACCCCCTGCAAACTCGAACCCCCTCGAACATTACATTAGATGGGACATGTAGATGGCATTATTTATTGCATAATAATGAAGTGAGAAACGTTACAAATCAAAACACTCGACAGCAACGAGATAAACTTTTGTCCGTTTCCATTCACTCGATTTTCCCCGTTGCTTTTCTTTTTTTTTATCATTATAATATATTTTTGGGGCAGAAACGTTGGCATTTTTTCCGTGCATTTGTCAGCCGCAACGGAATTGAAACGTTTGCGCTTTTATTGTCACGGACGTGTGTCGTCCTTCGGGAGGGGGAGGCTAGCAGGACCTCGACTTAGACTTCGGGGTGGACATCTCGGACTGGTGGGAAAAATATGAAATCTATATGGGCATGGCGGACAGGAAGTAATATACAACAAATGCGAAATGATATCGTGTCATTGATCTAGGAAGACATCCTGGGTGGGGATTTGGTTGGCGTGATATGGGAACACTTTCGCAAGGATCCCAGAACTAAATATGGTAGAAAATATATTAATATAACCTCTTAGTCTTTTATAGATTTGTGGGAATATTCTTTCGTGGGTAGAAAGTTTAATCCCTATTCCCTTCATCATAATACTACCAAAGTTTGTTAAAAATCATTCAGATTTCAAGTGATTCAGGTTAAACTCCTAAAATCCAAAAATAACTACAGAAAAAACTCAGAGCGGACATCCCACAATCCCTCATCGAATTGTTAAAGTCCTGTCAAAGGATTGTCCCTTCGTTAAAACTGCTGATATTGGCGACATATGTTTCTGTCACATTGTTTGACATTTTTCCCGCGGGCTGCCACAGCACAGATTGAACCTGCTGCGTAGTCCTGCCAGCATTTAGGCAAATTTTCGCACTCCTTTCGCTTCGAGCCCCCAAAAAACAATTTGCATAATTTGCAGCGATTTTCCGCAGCTCCTTCCTGTACAGGCTCTGGCTCCGGCTCCTGCGGATTGCGGGGAGGGCTGCTGATGATTTTCGATGACGTTTTGTTGAGTTTAAATCGTCGGCTGTCGATTGTGACTATCATGGGAAGTGGGCGTGTCCGGCGGCCACGTGACCGCACGCGTTGTGTTGAATTTAACACGGAACTGGAGGTCCTGGAGGTCCACCATCCTTCCCGAGACACTTGGGTGCAATGCAAATGGGGTGCGAGCCAGCCGAGAATTCCAGTTCGAGTTTTTCTTTTTTAACTTTTTGCGGACGCGTGCAGCCAATAAGTCCTTCATCACTTCCGCTTCAGTTCAGTTCCGTGATTTTGCACAAATAATGTTTTGATTGCGTGGCAGCGTGACGTGTAATTATTATCGCCGCACACAATCGCCGCCAAAACAACAAAGGATAAGCCTTACGGATTCCGTGGCTTCAAAGGAGCGGGGATTCTCTGGGGATCCAGGCGGAGAGCGGCGGCAAAGCAATTAAAATGATTTGCCAGATTCAAACCAGTCAGAAGATCCTACCAACTGGTTGTGTGCTAAAACTGGGATATTGATCTTAATGCCTGTATTGAATGACATCTAATAGAAGCCATCAATAGTAATGAGAGTGACTTGAAGAAATTTATAATTTAGCACTTTAGGAAATAAAAACAGAAGCCATAAATCAATCAATTTATTAGGTTTAGTATGAGACCAAAAATAGTGTAAATCTATAAATTTTGAAAGAGAAAAATATTGCAACAATTGATATTTAAAATCTGCAATGCATATAAATTTTTGAAAACCCATAAAAAATATAACATTTCAACAACAAATTGCTTTAATTACAAAAAGAAGAAGACCCGTGTAGCAAAAAAAGGAGATTCCCTAAGAAAACTTTTTTAAGGACCCGCACTCGACTGCGTCAAATCACAAATTAAAAATGGCTTGAAAAAAATTATGCAAATTTCTGGTTGCGTCCAATCCTTTACAGGGACAGGCAAGGAAATTTCATTAAAAACAGAAGCAGCAGCAGCTCTGAAGAAATCTTTTGATAAAAATTAAAAACTTTCCGCTGAAGGACAATTGACAGAGCGGAAAAAACGAAAGACAAAAAAATGGTAGAAAGATAAGAGAACGAAAATAAAACAGCAGAAATTGTGAAATGATGAAACAAGGAATTAAAACAAGCAATAACAGAATATTATCACAGCGTGGAAATGGGAGCGTAGGCGTTGAAATATTTAAATATCGCCAAGCTGCTTTTATATATAATTTTAATGTCCTTTTTCCAGAGCCTCTTACGGTCCAGCCAAGTGGAGTGCGACTTGCAACTTGCCGCTGCTGCTGCTGCTGCTTTGCATAATTATATTCATTGAAAACTTATTTTCTTCAAGTTTTCCGCAGCAGGAAAATATTATATGGGAAAAAGAGGAGGAAAAGCATCAAGCAGAAAAGAAATCCAAAGGAGAAGAGAGCTCTGAATTGAGTTACAAACGGGAGAAGGCGAGAAGAGAAACAGTTTTTGACATTTAATTGCTAGAGAACTTGCCGGGAGGGAAGGGACGGTCGAGATGGGGGGCTGGGGGAAACTGAGAAGAGCTGCAGAGCTGCTGCCCAAATGTCCGCCACTCCACTTGGAGAAACTCGTTTCAATGGCCGGACCTGAAGATGCTGAAATCGCTGCTGCTCCGGCTGCCGCTGGTAAAGAAGAGGACCAAGAGCTAAAAAAATGTAACATGATTTAATGACATGAATTATTTATGAGTTTCCTGTCAATCAAAAACCACGTCAAAGCATTTTGATGGCGATGTCAACGCGCCAGTGAGCAAAACACACGACGCGGACGGAGGCAGCGCATCCACAGGAGCGTAAAAAATAAAATACGATAAAATAAATACAAAATAAATAAATAAAGGTCTTCGAAATAAATAAAGGTCTTTTTAAATGTATATATTTTGTGGGTTAAAGGTTTCAAAACTGAGTTCCGCCTTAACTCACGCTTAAAAGGCTCAACAAAGTAATGGAATAAAATATATTAAATATTTTACAGAGATAAAGGTAGCCTTTAAAGTTATTTGTATTTTTTTTTTTAAATTCCTATAAAAATCATCTAAATTTGTATCTCAAAATTGCTGCCCCTTTTCGAGTTACATTTCCCCCATTTCCCCTCTGTCAGCCAATCAATATTTTTGGATAAATGCTAACCAATAGCTGAACAAATGATATGCTAATTTCTAAGCTTTTTAATCAAGCCAAAACCCACGTTCAATTTGCATTTTGTTTACTTTTTTCCCCATTGTTTGGATCCTGGCCTGCCTAGCTGTTCCTTGGATGAAATCAATCATGTAATTTATGTTAGGATAATATGCTCAGCGAACAGCCGCAGACGGAGGAGCTTTCAAAATGGACTGTCGAGAAATAAATATTTAACAATAATTGATTTAAAAGTCGCATGCAAATGTGCCAGGACAAAGGGACGAAGGAAGCGGCGTCCTCCTTTCGTTCCAAAACGCTTTTTTAAGCCGCTTGGCACGTGGGTAAAGCAACGGCTGTTCGCGCCACAGGGGGAGGCTGCACCTTCTCTGGGTTTTTCCCCGCTAAGCAAACATCCTGGCGCCAGTATTCGGACTTGGCCTGTGCCTTTTAAGCATCAAAATTATAGAGAATATCCTTTAAAAAGCTTTTGATTTCGCTGGCTGCTTGAGAGGTCGGCTGGTCTGCTGTATATGCAAATGTCCTTCATCTGCTTAGCGTCCGGAAAGTTGTTTTCTTATTTTCCAAGGCAACCCAAGTTGCTTTCCTAGATCCCTCCATGGTCCTGGGTCCCCCACTCCCTCAGCAAATCGCATTTGCATGCCTTTGTCTGAAGCTGAAGCTGACCTCGTCTTCGCTGCCGCTGCGTCAGGTGTTGCCTACAGGATACTAATGTCCTCCCGTTAACGCTCTTAATGGCACAGACAAGCTGCCTGCATAATGGAGTCCTCCTACTCCTACCTCAAGCATCTTCCTGGCTCTTTTTGTGCTGCCCCACAACTGTCTCCATCTGTCAGCTAGCTGCATTCATTCACCTGCGTTGTGCCCAATGTTAATGACATCTCCTGGGCCAATGCATCAGGCCTTTTGGAGAGTGAGCCCAAGAAAAACTAGCTCAGCAGAGCAAAAGGATTCTGAGAAGAAGGAATAATAATAATAATAGGATCTGAAAGGGAGAAGCTAGAAATGGCGAAAAAACGACCTATAGATATTCTATCTTAATAATTCTATTAGAAAACTTTGAAAAATGAAATATTTTCTGATTATTATTAGTGTTAATTTGATTTTAATTAAAAATCAAAACTGAACTCCAAAAACCCTAGCTGAGAGAGCAAATGGCGATCACATATACCCCATAGGTAACATGGATATCCACTTCTGTCATCCCGCTGCCACTCGGCTCCCTCTAGCAGCATCCATTTGGGTAACCAGGTAGACAACAGAAATTAGCATTACTTCCGAGTGATCGCAATCTGCGCATACTAATTGCTCGTCGTCGGAGTTGGATTCATTCATGGGGGCAGGCAATATCATTGAGGGAAGGCCTCCGCTCCAAACTTGGCATTGCCTGAATGATTCTTGTGCTGCTGCTGCTGGTGCTGCTGTGATTTTTTCCAGCCTGTCTAGACGCTGCTGCATATAAGGTAAGTTGGCGACGGGAGACCCGAGACCAGAGACTCGCCTTTGGATGCGTTGCGATGCGGAGAGCCTGAGCCTCAGCTCGAGCCTTCGCCTTCTTGTCTCCAGAGCTCAGAGCTCATTCCCGGGAAAATGAAAACGGGAACGAGAACCCTTGGCTTTCTTGCGAATCGAGCACAAAACACCAATCATCCACATCATTGTCAACACGCCAGCATAGCCAACGTCGTCTCTCTGTCGACGGTCCATAAACGGATGCCTCGCGTTGCCCATTTAGGGTTTGCTGGCTCTGGGGCCTGTCATAACTCCTCCTGGTAGGCGTACCAGGGATCGTTGTCTCCAGAGCGCCAGCGCAGAGCACTATGCGATCATCTCATCCGATTCCAAAGCGATTCCATGCCCATTTGGCATTGCCAAACGTCCAAAAAAGGCGCAGACGCCGCAGCTTCATGACGCGCGTTGGGAATATCCAAGCACCGAGTCCTCGTTGTCGTCATACTTTCCCTGCTGCTCCAAAGACCATATGCTATATGAGCCCCTATAGCTTGGAGATTGGAGCTTGAAGCTTGGAGCTGCCCCAGCTGGCCAGCGTTCTCAAGCGCTCAAAGTGTCAAGCGTCAATTGCCGTTGAAGTTTATTGCCTTGGCAGCAATTAAATCTGATTTTTTTTGTTTATTTCGGGGGCTTGGTGACCAAAATCAATCCACATTGATTTGATTTCTTGATTGGCTGTCCAGGGAATTGAAATGCATAATTGAATTATCAAATTAGAGGTGGTGCTTTGATAAATAATTGTTATTCCAGGGGGGACGACTCGGTGAGTCATTGGGTGTTTCTGGGTTTAATTAATTGTTTATAAATTTAATTAAATGGATTTTTGAGTTAATAATCATTCAGAATGTCGGCCTAAAAGCATATTTTATGGAGTTTGTTTATTGGAGGAGAGGTTGTTTTATGCTAAATACTGTGAAATAATAACTAGTATCATGTTTGAGGGTGCGCTTCAGTTTCTCCTAGAAACCTTTCAGGAAGATTATAGAAATCATTAAAGACGCAAGTTTAGACTGTGTTTTAGTGCACAGATCGAGTAATAAGTTTTCCATGATTCTGACCTTGAAATTCTCTAAGAAATCAAGCAAAAATCAAACAAACCCATCAATAAGTTTCTCAGGAAAAGGCCTCCCCGAGCTCCCATAAAGCTTTTTAAATTTTTAAATCTTATAAAAATAAATCTTTCAAATTTACTGGCGTAATAACTCTCCTTCGGACAGTTATTTTTATACAAATTAGAAATTTACACTTTGTTTCCCAAACTCCCAGAGCTTACTGCAATTTGGCTAAGTAAGTTTTTTATTGCCACCGTTTCGGGTTCAGGACGATAGGTAGCATTCCTTCTACCTTAACTCAAAGAGAAAAATTCATCACCGCAATATGCGCAACATATACCTAAAACACAGAAAGGAAAAAGCAACAAAAAAGCAAAGAAAACTCCGGAAAAAAGAAGTGGCTGTGTGGCAGTGGCAGGAAAATTGTCATAAAGGTGCAACTGACAACAGCAGAAGAAGAGGAGACAGGCGACAGGACCGGCGAGAGGTTAGTAAATTTCAATTTATATGCAGAGGGAAAAATGAGTGAAAAGGCAGGCACCCAGGCACCCACAGGACATGGGACACGAGAGCCAAGGATGAGGAGGAGCAGATTCAAGGAGCTAGCGCAAAAAGTGTCAACGTTATATTTTCTCGAATTTTCCAAGATTTTTCGTGCCATTTTATTTCCCATCTCTTGCTGTCATCACTTGGTTTTTATTTATTCTTTTTTTCCCTACTATTTTTGGTTGCCAGCGACGCAAGTGGAAAACGCAATTTCATTAGACAAATTGAAAAAAATAAGTGCAAGCTTCGTACACAACAACAACAACAATAAAGAGGACTCCTATTATATACTAAATATGGCCAGGAACCCAGCTATATACTCCCTATGTACAGCCAGAAGACTGACGCCATGTTGTGCAGACCATCTGAAGATTTTACGATGGTTGCCTGCCATTCGTCGTCCTGGCTATTTCCCGGACTCGCGCATACGTGTAGGAGCGGAATGGCATGGAAAATATGTATATAAATATATATATGTATATCCAACGGCGGAGCAACCTCGTCCTTGTCGAACAGGATGCTGCGCGCGCGTTGAAAAGAGGCGGAGACTCTCTGCCCAACCGGAAAAACCAACACTTGGAGCTGCGAGGAGCTGGAGCTGCCGGAAAAAAGGCCAAAGAAAGCACCGAATGCAGCCCGGACTCCCTGGTCTCTGTTCGGCAGCATACACACTCGCCTCGCTTTCCCCACTTTTCCGCTTTTCCCCCACAAAAACAACGATGCGTCGTCGCTGATTGGAAGCTTCGGCAAAGCAGCTCGTTTTTGGGGCGGAGCAAAAGCTCTTGACGCAGTGGCGCCACCGAATGGGGGGAGAGCATTGGCCAGACAAAAAGGGGGTTTCATGTCATAACTTTTAGTTAATTCATAATTTTCATATCAACTTTTAAGCAATTTAGAATAATATTTAAATTGACAGCTGAATTTAAAGTCCCTGGCAATAAAGGCTCTTTAAAAAAAATACCACAAAAAATTGGATAAACTTTTGGGAGAGATTTTAAATCTTTTGCTTGCAGAAAATTGGAAATTTCTATTTAAAAGAAATGATTGATCATAGAAATAATATGAATTATACTTTTAAAATGCTAAAAATCTTTTAATATTCATTCATCCACTTCCTACAAAATATCAATTTCCCGGGCCGCATTTATCATCCCAACAAAACCCTCGGTGACCTCCCTGGCCACTGGAATAATGTCCTCGGGCGGCAGGACGAAACCCAATCGGCCCTTGTCCCTAAGCTCGATGGTATATGGTATTTTGATACCCTTGACCGCATAAGCCCATTCTTTGCCCGATCCTGAGACTTCATCTGAAAGATATAAATCATCAGTCACAATAATTAACAAATAAGCAACAACATAAGACTCACAAAGAGTTGTTGCACTGGATCCATAGGTGAATACAGTGCCATATCTCCTGAGCAACGCATCCGAGAAGCCCTTGGCCACATGCATCATCTGGGGATAATGCTCGGGAAACTCCAAAGCGGTGTGGCCCCAGGGAGAAAGTACGTACTGCCCATAGGAGTGAAGGGATATGTAGATTTTGATCGTGTCCTCTGGTATAGAGTTGTTTATATAGGCAGTCAACTGACTGATCTCGACATCGGACTCAGCCGAGGGACCAGCATAGGTTTCATCGCAAAAATCTGAACTGGCGCCAGTTACTAAAAAAAAGAAAGAAATATATCTGTAATATATATTAAATTCTCATCAAATTCTCATCAGTATAATTATACTTACACATCCACAGATAATCAAAGTTGCGATTCAGATCCGTTCCAACACACTCGCCCGTGGGATCCGAGTTCAAACGCGATTTGCGCCAGAGTCGTTCCTACCGGTCGTCATGGAAATAAAGATAGAGATTATCAGCGGTTAATAGACCTAATTGATTACTAGTTAGTATTGGCAATACGACTATAAGATAAGCGACTTAATAACATTATTGGCACGTATTTGATCTGATCGCTTATCTTATCGGCGGCGGCACTTTCATTTCCATTCATAGAATTTATTATGTAAACACTTACCACCTCGTGCGAATAAACAAAACCATCGGTATTTAGGACAGGAATAATGTACCAGTCCACATTCTGAGCTATATCCCTCACACCGGGATTACGGGGCACCAGCAGCTCATCGATGAAGTAGGTAATTGTCGACGAGGTGATCCACTCGCGGGCATGGATGTTGGACTCTATGAAAACGGCTGGATTTCCCTCTTTATAGGAGATCTTAACACCGCGAATGGGCCTGCCCTCGTGGGAGTTGCCAATGGTAAAGGGTGTGACTATGTCCGGATATCGGGACTCGATCAGATCCAGCCAGGTGTATATTTCATCCAGGGTATGAAACTGGGTCCACTCCATTGAGCTTATACGCTGCTTTGGCCTCTGGGCATCGATGTGGTACTGCACATTGTCGATCTTGAGGCTGTAGCTAAAGTTGTGGTTGATGAGGAGCGTCTCGAAGCTGTCCTGGAACTCGGGAGGCAGCATAAGGTCCGACGATTCGCCCAGATGACGCGCCTCACGCCAACTGCTAAGCTGTTTGGATAAAAATATTCGTTAATAAATTGTAGTAAATAAATATTGAACATTAATCTTACCTTCAAGGCCTTTTCCTTACTCCTGAGCAGCTGAAACTGTTCCAAATCATCGATCCTCACATTGTACACCTTATAGTTATCATAGCGCACTTGGTCTAGACCAAAACTTAGACCTAAATAGGCTAATACCAGAAGAATTCTAGCCCACATACCGCTCGTTCGAAAGGCCCAGAGGTAACTGAAGAACTGCCGCCTGATTAGGCATTATCGCCCAGACAGCCCGTGGAGCTTGTGTTTACTTTATCAGCTTAATAAAAAACTATTTCGGGGCGTCTAAAAAATAGCAAAAGAAAAAAGCCCAAAGCCCAGTCTTGAGGCAGCTCGAGTTGTCTGGCCATTTGGTACTTAGGCTGTCTCTCAACTTTGCACATAAATTTTGTGCAACGGCAGCCCATTTCATTGTAGGTCATTGCATAATGAAGTTACCGCCCCGAGGCCCATAAATTTCCCTGGGAGCTCGTAGAGATTTTCCACAGACCGCCTTCGGTTCGCCGCTGTCTTCTGTTTGAACACTTTGTTTAGGCCTTTTCGGTTTCAGTTTCGGCCAGAAGTTGTCTCTTTTTTATGTCCTGTGGCGTGTGCTTAAAGGACTTGGCCCGGGGTGGGGCTTTGGTCATATTTTGCACGACTTGGTCGTTGTCGCCGCATGAGGTGCGTCAACGTGTGTCCTGTAAGTCCTGCAGCAAGGTGTGAGGTTTTCCAAAGTAGCTTGCCTGGCCAGGACATGAAAGGCGCATCAAAGTGGATTTCTAAGGGGCGAAATATTTCGCAAAAATGTTAATGGCCGTGTGAAATATCGAGAGAAAATGCAAAACTCTTCCGTGGTCTTCAATCTGTTCAACTTTTGTCTGTTCGAAGGCGAAGGGTGAAGAATTTACAGCCACATAAAAATCAGGGATTTAACAGCAATTTACAATGCTACTAAAATAAGCTATATAGTAAGTGTAACGGTCTTATAAAATCAGAATTTATGGGAGTCGAAGTCACTTAACTGATTCTAAACCTGGTTTAAAAATTCCTCATACCGGAAACAGTTTAAAATACAAATTAAAATCTAATAAAATAACTATTTGAGACGGTAAAGAGAGGTGACTTTAGATCTCAAAAAGTTTATGTAACTTTTAATATAGAATTCCTAAAGATCTACTAGAATCCAAGATAAAGCCACTTCCTAGCTTCCTTTTCTTTTGCACCAATTAGCGGCGGATTATTTGATTAGCCCGCTAATTGCCTTGTCCTGCCACCGCACAGAAAATAATACTAATTTTGTGAACACTTATTTCTTATCAGTCGCCATAAAGGCGAGCCCAGCAGGATTAAAGCCCAGGCAAGGAGTCGTCGCTCTCTCGCAGGATTACACACAGCCTGCGGCTGCGGCGGAACTTCCAACAAAACTTTCAACACCTTCTTTGGCGGCGTGGAAATTGCGGAAAACTTTTCAACCAACACTTGTCGTGGCGCGTGCGATAAGCCAGCGCCGCATTTTTAATTGCTAAACTCCTTGGTCCTTGGGAGCCCAACGGGGACTTGCTTAAAGTCGGCTTTAAAGTGTCATAAATATCACGGCGTTAACATTTCCTGTGGAATATGGCGACCCTTTTAATTGTGTAAAAAGTGAGGCGGCCATAACATAAATCTCGTTGCTTCGCTGGGAGGACAGGTCGTATGCTTAATATTTTTCACTTGCGACTCGGCGACAAAAAAATGTCAATGCCGGAAAGCATTTAGCATTCGCTTTTTTCTCTGTTCTTCGTGGATTTAATTAGCCTCAAAATGTCCCCGGAAAATGGCAACCTAGCATGCTACATGCGGAGGCAAGTGTCCTTGCCGAAGGCTCTGGATAAGCCAAGGAAGTCTGTGTCCGTTTCGAGGAAGGAAGTTGCATGTGCATTCTCAAGTTCAATTTGCTGGTTTTACCAGAATTTCAGGACAGTCAACATTGGATTTTGAGCCGGAAATGTGAAAGGGGAAAGAAATTAAAGAAGGGAAAAACATTTAACTGAGGGAGGGGAAAGAGGGTTCAGTTTATAATTATTTTATATTTTTTTATAAGGAATTTTTAATGAGTTTTTTGTTTTTCTTTAATTAATTAAGAAATCCCAATGTTATCTGAAATCCTACGAATTTTTGAAAGTTTTATAAACGCAGAGACAGGGAAAGACCACTTTATGTGTTTCTTAAACCTGATTTTTTAATTATAATTAGAAATAATTAGAAAGAGTCATTAAATTATGCAAATATAATTTTAAATCATTCGTTTTTTAATGACTTTTCTGCCTTTCATATATATTTTCATCATTAGCCGATATAAAACTACTCTAA
Organism: Drosophila mayri; assembly: GCA_008042485.1. Taxonomy (NCBI): domain Eukaryota; kingdom Metazoa; phylum Arthropoda; class Insecta; order Diptera; family Drosophilidae; genus Drosophila; species Drosophila mayri. Next base: position 94,125 of record VNJN01004097.1, on the reverse strand, counting down.
ATCTCAATGCTGGGTCTCATTAATCCCCCTGTTTTGTATAATTCTCACCTAAATCCCTCCTGCATGTTCCACGGTCATTACTATAACATCTGTGTGTACGAGATCTACCGATCGTTATCACTATAATTATAATTTTTTTTCTTTTGCCCGCTCTATTGTTAATTTGACTTCATTTCCAGGTGGAAAAATAAGAAAGCCAGGAAAACTGCAGCGACTAAGTGGTTCCATGCGTGGACACGCCCAACTGGAGCGGCAATTATTGTTACCCCCGGGTTAAGACTCTGCAATTAACGCTGGAGCATTGCCATCTAATTGCCGAATAGGCACGCTCGTGTGATCCCGATACCATATCCCATATATACCATATAAACCATATATACCTTCCCTTCTCCACGACGTGACAACGTCTTCAACAAGTGCCAAAGGTGGGATGACTTCTAGCTGGAGGGCGTGCCACATGCCAATGTGTTCAGTAAGCGATTATTTTTTCAGTTGAACATTTTCCAATTGTTTTCATTTTGTGTGTTTGCTTGCTGCTGCTGCTCCTGGCTGCTCGACTGCCTGACTGCCTGCCAGCTATTTATTGTTAAATGAAGCGATTTGTTTGTTGTCGTTATGCGTCGAAGCGTTAAAACATTTTCGCTTTATTTTTTCTACTCTTGGAAAAATTGTTTTTGCACTGCAAGAGAATTGCTGGAGTGGCAGGAAGCTAGCATCAATAGCTTCAGGCCAGAGTGGTTGGGATTTTTTGGCACATCGTCGTGCGGCTTGGCTCAGGTGGTAAGTGGTTGGAGCAACTGCCTTCTAAGCGCCGTTCTCGATGTGTGAATTCCAAACAAGCTGCGGCAGCTGTTCAGCATAAAGGCAGAGGGTTGGGGAGTTCCCAAAAAAAAAAAAAAAAACTAGGAAAATTCCAAATTTTTTGGTGGGAAAGCAGCAAGTATAGAACAAGGAAAGCTCTTTACTAAAGTTTTAAGAGTTTATAAATATTCGCAGGAATGTAAAAATAATCAATCAATGTTCTTAAGTTTTTTTGAAAACCGAAAAGGCTTTCTCTATGGAACATTTATCATCAGGCTCCCTTACGCTCACATCATTGACTTAATTCCACCTTGACATTCTTTCGTCTTGTACCTAAAAAGGAAACCCACATCAGCACCGGTCCCAGACATGCTAACTAAGCCCTTCACCTCGACTGGGATGTGGATGTGAATTTGGCTGTGGATATGCTGATGCCACCGTGGGCGTTTGTCTCCGCCTAATCCGCTTTTTAAAGTAAGTAACAAAAGTAGAGAAAATAAAACGCAAACCGGAAATCACAAGTCAAGTTGATGAACTGTCGCTGTCCTCGTACTCGTCTGCAAAAATCGGGCAGACAAAAGAGACCTCTGGCACCTGCAGAGGAAAAAAACTTTGCAGACACATTTGTGGACCCTTTCTTGCCCAGCTTCAGCTTCAGCTTCACTCTCCCCCCTCCTCCCCTGGGTTAGAGATTTACGCATTTATTTTGCATTTTTTATACGCCACACAAAACATGCGCGCAGATTTAAGCAAAATCGCTGGCAAGCAACCAACGAGTTTTAGCTTTGAGTTTGGTTAGAAACATTTTTCGGCTCGCTTCAGTTCAGTTCAGTTCGGTTTGGTTGTCGATTTGCCTACGTTGACATGACAAAAGGCTTGGATCTGCATACATTTGCATGTCATTGGACATCAGGCATCATCAGGCAAGGACACTGAAATCCCCTCAAGACATTCGGGGATTGCTCCAGAACAAGCCGTTTGCCCACGTTAACAATATGTTAAGTTGCCCTAAGATACATTTCCAACCTGGGCCGCAACGAGTTAATCGCTTAATGTCGCTCTCCCTGTGTTTCCCTGGTCTTTTTAGTCATTTGTCAGCTGTCCATTGTGACTTTTCTGTATTTTCTGCGGGTCGACTGGTGGGTGGGGCATAATTGCAATTTGTAATTTGTTTGAATTAACAACTGAGATTCCACTGGAATCAATGGAATTTTGAAAGGAAGGTTCTATTAGCATAACTTTTGAGAAGCTTGTAAGGTCCTTTTTATGTGAGATTCTTATAAATATTTCTTAAAATGAAAATCTCTTTTAAGAAATTACTTGTACTAGACTCACCCTTTTTCTGTAATTTATTTGAATTAACGGGTGAGACAGCCAATTGACAGCCAAACCCCCCAAGGACCTCTCACCAATTCCCAAATTTATTGCCTTGGCCCATTAACAAAAGTAGCAAATTGCTTTCGGTTGGTCAGCACTCGAGGCTAATGTCCTCACTATTTACTGACCAGAGAGATCTCTCTCTGTGCCACAGCCCTTGGAAAGGTAATAAATATCAAAAAGCACCCTAGAGGCAAATATTTACTTTAAAATTGAAACCCCCCACCCCACCCGGCTCTTCCCTGTTTGTTTAAGCTGCGTAAGTGCGTGAAAGGGTTGGCAGGCTTAGTGTAAAGGCAAAAAAAAAAAGGAAAATGTGGGAAAAGCAGCCTTTAATGGCCTCGCTTTTTGATGTTTCCTGATCCGTGGGTGTTGGCAGGCAATTGGCCAACTCCCCCCTAGAATCAATAGATATCCCTTGAACCATCAATAAGGTTGAGATAAAAAAAAACGAATTCAATTTGAAGCTATTTTCCCCATTTTTATTGCTTACTAAATTGTTTTTATAGGCTCAAAAAACCAGCTAGAAGCCATTCTTCTGGGCCGCTTTAATTTCTCTATTTTCCAGTGCTCTTTTCTGGTTCGTTGTTTTATCTTTCCTTTTGTTGCTTTTGTTATTGCGCCAATTGCCAGACCATAAAAATTAACAATTAACAGAGCGCCCGAAGTGAACAATCGCAAATCGCGGCTTACAAAATAGCCATGGAAATGCCACGGATATAAAATTGAAAAAAAAAGTCGTAGATGGGAGAAAATGGGTGTTCATTTAAAGAACATTTTGGAGCTTAGACGTTGGAATACTCTTTCTAAATGTAGTGAGTAAAGAAACATTGTTATTTTTGAGATTTGAAGAATGCCAGAGGAATTTAAACATGTTGAATTTTAGGTCACAATAAACTAAACGGTTTTAAAAATAAATAAAAAAATATTTAATGGTAATTGTGGATTTTTTTCCCTTGGCCTTATGACTCGATAATCTTTCCTACATTAAACTCAAACATAGGGCATAATTATGAGACGGAAGACTGGCAAACCAAGTCGGAGCCGACGACCAACGGACAGGGCCGACAAAAAGGGTTATGAATGTGAAATTGTCATGCAAGAATTAGCCATGTTCTATGTTCTGGCCACGTTACGAGTATTTCGTTACATTTTATATTTATTTTTTCTCCCCTTGTCTCTGTGTGGGTTATTTTTTTTTACCTTTCGCTGGGTTTTGTGGCTAACCGTCACGTGAGGTGAGCTTGGCTTGGCTTTTTATGGCTCCATTCGAAATGGCAAGGAATGTCAGCAATTATTTCCGAAATGCTGGAAAAACAATGCTAAATGTTTGCTTGACGCTCAGGAAACGTAAACATTTAGTGTAGTTGTGGCGTAGGGAGGAGGATTCCGCCCTCCCCACCAACTACTTCTTGGAGTGCCTCATATGCATTCATAACTAACTCCGTTCCCCCCGTTCCACCGATGGAAAATGCATTTTAATGTGCGCAAAAATCCAATTTAAATTCAGAGCATTTTCTCGTCTCTCTCTCAGCAGACGCGCAGCATGCAATCACAAAATTAGTTTGGCGACGAGATAAGAATTTTAGTGCCCCCCTCCCTATATCTTAGGGCACTCTATACCCCATATCTATATACATATAGATGTATATGGTGTAATGTGTATAAATCAACGAAATAGTAGAGGCAAGCTATCTGGCAGCTGGAAACAAATTCCAAATAATTCCTGTGAGCGACGTGCAAAATTCATTTGACAAAATGCACAAAAAAGCAATTTCGAGCTGCAGACAAATTGAAATATATATGCGAGGGTGTGGGGGCGGGGGCGTGGTGCTGCAGTGACAGTTGGGTAAATAAATAAATGTATATATGTATATATATGAGTGAGGAGTACATAAGGAAAAGGCGAACGAGGCTGCCTTCTATGTACTTTGGCTGGACGAAGATGCAGCCACCACCTAAAAGTGTGCTACGAAAACAGACGAAGCTGCTGCTGCCGTATGTGGGGGGCGCCTCTCTCTCTGCCTGTGTGTTTGTGAACTTTCCTCCATGTGTGTATGTGTGTGTGGGTGTGTGTGTGTAGGGAGTGTGCCTCGCCATTCGCGCGTTGAAAATAGGAGGAGCTGAGAAAAACTTTCCATGCGCAGTTCGAATCGCAAATAAAAAAGGAAAAACAAAAATATCAACGTGCAAAAATTATTGGAAAATAAACTTAAAACTCCTAAACTTGCTTCTGTAAAACTATGCAATTTTACTGGTTTTTTTATTCAAAAATTTATTGGTAGGGAAATTTTATTATAATTTTATTAGATTTCTGGGTTAAATTTAGTTCAAATTTAAATTATATGTCTATAATCTGAAAGCTAGTTAGACCTTTAACTTAAATTAAAGGAGGAGGAACTTCCAAGTGAAATTAATGTAATTTTTTTTTATGAAGAGATCATATTTTAATACAACGAAATAAATAAAAATATGTTAAAAGCCAAAATATTGATGACAATAAATTTGTATGGAAACTATATTAAATACATTAAAGATGACAATGTAATTATTATGAAAAGCGGAAGTCTTCTAGTCTCCATCGTCATTTCTTTGTGTGTTTAAAGCATATCCAAAGGTTGAAAAATAATTAATATTATCAGAACTTTGGCTTAAAAAACTAAACAAATATCAATCTCCCCAAGTTCCTATAAATTTGTGGTAAGAAAAAATGTTGAAGCCTTCAACTTAAATAAAAATTTTAAACCTCTTTTAAAAGTCTGTTTTCTCTAAACCAATTTGAAATCTTTTTATTTAAAGCTGTGCCAGCTTAAACATTTAAATTACCAACTTCCCTTGAACAAGATGTTTTTTTTTGTTGGCATTTTCCAACTAATGCGGAAAAGGCGGAGCTCACTCTGGTTTTTTGGCCGCCCCTTTGGGGTTAACTCCAGGCTAGGCTCTTGTCCTAGGAAAAAGGTCCCCTGCTGCGATGGGTATCTCTGGCTATTAGCACAGCAGTCAGGATCGCAGAACGACGACCGGGAATCTCTGCCATCGAGATGGCAACGAGATGGCCCAACAGGCCGTTTAGCGCCATCAGACAATTCCCGCTGGCTCAGCGGCATTCACGCGTGCGCAGAACGGGTTATCGGGGGGGTTATATATCGCATACATCGCCCATATATATATACACAAACGATCCCGTGGATTGCTGGCAACAACAATCAGTCGATTGTCACAGATATTTGTCATGTTTCTCCGGCTCTTTTCGAACTTTCCCTGCTGTTCTCTGACGTTGTAAAAATGTCAATTGCATTTTCTTGGGTTTGGTTTTCTGTTGTTTTTTTTTTCTTCTCTGCCAGGTTTCTGTTTCCCTCGATCGTATTTCATGTAATTACATTGTTTTCTGATTCATAATTAATTCGATCTGTTCTCTACCCGCAGAGGCCGCATTTTTCTGAGCACTCCGACTGATTTTTACCATCGAACACTGATAGTTACTGAGTGATGATTTAATGAGGCAAACGTGGCATGTTGTGAATGAAATCAATTTCGTGAATGTCCAGAATGTGCAGAAAAAGCCATGGCAAGCATCCCAGGAAGCGAAGGACATACATAGTTGTGAGTACAACTTGCATGAATATATCCGAATGGACGGACAGACGACTGGGTGTTGTAATATGGGACTTATGAATCAATGCAATGTTGATTGAGCGGAGGAACTGGACTAGGAGCTAGTGGCGCAGCTGCCAATGTGTTTGCCTTATTAGCCAGGCGATTGATATGGTTAAGACTCTGCTGGATAGAGACTATAGTTATGCTGGGAGGAGATTCCTTTATGAATCGAGGAAATATGTCACTCGAAGGGGTTGATTAACTCTTTAATTTAATAATCCCTTTTTTTGTCTTAAAAAAAAAGAAATTTGTGAGTGAAATAATATTCCAAGTTAATCCTAGACTCTTTTTGTCAAAACAAATTAAAGTAAAGCTTCAAAAATCCCATAAAAAACTCCCTATAATATATTCATAATTTCCCTTAGCTTTTTATCTACAAAATCGAATCTTGCCACCAAAAAATAAAACCACAAATCGCAAGGCAACTTTTTTCCTCAGTAGTAACGCACGACTTGTGATTGACAAATTAATGCGGATCACAAATCAACACCTCAACATGTTTATCATATTATATAGCAACCGAAAAAGGGAGAATCCCTGGAAGTGAACCCTCTTCTCTCGCGCAGAGCCAAAAATTAATTAAAAACATCAACAGAACGCGTCGAGATTTACAAATGTCTCTGTTTTGGGCGCTGCTGGAATTAGTTCAGATGGATTGCCAGAGCCTGGGAATGGAAGCGGGTTACGGTTTGGTCTTTGGGTTCTCAAGAGGGGGTAGTAGTGGGTGGCAATCCAGTCCGCTCACCCGAGTTCAGTCACACCTTTGTGCTGATGGCTTGATAAACGACGACCGCAGCTCATTTATGGTTCAGGGAGCTCTAATCAGCAACCCTTTTGTGGCAGGGAAATTGGGTTGCTTTTATTTTATTTCTGTATAGATTCCTCTTCGTTTTTTTACTCTCACCACCCCCTCCTCTCTCTTTTTTTGATATGCAGATTCAACTCTGAAAAATAATATATAAAAAAAAGAAGGAAGCGATGATGATGTCATTCGGTGGCTGACAAAACGCTTGACTGATTACACTTGTATCTGTTTTGTGTTTGGGCCTCAATATGCTGAGGGATATGAAGGATTTTAAAGCCCTGTTGACTGCTCCTGCTCCTTGATCCTGGGCCTCCTCACCGCTTAGATTGTTCGCTTGTGATAAATTCGGTTTATTGAAAGGCGTCAGTGCGTGAAATGATGTGTGTCAATTGCATGAATGCCACAAGGAGAGGAGTAGAGCGAGTATTTCCCACATCCTAGCAAGGAACAAGGGTCCTGCGTCGAGCTGACAGCGATTATGCAAATCGGTTCAGATAAAACTGCATTAATTTAACAAAAAGGCTTGGGTGTGTGTTTCCAGGTCTTAAGCGCTCTCGCCGCCACTCGAGAACTTAAAGTTTCTCTCCCAAAAAAAAAGAGGAAGGAGGAAAAACTATGCTGGGAAATTTGCATTGTTGCAAAATTTTCAATTTATATGCTAAGCAAGATGCAGTCTGTTCTTCTTGCAGCAGTTTTAATAAGCAATTAAAACTTCCCCTTTGAAATTATTTGCACCCCCCCTCGAAAATCACCCACATATGCCACTTAATTTATTGTTTTCATTTGTCGTGTGTCCCAAAAATCAACCGCAAATCGCCTAACAAATTGTACAAATTGTTTAAAATTGCATCGCGCCACCTCAACGCCTCATTGCACACCCCAATTTCTATATGGATTCCCCGGTTTCCCTGGGGGTGCATTCTAATGTGACCAGTGACCAGTGGCCATCACCTCATCCCTTTGTGGCAGTGTCATTAAAATAATTGACACGCTTGTTCGAACAACGCCTCAACACCAATTTAATTGATAGCTGTCGATGGCGATGCGTGATTTAATTTTATGGCCTTCAATCCCCCGCTCATTGTCCCTCTTAATTAGTTAATAGATTTGGATTTTCCTTATTTTCTGGGTTTCTAAAATTTATACAAAGGGGGCTGTGGTCTTGTAGTTTATGGCAGGACGCTCGTAAAATGCTTGCCAAATTTGTTGACAAGTCAGCAATTAATTTCAAGATTAATGCCTCCAAGGAATCATGTGAGTTGGAGTTGATGGAAAGCCAAGGGATGGCGGAGATCAGAGGACAAGTGGCGACTAGGGGATACACTTGGAGAACGGGGATATATTTGAGTTGTAATGGGAACAATTTAAGCAAAAGGAAAGGGTCATAAATGTATTATTTAAAATATTTTTATTAAGTCTAATAAGCAGTAATATAATTCTTTGAATATTCCCTATTTTTCGCCATGATTTTTCCCTGTTAAATAAATTTCCTCGTATTTTTGCTGGCCAGGCTAACAGCTTCTGTTTTATGTCGGCTCCATTCAGTCGGAGCCATAAAACTTTTTCCCGGTTTCAGCTTTTTAATCTTCTCCAGCTGCGACTGAGTGGATTTTTCTGCTGCTTATCAGCTCGCGTGTGTAATTGTCGTATAGAAATTAACAAGGACTAAGAGGAAAATGGCGCTGCCAATGGGAAATGAGGAAATGGGAAAATGCCAAACAGTAAAAGGGGGAGACTATGGCTGCTGCCTTTGAAGAGGCTAAAGCCTGATGCTGAGATGCGTTCAAGTGGCGGAATAAAAGCCCTCGAGCTGAGTTAATGACTTCCAGGCGCTGCTGGGGGCTTCGACTTAAGACGCCATTTTTATCGCAATTGTCCTTTGGCTCCTGCTGCTGCTCCCACTCAAAGGACTCTGGCTCTGCTGGCACTCCTGACTCGGATGCTGGCTTTGGAGCTGTGGAACTGTCCATGTTGCCAAGTGAGCGTGGCAAATGTTTTAATGGCGAACGTCGCGACACTCGAGTGCAGGCCAGCCGAGCTCAAGAAATCACATTTTTACACAGGGAAAAAATAACACGATTCGCCCTGGTTCAGGAGCTATCTGTGGTTATCTTTGTAGAGTAAGAAAACCTTAAAAAAAATCTTCATCTCTTTAAGAATTATATTTTTGTATATTCAAAAACACTTTTTCTTGAGCAAAAGTCTTTGTTTTTTCTACATTTTCTGTGTACTAAAGCCTTATGGTTGATGCAATCAGCAGACATCCTGCCATTAAGCACCATTCCCAGGCTTTGATATCTTTCTGCTAATGAAATCACGTCCAGATACCATTTCGGCCACGGCCTGAATACATATTCGTGTATTTCTTTGATATTTGAAATCTATTTGAATTTTAATTGCAGGCGCCAAAGCCATCATGCAGGGACATCGCCCACATCAATCATAATCGATCAGACGGGATTTGCCTGGAAAATCCTTGATAAATGCCTTTTCCAAATGCAATTCCAATCCGGGTCGGTCCACAAAAAAGTGAGTCGAGTGTGGGCCGCGTCTGCTGAGCATATCAAATGATGTGTCATCTGTGTGTCCTGCATGTCCTGGCCAAGTCTTTGTCTGGTCCCGGAGAGCACTCAGGCAGCAGCAGCAGTCGTGGCAGCAGCAACTTGCAAATTATTTGCATTTCAAAACTTTTGTTGATGACATTTTCCATGAAAATTTTAATGTGTTTTACTTTTTTTCTGTTACTTTATCCCACCTACATACATATCCTCGTACCTGTTCACACTTTTGGGATATTAATATATGCAGGGCCTGGCTTTTAACACTCATATTCCAAAAAGGACGAAGGCTTGGGGGTAGGGAAAACTTTTTCCATATGAGGCCGAGCCGGGATGGATGCGTTTTGTAATGAAAGTTGTGGAAAAGTCGGGGGGAAACATTTTTCAATATTCATGCCCACGAGTGTGGGATGTAAATGTGGCTGTGAAACTTTTAACATTTGTATGAATATAATTTAGAATAAATGAAAAAGAATAAAAAATATATAAAAAAGAGACGGAAACCCCTGTGTCCAGTAAAAAGGCAACACAAATACATTAAAATTCCATTAAAAAGGCGAGTTTAGTGTGTAGATTTTTGCATATGAAAATACGCTCGTACATATCTATTGGAAAGGATGAAAAGTGAGAAAATCTTTAGCAGGACTTCTTCCTTTTCTGCCGTTGTCAGTCACAGTCGCTGTCCCTGAGTCCTTGTCACGATTATTGTATAAATTAACGTCACAAACAAATGTTACAAAAGTCGCCAATGAAGTGGAATGATGCGTAGAGCGTTAAACTCCCTGCGAGTCACCCTCAAACCTCAACCGCAAATGTGCCTAATTTTTCGTTGTTATCCTTTGTTACTGCTGTCCTGTCCGAGGAGGAGGGAAGGGGAAGGAGCAGCCTCCTAATAATGCGTAAAATTTAATGCACCATCCCGAGGTTTCGCTACTCCAATCGCGACAAGTGATTCCGAGATTTACGACGTCGAGGACGACTTTTTGGGGATGCTCCTAGAAGTGTCCTTTTTGTTGTGCTAATGTTTGGCATTTTTATAGCTTGCAGCAAATTTGATTTATTGGCCAAACTTTCGAGTTGAAGCCTCGCGAAAGTTGTAGAGTTTTTCTTTTTGAAGGCGAGAGAGCGGAGAGTTCATCATATAATTGATGCGATTTGCGGTTCATAAAGTGCAATTGCCTGTGAAGTGGACACAGGATGAGGGAAGACAAATGTCCTGGTACATATGGGAGAATATTTTGGGATTCACTTTGGTTAAGAATTAATTTAACTTGAAGTTGGAATAAAAATAAAAAGACTTTTCTTAAAATAAACAACAAACAAATCCCGTCAAAAAACCCAACCCAAAGTGGATCAGATCACCTCAGAGATCTCCCTTTTTTCCGAATAAAAGAACTATGTCAGTGCAAAACAGTGGACAGTTGTTTGTCTGCCACGGAGTTCTGCTCATTTCCCATGCTAAACGCAGATCCAGATGGATACGGACGGCAACGACGACGAGTCGCCCTCATTAGGTGATCCAAAGTGTCCGAAACTATGCAATTTACATGCACAGAGGCCCCTCGCTGATGGAGCGATGGCGAGATGGAACCCACCAGGGCCAATAGACCATGGAAGATAACAACGGAACTGGAACTGGAAACTCCTCCTCCGTCTCTCCGTAGTCTCTAGCGAATTATGTTGTACGTCGAGTTCGGGTTCGAGGGTTCGAGTTCGGGTTCTGGGTTCGGCCACAGATCGTTCCTCGGCGATACATAAAATTTGAATGCGTTTTGCATACATTAACCCACTGTTGCCCACTGCAGCCAGCCCCCGGGGGTGACTACTGACTAGTGACTAGTAGTAGTAACGGTCGTCGGCGACCAGCGGCTGCCAGAGAATGTGTTTATTAAATTTTATGATTATTGGCCTACAATTGAGCAGCTTACCTTGGGAATGTGTCGCGCCAGGTTCCCCCTTTTTTTTGTGGATTGTGAAAATTGAAATTTTATGCGCACACAAGTCCCAGTCCCAGTCCCTTTCCTTTTAGAAATTGCCAGAAATTCTCACGCGTAACTGGAGCAGTTACACTTTGTTTGGTGAGTTCTTAATTCAATTTACGTTTCCGAAATGCTAATTAACCTGGCCAAGAAGAGGCCCCGGCACTTCTTGCGTTTATTTTTGGGTGTTACACATGTTTCGCTCTTGTTATTTGGGATCTGTATCTGTTTCTGTTTTTCAGTCTAATGTGCCACAAATTGAAAGTCATTAAGGTTTTATGGACCACGTTCTCGGCCCCCTTTGACAGACGTCAATCCGTTGGCTCATTACGAATGCACAACTTGGCTTTAAAATAGCGCCAAGAAGGCAGTACAGATTTTTTGGTCTACTTTTTAAAGATGACAAATATATTGGGAGGGTCTAGACTCTAGAGAGTTATAGTTTATGACAAGAACCAAAATTCAAATTAAATTTTCTTGCAATAAATAAATTCAGAACTTGTACTTCGCATATAATTATGATAGAAACTAATTTAGATATTTATTCCTTTGGTGAATTTATGGCATTAAAATCTAAATATTTAAATTTTCAGAAATCTTGATCTCTTGGAATTATTACCAATATTTCCCACAGTGTCCCTGCTGTATTTTGAATTGGAAAACTAATTAGAAAAGTGGGAAAGGTGGGCGTGCTGCTGCTGCTGCTCCTGCTCCTACTGGTGGTACACATCGCTGGACAATTTCAACGCTCCTCAAATTGGCAACTAAGTAAACTTGAAAGCTGTCAGAGCCCGCGCTGTGGTCCAGTCAGCCGGGCTTACACACGCCCACTTTTCCGGGCGCTACTATTATTTGTTGTTGTGGCTGCTTCGTTATGCAAATTTTCCCTGGCAGAGCCACGGAAAAAATAAAATAACCGTCGAGAAATGAGAATTTTGAGCTATATAGTACATAAATATCCGTATATATAAAAGCAAATGCAAATCGTACATAAAGAAATGCTCGAAAAGACAAATAACATGGTGGAGACAACAAATTTAAACGACGGATTTCTTTAGCTTCTTTGGTTCCCTGTTTTTTTTTTGTTTTTCTTTTGGAATAAATAATAAACGTAAACGAATTAAAAACGGAGGGGAGAACCTGGGGTTCCCCTTCGATATATTTTTCGTGGTTGCGGATAACCACGAAAGTTCTGCTCTGACTTGGCTCTGGTTTTTGTTTACTTAAACCAAGTTTATGCGGCTTTCAATTAGTTTTAATTGAAATTCGCCTTGGCCAAGGAGAAGCCATTGGATTTCGGTCTTTAATTAAAGTTTTTAGCCAACCAAAATGTTGATTACGATTGGGTTGGCAAGAGTTAGGAAAAAGTGATTAAGAGGTGATCATTGGAAAGGAAATAGGGAAAAAGTTGAAAGAAAATTTTAAGTATATTCTCAGTCTTGGCTGAGCTTTTGACTTTAAAAAATCATGTAAAGTATCTGATTAAGTTATAAGAAAAACTAGAGAAAACTATTCCCCTCTTCCTTTGCCATTAGAGGAATACATTTTATTCAATTGCGGCCAGCAGAGAAAAACAAATAAAATTTATTTTTCCCTACTCGTTTTCGGTTACCATTTTGCTGGTCACTTTTGGGAAAAAGCATAAAATAAAATGAAATGATGCGTGGAAAGCAAACGGAGGAAAGCCCTTGGCTACTTTCCTCAAAAAAAAAAAAAAAAATAAAAAGGAGGCGGAGCCATAGCCAGGCCATGTGTGGTAACCAAAGGATGATGTCCATCCAGAGTGCTGTCCTTCTCGGCGGGGGTGGTGGTGGTGGGATATATGCTGGCATAGTGGGTGGGTTTAACGTTTTTGGTTCAATAGATAGCACACACAATCGAGGACCAGAACGAGAACGAGGACCATTTGATGATTTTTGCGTCACCGTTGGTCAAAATCATTTCGAGCGCAAGCAACTGGAAACTGTATAAAAATAATGAAAAAGGGCCAGGGGAGCGAGCCAGCGGAGCGCCGATGCTGCCACGGAGGCAACTTGAAATAAATGGTCAAAAGAAATAAACAGTCCCATAAAGAATAATCATTCAGAATTCTGCTGAATTATGCATGAGGCAGACGGTCCGTGGACCAACGTCCAGGAGCAGCAGCAGCGGCAGCCGCGCCGCTCTAGAGGAGGCGGAGGAGGAGGAGCAGCAGCAGCAGCGGGGGGTTGTGGCACTCACATATGCGAAAGGTCCACCCCATCTCCCCCTTCCCCTTCTGGAAACTCACTCGCTGAAGCATCATTTTCCTCTTTATTATCTGTTTGCTTAGCTGTAAGCTGAGTGTGTGCTGGATTTTTATCAGCCTCCTAAGCAGTTAGCTAGTTACACAGAGCCAAATCTGTGTATTAAACTAGTAATTAAAATATGAAAAAATGGAAAATAAGTGTAGAATACTAGTAATATTTGATATACATTTTTTGAAGCCATTTCCAGTGAGTAAATCATTTAAAAAAACGACACGAAGTTATTGGAGTTATTATTAAACAAAAAATCAAACCAAAACAACTATAAAAATAAATGTAAAATAAATACCCATTTTCGAGAAGAAATAGTAGAATAGTTTTTTGAGTAAATTAACTGGTCTTCCCTTATAGTTTCTTTTCCTCATTTCTTCTATTTTCCTTAGCAAATATAATAATTTAAACCTTTTTAAGCACCTCTTCTCCCTGTGTATTAGTAGAGTTGTAGTTATGTTTTTCCAGAGATTCCTGGAGGAGTGGCTGGTGATGGTTGGAATCTCCCGCGGAGCAGCAGGAGCAGCAGCTGCTTGGCCAGTTTGGTGGCGCTTGGCCAAAAGTCAACCAACATTCGCATAATTTTCGATAAAGCTTTTCGCCAAATGAAATTCAAGTGGTTACACATGTCCCACACACTGCCCAACCCCCACCCCCTTCCCATGGTGCGATTTTCGGTTTGGTCATTTTTCTTGGACACCACAAAACACACCCAATCTCTCCTCCAAGATGCTCACCCCATTTTCCCATCCCATCCCCAAAAGTCATGCTCATTTCCACATTATATGCCGCATCTGATTATCTCCGTTGTTGGCTGTTTGTTTGCTTAGTTCCCTTTGTATTTCGTTTGTTTGTTTGATTGTTTGTTGTTTTTGCCGAAAAATACTGATAATAAAAGGTAATGATGGGGGCTACCTATATGGGTTATCTCTTCGTTAAAGGGCAGCTAATGGATGCTGTTGCCAGTCACGATTCCAAATGGAAACTTTAAGTTTTGATAAAGAAATATGGTATTAGATTTGTGAGGGAATCTCGTGAAATTTAATAGACGATTACTGGCAAAAATTAAGTGCTTGTAATTAATTTATATTTAAAGACCTTGAACTAAATTAAATGTTAATTTGATGGACTGAATACCCTATATTTGTGACTAATTATTTCTTCGATTTAAAAAACATTTACTTTCTCTACCTATTTTACTATCTCCACATGATATATACTCATATATATTTTTATCCTCTTTTTTTACTTAATAATATACGAGCAAATAATGAATACTAAATTATAATTTAAGCTTAGAAAAAACTTTAAAAGTATTTCAAGAATATGAACTTTCAAAATTAGTATAAATATAAATATATCTTTCAACTATTCAATCTCTAATTATTTCACTTCAAATAATTTTTCAACAGCGTTATTTAATGAATGAATATTTAAACATATTATTAAACATTTTTCTGCAGCTCCAGTAATTATTTAAATAGTTCAAATAGCAATTAAAACCTTCCAGTCGCGACGTTCTTATACAATACGTTCATAAAAACGGCGGTGTGGTGTCTGGGCACCTCAGTTCGGCTCAGCACTTGCCCCGATCGGTGTTATTAACTATATAGTAGGGCCTAACATATAGTATAACTTATATATATATATATTGCAATTACTTATCAGGTAGACAAACCGCAGCAGACGCTTATGCCTGCGGTTGCTGCGATTGCATCAGATGAGGTGCGAAATCGGATTTGAAATCAAAATCCAAATCTAAGTCAGTGCTAAATCCGAAAATCAGTTGAGCTGATCACATGGCTCAGCTTTTCCGAGAGCATTATAAACAAGTTGTTTATAAACTATAATTAGCACAAGTGATTAGTTAGCGACGGGAGCTGGAAATTGTTTATTGTTTACGATCGGCAATCGTGTGATCGATCAACCCTCGCCACTCCATTGGGGGCCTGGAAATTGCCATACTTTTCGCGATAGCACAGCCCATTTAATATTGCAAAAGAAAAACATAATTTAATCTGTTGATTGTTTACGCGAAAAGTGTATGGAAAGCGCTTCTAAAATGCGTCAATGAACGCATTTTCCACACCAGATAAGCAACAATGTAAAAACCAATCTATAAGTTAAAGGAAGAACAGGGGCTTTATATAAGTTTCAGGAAGATCTTTTTGTCTCCATGGGGGGCCCTTAAAAAACAATTAAACTTTGATCTTGAAATGCATGTGCCGACACTTTAGCTGATTAGGCGAAATCGGGAATGATTAAAGGTGGCCATACAGAGAGAGAAATCATATTTACAAAATAAAGGAAAATATAAAGTAAATAGGAAATTATTTGAAAATAATCTTTATGCATTTTATTTAAATTCTTGCTTTAAATTTAATTGTTTCTAATGATTAATGATTGATTTCTCTTAGTGCCCCTTTCAATGCCAAATTGAATGCATGATTTGAATTTGATTTAAAGCGTAGACGAACCGACATAATGCGGTCATTGAATCCTCGTAATGATCAAATCCGATCGTGAGAATATATGAGATCCAGTGTTTATTTGGCATATTTGGCGTACAACAATAAATAAAAGAGTCTGCGGGGGTATCAAATTCTGCCCGGAATGCGTTTCTGGATGCGGTTGTGCTCGGTCGGTCCCCAACCCTCTGATCAGCCGCCTCGCTTGCATTCCCTCGGCTACAACTGATAAGTACGTCTTTATATATACGAGTATATGTGCCATATATGTGCGATGACGATGATGATGATGATGATCGGAGGTTTAATTAGGCGCGGCTGTAACATTAACATTCATAATTCCGCTGGCATTCAATCAATGCAGACGTGAACGATTCCGATTCTGATTCTGATTCTGATTCCAATAAAAGTGATCAAGCCATCGAGTGAGCCAGCGATCTCGTGCAAAGTGTACAAACAGTGTCTCAATCCTTCACTCAACTCAATTCCCACAAAAGGTGGTGTGGCACAACACACACACACACACACACATAGGAAAATTGATACTCAAAAGCATAAATAAGGCGAAACAATGGCGCAAAGTGAGGCGGGAGGAAATTGCTGTGACAATCTCGCAAAAGGTAAGCCTTAAATAATCAAGTAATTAGTGGTGATTCTCAGGATTAATTATGCCTTATTTATTTTTGTCTGCCTCAGATGAGTTGTGCTGCCAGCGGAAAAAGGATTTGGCTCCCAAAGTATTTCCCGACAAGATCTACAAGTCCGAACAGCCAAAAGGAGTGGATGCCACGGGCATGACCTGCGAATGTGGCGTATTTGGAGCCATAGCCTGCGGGGATTATCCAACACAGGTGGGCATTGAAGTTTATTTTATTTATTATTAAGGCGGAGAATTAAAGTGAAGGATTTCATTTGAGAATTATTTTCTATAAGCTTTAGAAAGTGTAGACACTTAAATTAGTTGAAATTAATACAACTTCGTTACGACTTTGTAACATGTGCGTCTCAGACCTTAGTAAATGATAATCCATATATAGAAATTCTTAAGTAATCCAAGTTTGCAAGATCACAATTAGTTGCCAAAGCCTACAAATATTACCCAACTCATTCTGGCCAAGCGAAAGATAACCGAGTCCGACCACTTATCACTTTGAGCCTGTCAAATGCAGATCTTTGAAATCCATTTGAATGCTGTGGCCCTGTCAACCGTCAGACCTATGCAAATCTCTCAAAAGTGGGTCAATGGTAAGCTTTGGTTTCCACCACCTCCCCCTCCCTCTATTGATCCACTAACGCTTGACGATTCTGTGGCCAATGCCCAGAGATTGCGGTGACGTCAATTAAATCGAAGCGATCTGCGCTGTTGTAATCTGTGTTGTTGTTTATATTTTTATTGGCATGTTGCCGGGACTGTAATGAAATGGAAAATAACAGGAATTCTGGAGGAGACGCGAGATCTCATTATCTGTGCTTTTACCGAAGTCATCGGTGGATCATTAGCGTCATAAACTTTGGGGATCGATGATCTAGGAAATCACTTAATTATCTTGAAGGAAATCAAAACCTTATTTTGTGACATAAAATTTTTAAGGTCTCAAATATCCCCTGAAAATAAATCTATAAAATTTCACTGATCCTATAAATGATATTTAAATAATCAATAAAATCTATTAATAGAATTCCCTTCCTCAATAAATTTAATAACTGATTACGATTACAAATAAAATTCCTGTTGCTAATTGAGATTTTTCCGCTTGCAGCTGGACATAGCCCAGATGATCTGCCTGGGACTGGTGGCGCTACAGCACCGTGGACAGGAGTCGGCGGGCATAGTGACCAGCCTGGGCAAGTGCTCCAAGAACTTCAGCGTACACAAGGGCATGGGCATGATCAACAATCTATTCAACGACGAGGCCATCAGGAAGCTGAAGGGCAACTTGGGCATCGGGCACACTCGCTACTCCACGGCAGCAGCCTCCGAGGTGGTCAACTGTCAGCCTTTTGTGGTCCACACAGCCCATGGAGCTCTGGCCATTGCCCACAATGGGGAGCTGGTTAATTGCGAGTCCCTGAGACGCGAGGTCCTGGAGCGCGGTGTGGGCCTGTCCACGCACAGTGACAGCGAGCTGATAGCCCAGTCCCTGTGCTGTGCCCCCGAGGATGTGTCCGAGCACGACGGACCCAATTGGCCGGCCAGGATTAGGCACTTTATGACCCTGGCTCCGCTCTCCTACTCCCTGGTGGTGATGCACAAGGACAAGATCTACGCCGTGAGGGATTCCTATGGCAATAGGCCCCTGTGTCTGGGCAAGATTGTGCCCGTGGATGCGGGACATGCGAAAATCGATGACCAACTGGCCGAGGGCTGGGTGGTAAGCAGCGAGAGCTGCGGCTTCCTCTCCATTGGAGCGCGATATGTCCGTGAAGTTGAGCCCGGCGAGATCATCGAGCTTTCGCGGAATGGCTACCGGACCGTTGACATTGTGGAGCGACCGGACTACAAGAAGATGGCCTTCTGCATCTTCGAGTACGTGTACTTTGCCCGCAGCGACTCCATATTCGAGGGACAGATGGTTTACTCAGCGCGCCTTCAGTGTGGCCGCCAATTGGCCCGGGAATCGCCGCTAGATGCGGACTTGGTCAGCTCAGTGCCGGAATCTGGCACAGCCGCTGCTCATGGTTATGCCCGGGAGTCGGGTCTGCCCTTCGGTGAGGTTCTCTGCAAGAACCGCTATGTGGGCCGCACCTTTATCCAGCCCTCGACGAGATTGCGACAGCTGGGAGTGGCCAAGAAGTTTGGCGCTTTGGCCCAGAATGTCGAGGGCAAGAGGATCGTCCTGGTGGATGATTCCATAGTCAGAGGAAACACCATTGGACCCATTATCAAGCTCTTGAGAGATGCGGGTGCCACAGAAGTGCACATCCGTATAGCCAGTCCGCCGCTGCAGTATCCCTGCTACATGGGCATAAACATACCAACAAGGGAGGAGCTTATAGCCAACAAACTGAACGCGGACCAGCTGGCGGATCATGTGGGAGCCGATAGCCTGGCCTACCTCAGTGTGGAGGGACTGGTGAAGGCGGTGCAAATGAACAAGACCCATGTGAATCCCCTGAAGGGGGGGTATTGCACTGCCTGCCTTACGGGGGAATATCCTGGAGGATTGCCCGAGGAGCTGAGCTGGTAGCCTGAACACTCTGTTTTTTTTATCTTCTCTTTAGGGTTAATGTTTAGTTTTTAGATGCAGTTTGTATATAATAAATATATCTTTTAATTTCGGGTCTTTGGACCACTGAACCAACGCAGGAGAATATTTAATTAATTCAGGGATAAGAGGATTCATTGCTACAATTTTAATTTAATTTAAAAATGTAATTTTATAATATAAATATTCTTCAGAGGCCACTCAGTAAAGAAACACATACTCTAAATGCTAATGGGGACACATCAACGTCTGATTATTGCCAAAACTGTCTAATGCCATAACTTCAATTCATTTCAATTTATATTTCCAGGCTTTGTTTGCCTTTCTTCGCAGAGGAGTCCTGCTTCCGGTTATAGCCTGGCTCAGATATAGCCTCATATCACACAATATGGTAATCGTGTTTGCTTTTTTCGCGCGCATCCTGTCTCTTTCCGGCAAAAGGACTCTCTCCCTCTCCCTGAGCCAGTGCGGGGCGTTGCAATGTCTAAAGCAGGGCGTTTAGGGCGTTTAATCCTGCGGAAGATGTCCTTGCGGTTCCCCAACTCTCATTGAATATAACTTTTTTTCGTTTTTTTATGACTCGCGCCGGGTACTGGAGTCAACAATGTCATCATTATTCTTGAATATTGTGTTGTATTTCGCAAACAATTTCGCTAAGCTGTGCGGCATTGCCAAAGCCGGAAGGGGGGTGGAAGTTGGGTACGAAGGGGGGTTGGAATGGGGCTAGCACTGGGGTGTCCTGCGCTGAAGTGTGGCGAGGACACAGGCGAAGAAAATAATATGCGCTGTCATTGTAACTCGCTTGATTAATTCTTTGGCAGGGTATTTTCCTCGTTTGCAGGATGGATTTAAGGGACTTTGAGAATTAAATATATTTTTATAATATTTTTGTGGATTTATTTTACAGATAAATAAAATATTTAACTATCACAGATATTTTTCCAGAAGCTTTGAGAGGACTTTGCTTCAGTGAAATATTCTACAAATTGAATTAATTTGTTATTTAATCATGCTAAAAGATTTCTAAAATAATTCCCTTTTTCTTAGTAGCTTTATTCTCATTATATTTTATAGAGCATTTGCCCAGGTCCTTTCAGCTTCCTTTAGGCGTTTAGTCTCCGCCTTTACTCCATCTCTGGGCCTCTACCAAGTGGCTACATAAAAGCAGCGACTTCTGGCAACATTGAAAACAGACGCTGGCACTTCTCTCCGACACACCAGCGCCGTTTGCCGCTACAAGGATATGAAAGAAGGACCAAGACGACGCCCACGAAAAAAAATATATATTTAGGTGGAGTCTCTCTCTCTTTCTCCGTCTCTGTCTCCGTGCCGTCGATCACAAACACAAACAGCCCGGGCCAAGTGCCACAGACAGTGACAACTAAGCAGGAGCCATATTGCCAGGACCCCCCTAAAATCCTCTCAGAACCCCCGGACTACGCTGCGCCGCAAAACATGCTTTAAATTTTTTAATAACGCCGGGCTACAAGAGCGCTGACGCCCACGTCCGGACTTGGGATCCGGATCCGGCTTTCGTGCCCTATGACGACGGCAACCGGGCCCCGCCCAGCTCTGCTCCCCGGCACCCGTCCCCCACGCCTCGTCATTTGCACAGAAGTTATGTAAATTAATGTTTACTTAAGTTCCCCATGTTATTTCTTCTTCGCAGTTTTTTTGTTCCTTTTTTGCCTTGCACTTTCACAATGTTTCCTACTTCAAAAAAACAAAGGCAGACAGCAGCAGGTCTAAAAATGAGGTGGTGCTCAGTGCTGTCTAGTTGAACTTATATAAAAATTAAATAAAGTTTTGATATTATCCAACATATGCAGGATTTTTCGATGAAAAGTTAACTAATTTAATCCTAACTTTAAAATTTTACTTCATATTGAATCCTAAATAAATGAAAGTGAAATTTTGTATCTAGATCTATAAATATAAATAAAATATTCTTTTTTAAAATCCCCAAAACATACAGATTGAAATTTTAAGCTAATTTCTTTATAATTTTAGGTAAACTTTCTTGGCATCTCTAATTCCTGAAAGGTTAGACTTAAAAAAATTCGCAATAAATTTTGGCAGCCGCTTCTGCAATTTAATAAAAAGCTTTCTCGGGGGGAAAGCAGCAACCCAGAGGCAGACCGAAAGCCATTTCATAGTATAAACAATCAAGCTTATTATTGAGTCAAAATGGCTGAGTAAATATATGAGCCAAAATTATGGCAATGGCATGCAAATGAAATGGCCAGAGCCAGAAGAGAGCTGGTTCTGGGGATTATGAAGCCATTATCCAAAACACTTCATTGAAATCGTCGCCGCAGAAATTTAATTTAAACATCCAAGTCGCAGTTACTCCTTCGCCATCCTTCTGGCGCATGCAACAAGTGAGCGAGAACCACACGAGCCAAAGTCAAAAGGCAAACACTACGACTCCGTTGTCCTTCGTATATTTCCCCCCGCGAGTTTCCTTGAGTTTCCCTGAATTTCCTTGAATTGATAGGCACGCAAAACGTGCCTGGCATGCAGGAGGAAATGCCATGTGGCCCCAAAAGGGACATCGAATCAAATGCAATTTTCTGGCCAATAGAACACTTTGTACAGGATATACCTAAGGCCATTTCGTAACATCCTTTCCTCCAGTTCATTAGCAAATCAAACTTCCGTCTTGCAAGACATTTCTGGCATGTGTCCGTAGCGAAAAAGGGACGAAAATTCCTGTTGGCTGACCAGCGAAATTTGCATTCCTTGAACCCTTGAACCCAGGGACAAGAAAACCTCTTGTTAGCTGGTAATTTGATTTAAAGGCTTTGGCCTGACTCTGACTATAAGAATGGGAAGACCACAAAGGACTAAGTGGTCAGCAGGGATTTACAGGCAATTGGCAGGTAATTATTACGAGAGCAAAGTTATTAGTTAATTTTTTTTAATTAGAGATTAGTTTGAGGGTTAGGTAGGTAGCCAGAAAATGGGAAAACATTTAAATGAAATACCAGCTATATTTCACACTTAAAAAAAAAAACAAAAATCACCTTTAAATGCTCATCATTCCCCATGAAATCGTTTTGATAAACCCATAAAACCAAGGACAAATTTAATCCCATTTTTGGTTAAAGTCTCGTCACATTTCGCCAGCTAATTTTCCATTTCCCCCAAAAATGAAATCTAATCAACTGCTGGACTCAGGCTCCGCTTCAAAAAGAATTTGCATAATATTTTTGGACAAAGTTTGCCGTGTGCTCTCTCACAGACAGAGACTCAACAACAAGGTTTCCACAACTTTGCGTTAATTTTCTAAATATTTTCTAAAATTTCCAAATTGCATTTGGAGCAGAGCAGCGACGACGCCGACGATGAGATGGAGATGCCGCAGGGCGATCCCAAGCCAGGTTGCCGTGCTCGGGCTCACTCAGCACCAGCACCCACAACCGGGAACAAGTTGAATTTTATAATTTAAAATTATGAACTAAAATAATTTAATTTTAGTGGCTGGCACGCAGAGAGCTGCGGCGATGTGGATGATGAAGCCCCCGGGGCGGCATTTGCTGGGCAAACACGGGCAGGAAATTAAGTGCACTATTCATATATATGTACGTATATATATAATAAATAATGGCTGTTATTGTGCACAACAGCAAATACAACAAAAGCGCGTTGAGGCTATAAATATGTATGAAGGTTGCAAGCACCAGCAAAGAATGCAATTTCCCTCGAAAATCCTACATTTGACATCGCGTGCTCGGCGGCGATTTTCCCGCTGCATTGGCCAATTCTGAGGAGAGCCAGTCGGCGAAGATAATAACGATAATTAAGCCAAGCGGCAAACCAAATCTCTGATTTGAGTGACATGCAACAACAAAATAATCAGCAGCCAGTGCGTCAGTGTGAGAGTATGGCCGCCATTTTGGGGGCTGTAACACTTCCGGCCATCATTGTCAACATGTCAACAGGGCGTATGAGTGATGAGGAAAGCTTGCCTCAGATTTGAATGCACCCAGAGAAATGTACAAAATGTTTAAAAAGGTCAAAGGCAATCAGAACTAGGAAAAGATATAAATTAACTGAATTAATAAAATCCTATAAGATTATCCCTCAACATAACATCTAAAATATATTTTAAGAGTTTATTGTTCATTGTGCTTGCAATAATTTAAT
The DNA here is from genome assembly GCA_008042485.1 of Drosophila mayri. Lineage (NCBI taxonomy): Eukaryota > Metazoa > Arthropoda > Insecta > Diptera > Drosophilidae > Drosophila > Drosophila mayri. The sequence goes on along the minus strand of VNJN01004097.1, from coordinate 70,849 downwards.
CTTTAAAATGTTAAAAATTTGTATAAGTTTAAATAAATAAAATATCTATATAAAATTCTTTTTCAGTAAATCAAATAATTAGGCACTTTATTCTGTAAGTAATATCCTAAGCACAATGTTCTTAATTGTTTAATTGTTCACCTGTTTTCCCTCTCTGCATAGGAATTTTTCATTGGCTGTCTGTTTCGATAATTGCGAGGGGTTTGTGGGCAACAAATTTAATTTCTTTTTTTTCAATTTTTATCTATTTGTAATTATTATTTTTTTTTCTGAAATGATGATGATGAGGCGAGGCGACTGCTGCATCTGTTGAGCTTCCCATTGCGTGTAAGTTCATTATGTTGCTATACTTGTTGTTGTTGTTACTTTTGTTCATTGTGTGCCTGATACGCCCAACAACAAAGGCAACAAAAACAATTACAACAATTACAGCAACAACAACAGCAACAACAACATCCGCAATCGCAGTTGTCTGGCCACCATTGCAAATTTCTACATGGCCGCTCAACTGAAAATTGTTTGTGCATTTTTATTTTTTACACATCTTTTTTTTTTATGTTTTTGTTTTTGTTTTTATTCACATTGTTGATGGCTTTGTTGTTTTTGGTTGCTTGTTGTAAATTGCAATTTCCCGTTGCTTGAGTTTGAGTTTCAGCTGCGGCTATTGTTGTTGTCGGCTCTGATTATTTATTATTTTAATTTATTTATTTTAATCCATCACCCAGAAGGCTTATCAAGTGATGTGATTAATTTTATTACAGCTCATTAATTATTGTAAACTTATTGAAGTGGTAATACCAGTTGTAAAAATTGCAATATTAATGTATCTGGATTTGTAATCGGTTAATTATCAGGCTTAAAGGCAAATAAGGAAGAGGGTGTGTGTAAGTTACACAATAATTGTAATTAAAATCTGGGCAGGGCTTTAATCAATAATATATTTGATTTATTACTTTAATTATTAAAAAAAAGCTAAAGTCATATAATAATATTTTTATATTGATAAAAAGTATACTATAAAATACCTTCCATGGCAAATATTACTATGAAAATCATAAATTTCAATTCAAAATTCCAAGAAATTATGAAAAAGATTTTCGAAAACATCCCCTTGCCACCCTTAAAGCAACCGCTTCGCTGCGTCCGCCCCCGGAAAGCACTCGAAGCCGACTAAATCCTGAAAAACTCCCCTTGAAACTCCACAAGTGCTTCGATGTTTTTTAGCCAGGCGGAAAGGACTCCCAATTCACGCATGTCCTTGGCGAGTGGAGCTCGCTGGGATTGTGATTTTCGGGTTTGTGACCTCACTAAGTCCCCGGGTGGCGCCACCTGGAGCTGCTTGAATAATAAAATCAAAAAATCAAGACTGAAAAGGTAGCAACATCTCGGCGAACATCGTCAGGGCCAGATGCGAGCCGAGAAAGAAATCACGTAACTGTCAAATATCCCATCATATCTTTCATTTCATGTTGATCGACTGTGGGAATTCGCGGCGAGAGAGCTTTGAATTGGGTTCCCAGTTTGCGGGGGAAGATGAACGAGCAACTCGCCGGAGTTGAAGAAGAGATCTCCAGTTGCCGATAGGGCGGCAAATTCACACATGTCTTGCGGATTATAATACCGGCAGTTCACAGGTATCACACTCTGCCAGTGCCAGTGTCAGTGGGTTTCTCTGCACTCCATTCTGAGCCATGGTGGGTGCGTTTTGGATCTCAAATTTGGGATCTGTTTTGGGGTCTTGAGATCCGAAGTTTACAGCCGCTTTTTGGCAGCCGCTCGCTCGGTGTCACGTCTTGCAGTCTTCAGCCGGCTGCACTCTCCCGACAGCCATTGGCGGATGGGGGAAATGAGTAATGGATTCGAGTGAATAATTCTTAGAAAATGTGATTTTGTCTGCTGAATTTATTATGATTTTTTGCTGCCTGGGAAGTGAAATTAGGAAAGAGAATGGGCGTTGGGCCTTGGAACCCAGAAGAAACAAGCGGAAGTCACTTCAGCGTTTGCTAAGACATCTTCGGGGACATACGCGTCTATATTTTATTTTTGAAAACGACCTTCAATATAGGTTTAAATATTTTAAAATATTTGCTCTTGAAAGAGTACACAACTTTCTAGATTCGGCTTTTCCATTGTCTTTATTTCGGTTCAAGCACCTTGCATGTCTCGAGATTGGCACAAATCTGGCTCAGTTTTAATTAAATAACTTTCCTTATCTGGCAGTCTGGCATTCTCCCAGCTCGCCTACAACTCCATTATCCATTAGCTCTTGGCTTTTAAGCCTGGCTATTTCATTCTGGGCCATTTCGAATGGCATCCATGGCACGCTGCAGTGAACACTGACTTGTTGGAGTTTGGAATGGAAGTTGATACACAGAAATAAAATAAAAGTTCAAGTCTTTAATATAGCTTAACATTTTAGGACAAACTTAACCATTCGCATAAAAAATTGTATATGAAATATCACATAACTGAACCCAAAACTGACATTGAATTAAGGCCCATTTAAGCTTAAAACATCTTCGCATTTGGTTCCTGTGTAATAATAGCTGGCTATTGTGGATGTCGGGAATTGGATATGCAGAGGAGCGTATCATAACCGGATCGCTTTTGGAGCGAAGAGCGTGAACCCCCGAGTGCAATGTGCAGGGTTTACTGGAGCGTTTTAAGGGAGGAAGGGCCCTGCCAGAGGGGGGTGCGGGTAGGGGATTTTTATTAATGGACGAGTCCACGCAGAGCCCACGAATCCACGGAGATAGACAAGAGATCTCTTGGCCAAGATAGCCACGGTCAAGTTCACAGCGTTTCATTAGCGTGCAACGTCGGCGAAATTGAAAATGTAACGGATCGCCGGGGAAGGACCTGCGATAAGGATCTCTCTCTCCCGCTCGCCGACTCGGCCTCTAAGTGGTTTATTGATATGCCACGGCTAAAGGACACGGCCCTTGCACCTGCCTAGATCAAGGTGAAGGGATCCTTAACGCTCGTTTTCTCCCCGTTTTCCAGCTCCTGTTTTCCCTTGGCTCTTCTCTGTAATTACAAAATGACGCAGCCGTTTCTTATGTTTCTTTCTGCTGCCTCTGCCAGACACATGATCACCTTGAAAGTAAAAGTCGCTGAATGCATTTTTATGTTAATTCTTCTGGCGGCTTCTTGCGCGCAAAAATGTATTAAATTAAAACAAACAAATAATGAATAATAAGCGGCGGTCGAGAGTGAAAAATACTCGTTAATTTGCATAAGACTCGAGCGGAAGTGAGGCGGTGAGCGCCAGTTAGAGAGCGGGAGACCGTTGATCGACAGCTGAAGCAAAGAGAGCGCCCAGCTGATCGCTGGAATTTTTTTTATTTTTTATTATTATTTTTTATGCTCAGCTCCTCATCACTTTTCCATTGGCATGCAAAGTGCTCATTAAATCGGGCAGACACATGCTAATTAGATTAGGTTTGTTGAGCCAACGGATTAACTTATTTCGCCGGTGATATAAGATGGATTATAGCTTTTAAAGGGGGGAATTAAAACCAGGAAAATGCATTTTTCCTTAACAGGTGATTAAGATAAGTACTCTAAATAAGTTTTCCGCATTTTTTATATATTTAATTATTGTGAGGAAATTAATTGCAGCTGAGAAAAGCTTAACATAAAAATTATATGAATTTTCCAATTCTAGAGCAACAGAAAATTGGTCTAAAGAAGGGACAAAAATCGTTAGCAAATCATTAACTAACTGATTTCGAACAAAATATTAAATATTTATCATCAAATCCTATAAAAAAATCTAAATTGTGAAAAAATACACCAAAACTAACACATGAGAAAACGATTCAATGTAGTTTCTGCAACGGGCTTGAATTTATTAAAATCAAGAATTCCATAGAAACCCGATATTATTTTATATAAATCTATTTAAATTTCTATAAATTTTATCCAACTTTACTGAAACACTTGGTTCTTTGGCGCTTCTTTCAAATGGAACAAAACCAAGACATTTACAAAAGCTTTGAAAATGTTGAAAATCGCAGAGCTCTTGCTTGCTTTGTGGCAAGAGCGTGAGAGTGAACACCTCTTGTGCTCTTGGGAGTTTTCCAGTGGACTGGAAGTGCCGGCACCGGATATGGCCATCTCCCTCGCACCGCCGTCCGTCCAGTGGGCGTTTCCTGTCATTCGCGCTCTGATGTCTCCAGTGCGCAGGCCTGCCGCTCAGAGAATGGGCGTTGCCAGAGCGCAGCGCAGTCGTAGTGAGCAGGTTGCTGGAAGGAACCGCCACCGCTCGAGTGCAAGCGGGATGGCACTAAACAAAATGGCTGCTATCATGGGGCAATAGCCGATAGGTGGCGCCACAGACTGCTCCACCGGCTCTTGGAGCCGCCGCTCTCTCTTTGTGACTTTTGGATTTCCTACACGATTTCCTACGATTTTCTTCGGTTTTTCTCCGGTTTTCCTCTCGCAAAATGTTTGGCGCGCTTGCTAAGCGATTTGATTTTTGGGTTAGTCGGTTTGTCGGAAGCTCTGCTCCGCAGGATTCGCAGGATACGCTTGGCGCGCTGCTGCTCTCCTGCTGCTTGCTCCTTCTTCTACGCTGTAAAGCATCGGAAAAACTCCTTTGGGCAAGCGTCGGCCTTGTAGGCGCATTTCCGTTTGGTAATTTTTCACAGCGGCAGCTCGACAAAAACAACAATTGAAAGTAACAACAACAAAAACAACAAAAACGATGAGAGGGAAAACTAAACGGAACGAAAAGCCGCCTTGACGATTTTCACGCCGACTGCGTTGCTTTCAAGAAAATAAGTGCATTTGTTTGATACACAGAGAAGAAGGAGGAACTGTTTGAAATTTACATTAAAATTTAATACGAAAATGAAATTAGAACAGTGCTACATAATAATTAATAACCTATTAATTTCAAGATGCCGGAAACATAAAGATTTTCCCCAATTATTACTCTTGATTAACTTTGAATTCAGCAACATGAATTTAACGTTTACTTTACACCATAATTCCCATAAATTTGAGTTTTAACTAGATGCATAAATATAGTTAAACTATTTCAGAAGTTTTTAAAATTTATACTTAATATTTTTTCCTGTGTACTTGAGGAAATTTTCGCCTTTCTTCCCCGCTCACCATTACTTTGCTTTGCTTTTTGTCGGAGTTCTTCTTCTGCTTTGGCTTGTGCTCAATAATTTTAACATTGTTGCCCGTAATGAAAGCTTTGCTCTTCATTTAAAGGCACAAAAAAAAAAGAAAAACCCGAAGCAGGCTTTGTTGTTGTCCCTACCCATACTGCACACTTGCCTTGATCCTGCACTGTGTGTAGTGAGTGTCCTGCAATTGCTTATTGCATTCTGACTCTCCGGGTGTAAGGTCCTTTTTTGCTGTGTGGGGGGCGAGCGCCTCCGCTGACTGCGAGTGTAAGACTCGAACTTCCTGCAGCAAGGACGAAGGCAGGCTGGGAGGAGGAGCGACGGACGCAGCAGTTTGCGTAATAAAATTTGCATAATTTTAAATGTATGTGTGCGTGTGCTGTCTGTCTCTCGGCTGTCTGTGCATGGAGTCCCTCGCATATCCTTTTCGGGCATCCTTACGCATTGTCTACTGCTTTGTTGCACACACAAACACGCGCACACTGAAACAAATGAGTCTCTCTTTTACCCCACTCTCTTCTGTTTTCCTTTTTTGGTTAGCAAAATGCAGCAGGATGTGAATTGCGGCTGCTTTAAGGCGCCCTTAACCCATGTGCGCTCAATTCGTTAAATTAGCTGATTTTATGGGATTTTTGTACAACAAAGGGGATTTGCGAGTTAAAAGTTTTGGGTGCTGCTTGAGAAAGGAAAAGGGTCTTTAAGAGTTTAGAATGCTTTGGGGAAAATTCTACAATTTAAAAACTGTTTTTAGTATTTAAAAAAATAGGAGAGAATATAGAAGCCATGAAGAAGGCAATGACAAAATATTATCATTAAATTAACCCTTCAATACAACCAAATAGACACTTTCATGAACCATCTTCCCATTTATGTAAATACCTTGAGTAAATTTAAAATAAATCAACTGCCTCGCGTTGACATTGATTAAAGACCTTTTTATTTTCCAACTTTCCTTCGAAGTAACAACAAATAAACATAGATTTCATTAGTCTTAGAACCTCGGGTTTTTGTTTACTTTTGTAAATCAAACTATTTGCGTGTTTACGAGAAACAGTTGGTTAGCCACACGAAAAACCGCTGAATGTCAAATAATAAATAATAAAAATGTACAACTTGACTTAGAGAGCACGCACCGCCCTGAAAGAAAGCGAAGAATAAACACACACCCAGCGAATATATGTCCTGCGGTGCTTAATCCTTGCCGACAAGCCACTTGTTATGCTCATTAAGCTTCGGTTATTAGGGCCATCAAAGTGAATCAGGACAGAACTATAAAAGTCAACCCTTCTGCAGCCCCACACCCCCCAACTTTTTCCCAATGAACTGGAAAGAAAGTTTTGCGTTTCCTCCTTTTCCCTTTTCTGTTTGCTTTTTTTTTTGTATTCCGAAATATATATGCTATATTTTTTTAGGAATATTTTTCCCTAAAGTTTTGGGGTTATTTATACATGTATTTGTTTGCTTGCCGTTGCTGTTGCTGTTATTGTTATCAACATTAAATCAAATCACAAAGACAACAACAATTACAAAAAGGCTCTACCTCGGACCATGGATCCACGAAAAAATAAAAAGAATGAGAAAGGGGAACCGAAAAAATACAAAAACCGAATAGGAATAACAGAATTTCTATAACGGCCCTGGAGTGGGGAGGAAAAAAAAGAATGGGTATGGAAAAAAGGCCAGAGAAAATTTACAATGTCGCCGGTTTCCGTTTTGCGGGAGGCGGCGTGGAAATGTGGGCGGGGCACGGGCAGTGGCAGTGGCGTTGCTTTGGTTTTGTTGTGGCAATAAAATACATCATAACGGTATCATAAGCGAGGCGAACAAAGCGATACGAGCACAAAACTCACTCGCACACAAACATATAAAGAGTGAAACAAGAAGGGTGTCCTGCCTTTAAGAGTATCGTCTATGGAATACCTAGTATATCCTTTTTTATAAACACAGATTATTTATTTAAATATAAAAAGAAAAGTGTTACTAACAAATATGAACACTATTGCTTGTAGGATTCTTGATGCTCAAGAGAGGACATGGATTATTTTGCCAAGTAAAAATTATTCCTATAATGTACAAATACCTGATATAGGAAGGCATCCTAAAGCCAGCCTATGTTTAATATTTAATAATTTCCTTTGATAATTTTTAAGATACAGATCCTTAAATGTATTTCGCTGACAGAAATTAACCTAAACCGCCCAAAATCTAAATTATTTTCCCCAAATTCAATATACCCTTGATTTGTATTTAAATACCGTGTACTAAAGAGAGACACAAGGGCCAGGAAAAAGGCATCGAAAATCTGTGGAAAAAAATCCATTTGCTGGGCGCAAAACAAAAAAAATATTCAAATTTGGTTACGTTGCGCAAAAACAACAACGAAACTGGGCAAAAACAAAAGCCAAAAGAAACAACACACATACACAGCCATACACTGAGCGAAAAAAAAGGAAGAGAGAGTGGAAAAACAGAGGCCGCTATTATGACAGGAAAAAAAGGAACACAAGAGCAACGACAATGGCGTCCACCGGAAATAGTCACACATACACGTGCCCGTCGCACACACTCGAGTATAAATGAACATACGCATGCAAATACTCACCCACACATAAAGGGTTGCACATGCCGTTAGTCGGGTGTCCTTCGTCCTGCGTCCTGTGTGCGTGCTGCAACAAATAAAATATTAAAATTGGTTCAATGAATTTCAATAACAACAACAAACACGAAATCAAAACTAAATTTCGCTTTATTGATAACGAAATACAAGGTAGCACGAAAGGGTGGGCCTGGAATATCCTTTTTGGGGTGGCCGTTATGGATTGCGTGTGTACTGATGTGGTTATATATGCCTCGGCACTTGAAATATGCGAGTTTATAACCGACCGATTGGCTAATAACATGGGCGGGGAAATTATTGGGGTTTGGAATGTCGTAAGGATAAGGATCGGAATGCCTTGAGGTGTGAGTTCAGTGAATTCAGAATGTTGGTTGAAAAATATAGCATACTTATTAACGAATCTACTAGAATTGAAATATATATTATAAATCTTCTTATATTTATATCATATATCCTTCAAGAATTACCCCATCCCCCCTCATTGCTAGTCAGCCTCTGTATCCTTTGTGTCCAACATATATTTTGTGGCCACACAGACACACTCTTGCACTCAGCATATGAATATACATATGGAGATAGAAATCTGCACACATTTCGACCGGCCTATCCATGTCCTGTGTCTGTGTCCTGCGAAATGCCGTCAATCCTAACCCGTTCGCACAAGCTCGTATGTGTTGCCCAGCTCCCAGGAGGCCTATACCATCGTATCGACTTATTTGCATGTTTTCTGATTCATTTTTTTTGTGATTCCCTTTTTTTTTGGCGCAGAAATCGATAAAAATGCGTGGCGAACAGAAAAAAGAATTGATTTACAATTGTCAGATTGATGGGCGACAACAAAACAAGAAATCAAATACTCTAATCAAAATGTATCACCAATTAATAGGAATTGCACATATGGAAATGGAAAATGAAACAAGAGATATATATTACAAGATATCGGAACAACATAAACATTGAGAGAAATGCAAGGCTATTACATTAAATTAAACATATTTTGTATGGGCAAATATTAATATAAATATATACTATTTAAAGAGGGTTTTGTAATTATTTTATGTTAAACAAATTCCTGTTTTCAGGAAACAATTTAAACCAACAATTTAAAAAATTGTTCAACTTTATACAAAAATGAAAACTGGGGAAGGTATTCATTCAGAATTTTACATTCAATCAAAATAAATGGTTTTATATACTTTAAATTATAAACAGCGGCTAGAAATCAATTTACCATAGCTTGGTTAATAAATCCTTATTGTTTACAACATCCCAACATAATTTAGTTGCCTTTAACAAATACTAAAATTAATTACAAATACATTTTAAAGGGCATCCCTCAATCCTTAAAATTCTCTCCTGTGTACATTTACCGACATTTGTATATCCTTCACACGCACAGTATTTTTTCTATTTGGCGACAATGTCCAAGGAATCTCCGGCACAAAATGGCAACATCGGAGAGCGGCGAGCCACCTCTCGCACCCCTCCCCATGGGACTCTAAATATACCTTTTCCGAAAGGACAGGGAGGCGGAGAAAGGATGGGGGGCCAGAGTTGGAGCCCAGACGAACGTGCGCTGGCTGCTTCGGGGGTTGAAAGGACATCCAGAGCACAGATACACGCACACGAGCGACAAATAACAAACAAATACAAACCGATGAGTCCTGGCAGCGCAGCAAAAGGGAGCCCTGCTAGCCAGCCAGCGCGTATTTGCACCCCGCCGCAGCCTGTATTTAGTTTATGGTATGCGTGAATATTCAAATATTGCGTTGGGTGTCCTTCCTGCGATTGTATGTGTGTGTGTGCGTTCATGTGGGGGTTGCCACAGCAACAGGATATCGGACGCATGCGTATTGCCTTAGCCCTCGCCCTCACCGACCCCTCATTCCTCAGTTTTTCCTTTCTTTCTTGTGTTTGTGTTCCGCTTCCCCGGCTCCCCAGCTCACCAGCTCCTTATTCCTTATTCAGCACGTCCTTTTTTTGGTGGAAACAAAAGCAACGCCGAAATAATAAATAATTGCTAGTTGGGCATTGAGGTGCAGAGGTATGTAAAGTCACCCTCTCCCTCCTCCAGCCTTAGTTCACTTCACCTGGGCTCTGCCTTTCTTTTGATAATTTCGCCTCTTCTTCTATTAAGTTAATTAAAGCTTTTGGGCCGCCACGGGGCGTATGCTTGATGTGGCGCCTTGCCTAGGCTGTAAAATAGCCTCAAAATTTAAACCCTCATCGATTTATCACCGCTTTAAAGCCATCGAAGGACATGTGTGTGTGTGTGTGTGTGTTGGTTGTGTGTCTGGGTTTTGTCATTTTATCGTGTGAATGTTGGCGTGCCTGTCTGTCAGGATGTCTCCATTGGTGGCACAGGAGGAGCAGGAGTAGGCACTGGGGTCAGTCATTGCAACCTGTCTACATAAATACTGTCTGCGATAAGGCCTTTGTTTTTGTCATAAATCTCATTTTATGATGAATTGATATGCGGACATAGAGTGAGCGAAATGCAATTCGAGGCACCCACACAAAAACTCGTAAATAAATACAATTAGCAACAAAATAATATGGGTTTTGTGCGAGAAATTGTATAAGGATTAAGTTGGGATTGTTAAAATGAATAAAAAAAAAAAATAAATATTATATATAGTTAATAATTCATTTAAAGGGTATTAAATTTTTATGGGAATATGTTACAATTCATAAGGAATACATATAACATATATATAATTATATATGGTTCTTGCTTGGGCTTATAAACAAAAGGTTTTCCCACATGAATTTTATCCCTATTGACCCATAATTTTCCCCTTGACTGTTAATATATATTTGTACTCCTGATTTGTGGTTAACCGAAATTGAAATAGCGGCAGAAAGTAATAAGGAATGGGTAATAGATTTCCTTTGCTTTGATGGCATTTGATCCCATTTAAAGGGACGAATAAATACAGGCTGCCCGGGCGATTTCTGATCTCACTTCACTCTCGCTCGGCTGGTACAAATCGCTGCTAAAGAACAAGTCCTGGCAGACCTTGTCTGCAGTGAAAGTTGCTCCAGGATAATGTCTGTCTATCTCTCTCTCTTCGTTGGCGCTGTCTGTGCATGCGTTTGCACCTAATTTGCATAAACGCTCTGGCAGCAGCGGCAAACTTTTGCCCACATTGCACAAAAAGAAGAAAAACTGGCCCGCCCCCTTATAGCCTTCCTCCGGGGGTTTTTCCCCTTGATTTTCCTCGATGCGAGTCGAATCGCTGGCTGTCCAGGGAGCGAGCACTGGAGGAGGAAAAGCGAACCGAGTGAAAAATGCGCAAACTTGGTAACCAAGTTAGCGCGTTATTTTAACATTTTCCGCTTTTCTGCTGCCGCGGCAGCGTCGGCTGTCGCCTTTTTCACGCTCTTCCTCCCTCCGTCTCTTCTGCTGCGATTCTTTCGCTTCGGTCTCTCCATCTTCCTTCAAGGACTTGGTGGTACAAATCACAGCCAGTTGGAAATTATGATCGATGAGGTCCTGCGAGCAGCAGCAGCAGTCGCCTTATAGTTAAAGGAAAGTTATGCCGGCGGTTTGTCGGAAAATTTGTTAAGTTTGCTGATTGCATTGCGTTAGAATGTTTTGCAAAAAATGAGCAGGCAGGAGAGGACTTTTCTAAAAGTTTCTAAAGATTTCTACCCATATTTTTTTTACACAGAAATAAAAAATAATATTTTTTAAGCAATTAGCAATATCAATACCAATGTTTAGGCTATTCAGAAATCCTTAAAAAAGTCAGCACCATTTTATAGAATTTCAAGAATTTAAAATAGTTTGCCTAAAGTATCTCCCAAGTACTTTGGTTTCATAACTCCACTTCCTATTATTTTTTTTATCGAAAGCCTCTTTCCTACCCATCAAAGTCGAGCCCCTTCAACCCGAACGCTTCCCATGCAAATGTCTAAGGTCAAGAGCAAGGCTGCATATCCTCCTCTGGATTCCCATCCCCTGGCGCCATCCGACATCTCCATCGACATCTCCTCATTCAGCAGCAAAATGCATAAAAACTTTCAGTATCACTGGGTCACATGCTCGTCTGCATCACTGATGAGCTCGAGCTACCGAGACGGCGACAGGCAATGCCGGAGCAGACGAGCCTCCGCCGATGTTCCGATATTAACAACAAATTATGGCATCTCATAAAATTGCACAATAAACAAAAGCCAACAGTGTGTGTGTGTGAAAGGAAAAAAGTAACAAATGAGCTGAAAGAGAATTTGCTGTAATAAAAACTTTTTCGTGATCTACCTCAACGCGCACAGGATAAAAGTCCCGCCGGAGAGAGATGTGAAATGGAAAGTACCGAGAAGGAGGCAAAACTCTTTCTCGAGGGGTTCACCCTCTGTACGGAGCGGGGGGCATAAAAAAAATCAGCTCTCGTGTAATAATCATAAATTAGTTTATGAGTCGGAGGAGCAGCTTCATCGCGTGTCGCGTAACCTTGCCCTTCTCGGAGGAGCTGACACACATACAAATGCAAGGGAACACGCTTCAGAGATACCAAAAAATATATAAGGAATAAGAGAGTAACTTTGGGGAAAAGGGTTTAAAAGGCCTTATAAGTTTTGGACAAATTTGATACTTAATATAAACTCTAGAGTTTAATATTTTTGTGAAATAAAACCGAGAATAGATTTATTTTATTATTTTCAAGAAATTAAATATATTTAATATTTTTTAGAATTTTAAATGGAATATATTTAAATAATTTTTAATTTTCTTCATTAAACCATTTTCTCTAAAAATTTAACTTGAACTTGTCGAAAGACATTCAGAAAGTTGAGAATTAATCTTTTCATTTATAAATTATTATTTTAAAGTAATATTTTTCGAATTTTTAATTTTCAAGTTAAAAATATTCCCAGATGATAATAAAAGGCGAATTTCCATTTAGTTTTTATCCTTAAATTTAAATTGCATTTTTAAAAGTATCTCAAAAATCTCTCCCGAAAATGTCTAGCCCGTCAGCCCTGACAATCCCTTAAAACTTCTCTTCTCGGAAATGTGTAAAGATTTCTTTACATTCTTTTTTGTATCCGTTCCCTTCATTTTTTTAAGCTCCCAACACACTGTTGAATTTTTACGGCTGTTACTGTTTCATAAAAATGGAAAGCGAGATAAACATATCAAGTATACGCCGCGTGAGCGAACGAGATGGGTTTATAAGCAAATTTGAAATTCCGGCAGCAACAACCTCGACGGCCCCCTCATTCTTGCCTCGCCAAAACAGTGGCAAATCTATTCGAAAACAAATTTTGAATTACAAATCGACTTCGACAAAGGGGTGTTGAGGGAATATATGTGACGTCACCGTCACCCCGCAACAAGGATGTGCAGCAAGGACAGGGACAGAGAAAGAGAGAGCGAGAGTGGCGCAAAATGTTCGCACGAGTTTTGCATTTGAATGTGAGTTACGAGTTACGAGCCATTCCATTCTAGATATATATACATATATATATGTACATATTTATGCCAGTGCTTGGGAATCAGCTGATTTTTGTTTTGGCGCGAGCTTCAGGAGATCCATTTGCTTAGATAAGACCCATAAAAGTCACTTTTTGAATCTCTGCGCAGACTCCGCGCGAAAGACTTTAAGTGGCAGCGCGCTCGTCGAAGAAACGGCGGCACAAAATGGCCGTTTTTGGCCATAAAGTAGCAAAACAAAGGACAAGGCTAATGGGGAGAATGGGGCAAGACAAGGGGAAAAGGGAATATATAGAAACTCCAAAACTTGGCGAAAGTCTTTCGCTAGCCTGTCAAAAGCAGGCAGCGAGCTCTTTGGTTTTCAAGAAATATGACGCACATAACTGTTTTCAATTAGCCAGAGGTCCTTCGGGGCCAGGACTCTCTGTCTTCTGTCTTTTCTTGTTGCACAGAAAAAATTGAGAGGCTGTCAATTCTTTTTTGAGAAAGCTTAATTTAAAATGTTTTGTTATTGGTTAAAAAATAACTATTCAAAGCCTTTCCGCAAATATTTATAGAGAGTTTCCTTAGCTTAGTTAATCGAAATATATTTTGTCAAACTAGAAAATGAAGTTTAGGCTTTAATAAATTTTTTATAACATTTGAATTTAAAGAAAAATAATTTATTTTAGGTTTTAATTATCAATTTGTTGCTCTGCATTTCTCTCAATATTTCTCCCGCCCAAGCTCGTCCACTTAAAGCTGTTTTTAGCCACGACTCTTTAATTTTGTATACAAAAACCAAACTTTGGCCGAGCAACGTCCTCTATATATCCGACCTACACACACATACAACCACACCCACTTTCATCATCAACGAGGGAGTTGCGGCGGAGGGTGCGAGGGGGCGGTGCAGGCTTCGTTAGCATTCCGTGCTGCGCTCGCATTGCAACACGCGTCTGGAATACAAATGAGGATCGCTTTCGTCCTCGTTCTCATTTTTGCTTCGTCCTGTTCTGCGTCCTGTGTTCCTCTTTTCTCGTCATCATCAGCGGTATTTGGCAGCCGGCAGTCGTCAGCGTCGACAGCATCCGCCATTGACAGGCAAGCCTGTGTTGTAATACGCACACACACACACACCAGGGCACCCGCAGGATAACACACACAGATACATGTGGGGGATTGGCAGGACTGTGTGTGGGTCCGCTTATTTTTAGTATTTGTTTTTGCTCGTGCCTGCCTCGTGTTTGGATTCTTTTTTTTGCCCAGCTGCTTTTAGTTGTGATGATGCTCTGGCCAGATTTCAGATTTCAGGAGATGAAGCGGAACTGGTTCTTTAATGGTCTCCATTTCGATTTAATTAAATTTGGCTAAGAGTGAAGGGAAGTCTAAATTAAAGCTGCAGCAAATTTATAAGATAAACAAAACAAATATGGAAAATAGAAAATAAAAACTGAAGACCTTTCAGACTTTAGGGATTCAGCCTTAGAAATGTGATAGCTTTAAGTAGCATTTAAAATGTACAAAATATATAAGTAAATACACCTACTAATTTCTATAAATTTCTGATATATGTTAAGAACAAATAAGACTTTAAAATCTTGATTTCCTATAAATTTTTAATTTCTATAAATTGCTAATAAATTACTTTAAAAGCAATTGCTAAATTTAAATTGTATTGAAAACCCCAGTTCAGAAATATTTAAAATATATATTCATTTATATTTAAAGGAATAAACTAATCTAGTTCACTTTTAGCTAGCTCCTTTTCACTATAAAACCAACTTGTTCCACTAAATTACACACACACAGAGAGTACTCCTTTGTGCCAACCAACGTTTGCGTTGGTCATCCACAAAATAAAAAAGGACGAAAAAAAAAAATAGAGAAACTCCCACTCAATGGCCAGCTTGGTCAGCTTCCGGTTCCTGTGACCAGTGTCCAGTATCCAGGATAGTATCCTATGTGTGCTGTTCCCCTCCTCTTTCCTCATTTGCAGTTGGAGAAATTCCTCTTTTGTTTACCCATTTGCCATGTACTTCCTCCTGGAGAAGGCTGATTTTTGAATAGTCCACAGGACACTCTCATCTTCTAATGAGCGGTGAGCGGTGAGCACACCGAGCTGACTGCTGACAGTTGTGCCTGATAAGCGTAAAACCGTAACGAATGGCGGCTGGGAGTAGGGGTAATTAAACAGTCCCGGCAACAGTCGAAGCGTATTAATCATTTAATTTACTCCTTTTCACGGCGCAGACATTCCATGGCCGCAGGACCTTCAGCGCGCCCAGCATTCAGTTCCCGGGGCACTTGTCGGCGAGAGTATTAACACCGCTGTTGTTCCTGCTTCATGCTCCGTTCCAGGGAAATCCTCTTCACGTGTCCTTGCAACCCTTTCGTGTCTTTGGCGCGTTTAATTCGTTCGAGCATGAAATTTCCGCCTGCGTAGCCCCCACACAAAAGTCCCTCTCCTCGTTGCTGCCATTGTCTGTTGTTGCTTCATTAAAATAAATTTAAATAAACTACGCTGATTATGAAAGTGCCATAAAACCGAGAAAGTTTTCGCTTAAGCAGCAAAACACGAAAGGACTTTTTACTTCAAGGTCGCGCTGGCTGAAAAGTTGTTCAAATTATTTCAACATTTGTGAAAAATAATTGAAGTCGGCAGCAAGTCAATTTATTAATTAGTATGATTTTGAGTGCTCAAAGGACCCAATGGAGTTTAGTGGGCAGAAATTTGTTTTAAAAATTGAAATGTTTGGAACAGAAAACTGAATTAAAAATAGGAATACTTTAAAATAACAATAAAGCTCACAGATTTTAACGAAGAAATTATCTCTTGGATTCTAATTAAAGCTTAAATTATTTAAGGTAAATATATAATAAAATTCTCTACGGTCACTTTGCTTGCATATTTATGGAACACAATTTTCCTGCGTCTAAAAATTGCTCAAATATCATTTATCTGCCTTAAAAATGATGGCTAAAATTAATTTTAATTTACCAGCAAAACAAGAAGGAAAATGCCTTCAAATAAATTCAACATTTGGCCCAAATGATTTGACTGCCAAGTCAATTTATTAATTAGTATAATTTAAAAACATTTCGCTTCAACCAACCACCTCAACCCCGGAAAACGCCTGAAATGCGGCAATACAAAATCGATGACAAATTGCGGACACGTTACGCGTAGTTGAACCCAAGACGAGTTGAGCTCGTTGCGGATCCCCGGATCCCCGGATGCCCGGATTCTCTGCCGTATTCCCAGTGTTTTGGGTATGGGTTCGGGTTTGGCGTGACTGCTAAATACGCTGACAATGCTGCACCCTCACCCTCGCCGAAGAGACAAAGGCAACAACACCAGCAAGCCAGGCAGCCACCCCACAAAGGACCAAGTCAGGCAGGCAGGCAGGCTGAGGCTGAGGCTATATCAATGGGCAAATTAAAATAACAACCTAATCATCGTTTTAAGACCGCGAGAAAAAGGCGACACGAGGCCAGCAAGGCAGCGACGACAACAAGGGTGGCTGCACTGCAGCGCTGCTAAATGAAACGCAAAGGCCTTTTTGTCAACGCCTGCACTGAGAGAAAATGATGTACTTAATCAGGATCAAAAGAGAGAACAATAAATAATATCAAATGTATAAGAATATAATAATGAATATTTTTAATTATAAAGTTTGAGAATGGTTTAAGAAAATCCTTTTAAGAAGAGGCTTCTTAAATATACTTTTAACTTTAAAGTAAATAAATAAATTTTTACAAAGAAAATTTACTTGTTAATATACCAAATAATAATCTAAAAACTTCTCAAATTTGTTCAGAATATTTAAGAGGATTTATTCACATAGTTACAGTTGGGAAATCATTTATGAAATGAAATTGCCAAACTTTAAGAAGTCATTTCTATTTTCCATGCGAGAAACCTTGTTCTGCATATCCCTTAAATGTGTACTATATTTTTCTTTCCCTGTACATCCCACACCCCAATCTCTGAGTTTTTGAGCATCCCTTCTTTACTCTTCTGTCATTTTTATGTTCCGGCGTTTGTTCCGCCTTCTGTTCCTGTTTCACTTCCCGCGAAGGACAATTGCCCAGAAGTGTTGGAAGTCAAACGCAACCGCCCCGCCACTAATGCGTCCGCTTCGGCTTCTTTTTTCGGAATCGGACTGCAGTCTAAGGATCGGATCAGCAGGAGCATGAGCGACGTCGAATTGCTCCCTTGTGACAGGCCAATATAATGCGCCGCGGGGTGATGGGTGAGTTGAGCTTGTTGCCAAAAAGGGGGAGGCATGTCCTGGGTGCTGGTGGGTGGTGTCTGGGTGTGGGCGGTAAGTAAAGCAAGTAAGGCCCGGCGATTGCCCAACAGATTGCTGCACTCATATCAGGTTGCAACCTGAGTGAGGTCTTCCCCTCCTGGCCCTTGTCTGTCTCACTCACCGATATGCGTATGATGGATCGCCTTAAATACCTTTAAATTAAAACGACGCTCACAGCGAAATGAGTTGTGGGAGTTGTCGCTGGCCAGACAATTGCCGCAGGGGTGGTGCAGCTCAACGGGGAGCTGAATGTCCTTGCCAAAAACGAAGAGGGGTGAGGGTGAAGGTGGAACTTATCCCCGATTTTAAATGCCTTTTAATTGAACGCAGCGTGAGGCATTTTATCATTGGCAAATAAAAGTTGCAGTTAGGATTAGGAGTTTTTTATGGTTTCAAGAACAATAGTTCATATGAAAAAGTGTGAAATTAAGCACAGAAAAATAATTGAAAATTAAAATTAATAAAGATATTTAAAAACTAAGAGGAATTTCTATGAAAATCGAATAGAATTCTAGGAGTTTTAAAAAAATAATAAAATAAGTATCATCAGAATCAAGAAAATAACCCTCCAACACTGTAGCTACCCTTCTAAATATTTAAACTGCATTACCACACATATATATATAAAATCCTAGTAAATATCAGGGGCACTCCACAAGTGTGGGTATACTCCAGTTCCAGTTCTACTCCATGAAATTCGATTCGCCCTCGCAATTGCAACAGCGTAATCGCAGCAAACTACTTCTGCTGCTGCTGCTACTGCTGCTAAATTTATGCAGCATTCAGTGACATGGGTACAGACGAGAGCAGCAACTCTATCGCTCATAAATATATATCCATCCGACTGGCCTAAGCCGCCTGTCAATGCCTCTTCTACCGACTGCGTCTGCAGGTTTTTGCTCTCTTTTTATACCGTTCTGACACTAATCAGATTAGTATCGCCAACGCCAATGGCATTATGCATACTGGAACTCGTACTGGTATAATTCTTGTGTTCCGTTCCGTTGCTCTATTCTATTCTTGTGTTGCATCAAATTGCAAGCCACCCACACGGACACTACACTCAGCAAAATGGTGAGGGGGAGGCAGACGGCCCACAGTCGACAGCCAAACTTGACATGCACACACTTTGGTATGTAACGGACGTTGTTGCCAGTTTTTGGAGGGGAAAAAGGGATGGAGGCGGAGGCGGAGACGGAGACGGGCCTTCGCTGGGTTCGGTGGGTATTGAATGACTGCTCTCTGACTGACTGTTTGACAGACACTGATGTTGATGAATATCAAGTGAATCCTTTTGTGACATCAGGAAAAAAGGCCTCCCGCTGGGCCAAGCTCTGGGGTCGCTCCTCCTTAGCTTATTCCACTATTTCGGCCCTCGACAGAGTTTACACAGGGAGAAACAGTGAGACAATATAATTCTCGATTGAAATTTAATGAATTATAAAACAGTAATGCATGTTAAAAATATAAAATCTTTTCTATTTGACTCAATCTTTATCTATCAACCGGTTTCTGGCCTTTACAAATATCTCTCATATTTATCCTTTTTATAGCAGCAAATAAATCTCTAGTATTTCTTTCACTACTCCATCTTTTAAAGCTCGTTGCCAGCGAAAGTGACAGCGATGCCAAAAAGACATCCAGCGAGAGGAACTACAACCAGAAACTGAGGGCGTAGAAGGCGGCGACCATCGCTCCATCGCCTGGAACTTACTTAGCCCCTGTGTAAAAATGCTCAGATTGAAAAACGCAAAAGTTGAGATACGAACGGCCCGGGCCAGATTGATTGCGAGCGATAAAGTCCAAAAGCCCAGGCAGGGCAAGTGTATAAAAAAAGGGAACACTTCGCAGCCAGAACGAGGGTGGTGGGCACAGGCACAGAGCGCTTGAGGTTACCAACAGCGCAAAAAGATGGCAGATAAGACAGAAAACAGGACAGGATGAGGACGAGATGAGGACCGGGATAGAGGACCAAGGATAAGGAGGACGATGGGCACCGAGCAGTATCCGTAATAGACAGCGGAATTATGAAAGTGTTGGCGTAGAACAAATCGAATTAGACATTGCGTGAAAGTTGATGTCATGCCATATAGATATAGGGAGGGTTTTTAAGGACTCTTTAAATGGCTTATACGATCGAAAGGAAGACGCAGTTTGATGGGCTATTTTTTGTATGAATTTAGGAAGTTTGAAATGTTAAAAACAATATGTAAGTTGTGTTCTATAATTAAATACAAAATTATAAAGAACATGTAGACATTTAAATAAATCTTTTTGAGGCAGGAGAAATTGAAATAAAGTGGCTAACACCCAGCAAGCTCTTTTAAATATTTTTCCATATATATATATTATATAGGTATAAGTATTTTCCTTCAGCTTGGCCCTGGCAGAAACAAAAGAAAAAATTTCACAAAAAATCCGCCATTAAGCAAGGATCCTTTGGGACCGGGGGAAGTGGAGAGTCCTTCGAGCCCAGTCTCTCCACTGCCATTAGTGCGTGTGATTTCCATTTCATTTCGCTTCGTGACAGTTGGCAACTCCAACAGATTAAAGGCATTTCCCATCCAGCACGCAATTCGCCTGAATTATTGTTGTCAGCAAACCGGGAACCAGCCAGCAGCTAGCAGCCAGGGACCAGGGGCCAGCGGCCTGGCCATCGAGTTCCTGGCTCCGGCGCAGGACTGGTACCCCAAAAACGGGCACCAGGACACCAACGATGGCGGCGTCGCGACATGCGTCGATGATACGCAAATGCAAACAAACAAGGCGGCAACATGGAGAGAGTGTGAGGGTAGAGCGATGAGGGGGGGTGAGTGGAGAGGAGGACATAATGCCATGCACATTGAGTGCCGGGGTTTTCCGTGGTGCGAGGAGGGGGCAGGGGGCTTTAAGGCATATGCAAAAGCGTGAAGCAACCAGCCAGAATCCTCTTTTTCCATTCCCACACTCGCTACCTATCTGTCACTATAGCGAGAAATCAGCTGTGAAAATTTTGAAATTTTTCCACGAGGATTTTCGCGACTTTTTGCGTATTTTGCATCAATTTTTATCAGTTGGTATGAGGGAGGGATCCAGGGGTAAGCGTGCCCGGCGTTCAGCGAGAGGGGTAAGTGAAACCTGGGACGGGGGCAGGGAAACAGAATTCGAAGAAGGAAAACGAAGATTGGTCTTGGAGGCTCAAGGTGGTCTTAATGGCGGAAAAACTGTGTAAGTGGCAAAAAAGAGCTGCCACATGAGATGGAGGTTCAAATTGGTAACAAGCTATGAGGAGATTTCCATTGGCAGTTAATAATATAATAACAATAATAATAATAATAGCAAATAAATGATCAAAATATCCTTCAACTAAAAACTAATCGCATCCAAACTTATCCTTAAAAGAATAACCTATTTGGCACTTTAAAACCCAACCCAATATCTCCATCAAAATCTCCTGATAATCCCTGTTCGCTGTTTCCCCTCCTGACACTTCCGTTTCCGCTTTCTTTTCGCCTCCATTCGCAATTGCAGTAATACAATAAAACTAATATCAACACTTGATTAACCCAAATGAGGGCAATCATTGCGCTCTAATGAACCAAACCGGACCGAACGCACGCTCCGCTCTACGCAAAAAAGCAAAAGCAACCACCCAAAAGCTAGCTTTAAATATACAAATTCATACACATATATACATACATATATATGTTTATAGGGAGCATCCCACCCACCGGAGCAAAATATTTTGGGCAACGCCTCTCGCCAGCGACGGGGTTAACCCTTTTGTGGCCCGAAGTACATTTGCGTGTGAAAGTGGCGATATTTGCCGCCGCCGCCGTCGCCGTCGAGTGCAATGATGTCGCCAGCATGGCCTGTATCCTCGTATATCCTTGTATCCCCGTTACCCTGTGTATCCTTGTACCTCGTTTGCCTTTAATCACGTGGAAAGGCGCGAAAAGCGGCGCTTAGTGTTTGCCAAAAGCTTCAGCGAGCGTGTGCAGAAGAAGGGTTGATTTTCCGCAGGACCTGGATCTGGATCTGGATCTGGGTGTGCTTATCATTAATCATTAATAATGAAAACGGCGGCGTTAAATCTTGTAGATATTCCATGCCAAATGCTGGTATTTGCCGGTCCAGCAAAGGGTTTTGTCCTTTCGCTTCCTGAGGGGTTGCATGAGGCCGGCAGGACTTTGGAACTTCCAGCTGAAGTACCTGTTAATGGGCACTCGAGGCAAGTGCCAGTGTGTAATTTGACCCGGGGCTATAAGTTACGCACTTTTGTGTGTGCGCGGCGGCACTTCAAAAAGCGAGGCGCAAATTGCACAACAGAGCGCCGAGTGCACTGCAAAATCAAGCCTCATCAGCGGTATGTCAATGTGAAAGTTCAGTTTTACACTGCGGAAAAATGGGAGTACAAGGTTATGGGTTTTTGGAAATATTTGGGAATTTTCGATGATATATTTTGGGTGTGAAACAGCGTGATTGTAGCTGGATTCCATTAAGAATTTTAAAGGAATTCAAGACGCAGAAGGGACTCCATTATTTAATTTATTACTATTTTAAATACTCTTCTATTACGCTTTTTCTGCAGTGCATCCTATCTCTTTTTTGTGCATTGCCAAATTGAAAATCCTGCGGGATTTTCGGCTGATATCCTGCCACACACATTTTGACGCCCAAATGAGTCTTAATGTGTTTTTCACACCCAAACGAAAACTGGAAAAAAATGAGAAAAACCAGCGACGACCAATGTGGAAATGTTCAGGAAAAATGTTCATAGCGCACGGGCGGAAGCTGGACAGGCCGGCGAAAAACAGGACCTGCTGCGGAGGAGGCGTCGTAGCGGCAAATTCAATTTAGCATTTTTAAGTGCGTTCGCCTTTGATCAGCGACAATCGAATTTCGAAGCAAATAAAATGTGCGAAGCGAGAGGCCACGGTGGGGGAATCAAAAAAACAAAAAAAAAGAAGGCTGATTACACTTGCTGTTTGATCAGGAACGGGAACAGGACCCGGCGACACAGCTGTAGCTAGTGTCCTGTTTCCATTGGCCTTTCATAAATATTCAATTCAACTCCGACTACAGCTCCATCTAAAATCCCGCTCATAATCAGAAACGGAATCGGATTGGGAAACTGCGACCATAATTGCGAGTATAGATGCTGGCCACTAGCCGTGGCAGGGATATGAATCCATCAAGGACTCTTGAGTCAACAGGAGACAGAGAGACAGAGGGAGAGACATACAGACACGGCTCATTGGCTGCCAATAGCCGCGGGCCAAGAATCCCGCACAGATGCTCTCGATGAGGATTGAAATTCGGCAATTCGGGGGACATCAACGACATGACCCAAAAGTGTTGGTAATTTTGTCAAACTACCAAGATGCACACACACACACACACACACACGCAGGCAACAATCATCGCACAATTGCTGCCACTCCAAAATATCCTTCTGATCCTGGCAAGTCCTACTACTCAGTTCCCTGCCCGAGGCCATCAAATAAATTTGCGCAAGTTACCGTGTGTGCTCGAGTGGAGGAGGCTCATTATGCCCTTACCCACAGGGTATGATAACTATGACAATGGACCAGAAACCAGAGACGTTAGAGAATCCTAATTAGATGAGGGCCAGATGAGATGGTATCAGCTCCCCTAGATGATGACTATAATGTTGTGACAAGGTTTAAAGTCAGTCAGCAGTGAGGCTAATTAAAATACTTAATTAATAGATAATCAGTGCAACTTAAAGTCGATTGAAAAATTAAAAATAAAATATATATATAAAATAAATTTATAACCAATTTAATGGCAGCACGGATGCTCCTTATAAGGATATAATGTATAGGAATAGTCACAGAGTTGAAGTAAAATAATACAAAATTAACTCCTGGAAAGTTGAAGGAAATTATGTAGCTAAGCTATTTACTAATTAAATATGCAAATTATTCAGCAGAAGAAGAGAAATATAAATAAGCCAGAAATGCAATTTCTTTATAATATTTTACCAATATTAAATCCATTTACAAATATTCTCCCAAAAGAGAACCCAACCTTCGGCTAATCTTTTGCTAAGCTCAAATTTTCCTCCTTTTTTTCGCTCAACTTTTTCTTTTTTTGCGACAGATGTTTGTGCCAGTTAGCCTTGAACGAGAATATATATTTTTTGGACTATCCTCTGTCGCCTTCGACGTGCATAATTATTTAGCAATTATTTATTAAGTACACAGAAATTGTGATCGATCACAAAAGGCGCGAATGTGCGGGTGGCAGGGAAGCAGGATATGCGGCTTAGGAGGGGTGGCTTTTCGGACAACTTATGAATTTCTCATTAGTTCCCCGGCAAGAGGGAGCAGCGGCGGTGGCAAATATTTTAGCTCAAAACTCCGGCCCCCCCGAAAAAGTGTCGCCCCGGTCATGAGCTGATTTTAATGAAAATTCCATCTGGAATAGTTTCGATTGTGAGTCGGCACAAACACACACGGAAATCTGGCAAGTCAGGGCGTATTAACTTCCGATTAACTTCGGCGCTCCGGTCAAGTGAACCCCTTTTTCGGGATATATATTCGGGGGAGTATGTGAGATTGGCGAAATTCGATTGGCAAAATCGTTTAGTGGACTTTCTAATAACTGACACGCATACGCATACACATGCTCGTACAGGGCTCCCCCTCAGGAGCTGGAAATCCTTTCGCCGGTCACCCCTTTCGGCGGGCGGATTTCATCCTTTTGTCCTGCGCCTGTCACCGTAGCAATGCCGAGCATGCCTGTCACAAAATCCTTTGGGCGACTGTCAATTTTTTTTCCTCTTTGGCTGCCCTCGCCACGCCGAAATTGAGTAGCACGCATGACACCCAGGACTCCGGAGGACTCCCTAGGACACCCAGGAACAACACAACGCAAAAAATGTCACCGAAATGGAGGCGAATTGCGAGCACTGGGAGAAATAAAGTGGGTCTTTAAGGGAAATATGCTTTACTTAGACTTTTAAGGCCAATAAATCATTAGTTTATTAAGGTATATTTTTAATATCCTTGCATTTTGTTTATTATTAAAATATATCCTTATTTAATTTGAAATTTGAAGACAGAAAAAATATGATAAAAAAATGTTTGCTTCTCACAGATAAATTAGTTGTATATTTTTCCTTTTCCTTTGTTTTAAAAATATATTCTATTAAAGACAAAACTCTTTTTTTTTAGAGAATTTTTCCAGGTGCTTGCCCAAAAAGAAGGCTATAGCGGAAAGGACATGGGCAAACGGATTGCAGCCGCAGTCGTTAATCCTGCAAGTGGCACGCCTGAGCGCGGCGGCGCATTGCCGAAAGTGCAGGAGCTCACACAAACACTCTTACACAGTATCCTGGCTGCAGTGTCCTTGCTGCTTTTGCCTGCTTGCTGTGCCTGGTCCTGGGTCCTGTGCCTGCGTAAGGACCAAAGGCAGATGTCACAATCGAAATTGAATTAAAGCGCAAAGTAAGATTGATTGTCTGCAGTTCGGCGGGGTTATTGCGTGCCCCGTCACAACTACAACCACGACGGCCTCCAAGCCAATTTTAAATCCTCGCTTTAAGGTCCTGCCTTTTCCTTTTTTTATTTCCATTCTCTTCGGATTTCTGATTAACACAAGCCAATTTAGGCAAATTGAACGGCTGCCTGTGTCTACTATGGATAGATATCTCGGCAAAGGCATCTCTCTCTCTCCAGCCTGAACTTAAGCTCCTTTTGTTGGCTTTTATATTTTGTTTTGTTTTCGTGGCGAAGCGAGGATCTGCTCCGAAACTTGTAAACTAAACTGAGTAAGTAGTGTCTGTTGGCAAGTCTCGTAAATCGACAGTTGAATTTCTGGCCTAATCAGCTCCGAGTCCTGGCATATAAATAGGCATTTTGTAGGCCAACAGGGAGGAGTTAGCCAGCAAATCCCCCCGAGAAATTCAAATGCTTAAAAACAAATGAAACATACTAACAAAGAAATGGTAATTGCGATATTTCTTGAGCACTTTTTACACTTGGAGAATATGTAAGGTTCAAGAATAATACTATTTGTGAAATAATCAGACGATTTAACATTCTATTCTATTTTTTCCCGATGTGTATAGTTAATATTTTTCCTCTGACTTTCTCTGCGTGTTAGTTACATATACTATCTTATCTAATATTATTTCAAGGATATCCAGTATCTTTATCCAGGAGACCAGGGGTCGGCAAGGATGCCTAAATTAGACTCTGTCTGCTGCGAGTTTAGTATTTGTGCCAGTCAGCCAGTCGCTCGCTGACTGTAATTGCACTAATATATTTTTATTGCCCTCGCCATCCCCATGCTCCTGACACGCCCCCGTATATCCCGGGCACCGGGATCAGGGCGGAAGTGACTAAATCATCTTTGACGATAGCTGCGATGCGGTGCTTCCTCCCTATACCATTTCCTCCTGCCTTTCTCTTAATAAACATAATTGTGCAAACGGAAACGGCCATGAGATATCCTGCTCCGGCCCCCGTCTATATCCTCCTCCTGGCTTTTGCATATTCATTTGGGAATTGCCCAGGCCGGGGAGAAATGAGAGCTCCGAGTTAGAGCTCCGGCACACACCCCTGGCCAACTTATGACAGGCCATAACCATTTAGCAGGCCCGGGCACAATGAGCATAATGGTGAACAACAATTTCGAAGCAATTGATTGCGCTACAAATGTCCGTTTATTAGTGGGTCCTGGCCCCGGCTCCTGTGTGTGTCCAGGTTCTCGGGAATCCAGGCTCTGGTGTTTGCCCGGCGATGAGCAGCACTTCCGCCAGGTCGTGTGTCTTGCCACGTGGTAATCGAAATTAATGGCCAACTGATACAACGAGTAGTTGGCTTTGGTTAAGAACCGTCTTAGGGTTCCAGGTTATTATCGGGGGAAGGGAGTTTCCCAGCTACAGATACAGATTTCTTGTTTATGCGACTGCCTTATCTAGGTGATTTCTCAAAGGGATTCGAGGTATTTAAGAGGAGGAGGATAGCTTTCACTAAACTTAGAAAATTGAAAGAAATCGGTGGTTCTTGAAGAGTGGATTATTGGAAAGTTTGAGATTAAAAATAGTCAAATTGAAATTTGCTTAAAATCTATCAAGATTATTTCCCCACAAAAATGTTGTAAATATTTATAAATAACAAAATTCATTATTGAGTATCATAGTTGCCTTAAAAAATATTACTTTCCTTTTACTAAAAATATAAAAAATACCTCGAAAGCAAAAGGTAAGCGAGGAAAAAATTGTTTCCAGTTCGATTTCCCCAGCTCAGGCCACAAAATTCTGGCCGTCATCGATCAATCAATGCGTATGTCACGCAGAAATGTCAGGAGAACAATTCCGAAACCCTCCACCGTTGGCAAGTTTGAAAAGTTTGGAGTTTGGAGTTCCCCAACGCTCATTGTTCCCTGTTCCCTGGCCAAGATCATCTTGGTAGCCCCCAGTAGCCCAGAATATTGATACGGGCTATTAAGATTGCGCCAAACAAGAGGCATCGGCTATTGAGGCTCGAGCATATCCTGCTCATTATAAGCCAAGCAGGCCAACACTTAGCGCCAGTTGCAGAGCCTGGTCGTTGCCTCGATTGCATCTCCTTGGTTACGTTTTTGTATTTTTTTTTCGGGGGCTTCTTGTGCACGCTTTGGGCCTTTTGGGTTTGCATGCCGCCCGCCGTCGCTGCTGCTGGAACCCCTCCCTCTCTCGGAGGGAGACTGCAATCGCGATTGGGGACGGCTTTTGTCGGGGACCCCGTCGGCTTTAATTATGCCCGCGTGGTGTTAATGAGATCTTGCATGCCTCTTAACCCACAAAAAAAAGAGGCCCCCCGCCCGCAAGGCGACTAGTTGTTGTGGCTCAATCGGGACACTGGACTCTTCTCCTCCTACAGCTCCTACAGCTCCTGCCTGCCTCCTTGCTGCCTTCTTCTAAGTGGCGCAAAAGTTTGCGTGATTTAAAGGGCTTCATTAAGTTCGTGAATTCGACTAAATCACGCGCTCTACTCCCAGCGGCGGCGCATGTCTTGACACCAAGAGCTGGCCAGGAGCATTCGAGGATGTGGTCGTGATGTAAATGACTCACGACTAACACGATCACGATGGAGAATTTTTATCAATTTGTTCAAACCAATAGAAAGTAGAATATACAATTATTAAAAGAAAATTAAGATCCAATCAGGAGAATACCAAAAGGTTTTTTATGCGACTTGTAAAGCTGCTTCTAGACTTTAATTTATATATTTTCTTAACTAAATTTTTAATTAAAATCATTTTCTAGCACACTCACACTGCTATCGCTAATCCTTACACCTAAAGAATCCCAGGGAAGACTAAGTGTAAGCTTTATATGACCAAGATAAGTGCAGTACTCTTTTAGATACTTCAGTCCCCTGGTTTCCCCAATCCCCGATCACCAATATCGCCACCAGCATACACCTCCGAGGAATTGCTGATGTTACGCACTTCCGATCTTGACCAGCACGCCATTCGAATTGCCCGATCAGACATTTTTCGCCATTTGACAGCTGACGATTTATGTGACTGCCAAGTCCTCGTCCTCGTCTTCGTCCTCTGCGATCCTTGGCCTGCTGTCTGCGAGACGGACGATGTCTGCACCTTTTTCGCTGACATCTTCGGGGGCTTCTGAGTTTCTGAGTCTTCTGGAGGCTCAACTGTCGCCGCGAATATGACGACGGGACGATAAGATCTACGACTGCTTGTTAAATTCAACCTTTCAGCCTTTCCAGCTCTTCAGTTGGTATTGTTTCATCAAAAGCCTTTACCGTTATGCTCATTAAATCTGCAACAAAGAGCAGCTTCATTGTTTTTGGCCCCGCAATCAAAGTAAAAACAGAGTTCACAAAAAGGCCACTGGACCCCCCTAAAAACCTTCAAAAAGCACACAACAAAAAATAAAAACAAATACAAAAAACTTAAGCAGCGCTTCCGGCGTTCGGCGAAAAAAATGTAAAGACCCCGAAACGAAGCGAAATGAAATGCCAGCGCAGTGGAAGTTGTGTCAATCAATAAGTTGCTGCGTTCCTTGGGATGCGTCCTGCATGCTAATGGCACTTGCCCACAAAACTCGGGATGCCCCCGGCATCTAGTCAATCGATATTGGACCAGGGCGAAAAAAAAGGAAAGTCCTGATGCTTAGAAAAGGAGCAAGCTGAGTTCCCTGGCCTTTTTGCTGTAGGTTAGGGTATTGTTAGACATGTGTAAGGATATATCTCAAAGTGCACTGCAAGGAGGAGTTTTATAACTTACAGATATTTTAGTAAACGTTATGAAATACTACAATTTTGAAAAATGCGGAGAGATACTGCTGGAAGACTATGAATTATATAGAGAAGAAGAATTTTCTCAGGTTAATAAAAGAAAACTAAACCATTTTTAACTGGAAGTAATTAAGCATTCCTTCAGGACCTTCAGATTTGGATTTATTTTCCCATTATTTCTACCTTTTTAAACTAACAAATTTATTGAAATTTTCATACTTTCCCTCAGTGCCTAAATTCCCTACACACACGCACACACACTTGGTGGCTACTCCCTCCTGGCCATTCTTGAGTGTTGTCTGTTGATTTTATGTGCACGCCTGGAATTTGTAAATTTAAAATGCCCGAGATGCCAGCTCCGAGTCGAAAATAAGGGGGAAATGCGGATAAAACTATGCATGGACAACTCAACTTTGACCTGTTTGCCGAGAGCTTATCCGGGGCTAAGCAGCAGCCATCGGACCTGGATCTGGATCTCATCTCCAACTGCGATTTGTTCGCTCTAGCTCCTGGCGATTACTTGTTTACCAGCATCAAACAACTTAAATACTTGGTGGCGGGATGGCTCCTGCTCTATCGATTGCTATCGTTGCCCGGGCAAATCAACTGTTTATTTGTCAAATACGCATTACAGCTGAAAGCACCGAAGGACTAGCAGCCAATAAAACATGGCTGTGATTTCCTTTGAGTCAACAAACACACAAAGGAACCCAAAACTGCTGACACTGCACATATGTGTGTGTGTGTTTTGGTGGGAGGGGACAGCTCCTTCGAAGGACAAAACGCCCCCCATATCTAAGACGTTCGACACTCTTGATGTTTTAGGCGTTAAGAATGGTATCGACAGCAAAAACGACGACAAAAAAAAACAAGACCAGGAAAAACAACACAGAGTTGACCCCGAAAACCCCATATCTTGACCATTGTCCTTAGCCTCCACCTCCCTCCCATGCTCTATAAACAATTTTCACTGTCCTATCGATGGTTTTTTTCTCCGTTTCCAGGACCAATTCCTTTGGGTGGCGCATTTGTGCTGCACTTATGTCGGCCTAATGAAGATAACAGCATAATTTGGGCCCCGGAAAAAGTTTCCTTTTTGCTCTCTCCGGGAAATCACAGAGAGTTCAAGGAGGACGAAAATTGGTTCTTTCGGGTGGCTTCCCGTTTATGTGATTTGTCTCATCGATTGTCCTGGCATTCGATGGCTGGAAGCTGTTAGGTGTTAAGTGAGAGTGATATGGGGCAGTAACTGGGATAATTTGTTGGGCTTGGTTGTGGACGGTTTCGCTGCCAATTGAAATGGGCCCTGGCTTTTTTGGTGGGGTCAGAAAAAAATACGAAAAAAATTAGAACTAACTGATGACCCAAGGGGGAAGTGTGACTGCCTATAAAAAGAAATCTTTAACTAATATCTTGTGGGGAGAAGTTGTTTGTTTTGCAACAAGAAGAAACTTATGGGGAGTACCAGAGCTCAAAAAGTAATTTTTAGATCATTTATTAAATATTTTGTGACATTTTTAAATCTAAGCATTCAATATATAATATAACTTTCTATAATCCCATAAGAAATAAGCTCACATATGTATTTATTTCGCCTTATATGTACTTTTGTTTAGTACACTTCCTTTTCCAACCTCTTCCTTTATGTACTTATTTTACCTACATATCTGAAGTTGTGTGCATTGTTCTTATTGTTGGTTCACCTTAGCCCAGCATCCACACACTCATCTCTTGGCCCTATTCTCTTCTTATTCGCATAAGCAAATTTCTGCTGACAAAACACAAAATATCCAGAAATCGAAGTAAAATGTTGCTACGAAGAATTTCCCTTTTGTTCAATGTTGTTGTTGTTGATGGCATCTTTGTTGCCCTTGTTGTTGTTGTTGCTGTTATTGCCTGTTGTTTGAGCCAATTTACTGACAATTTCCAAGCACTCTCGGCTTTTGGCTAGAAATAGAATCTAAGCGAAGAGAATCTAGTCTACGACTAACAGACAGCTAAGGTGAGAAGAATATAGCCAAAAATAACTTTCTGTTGAGAGATATATAAAAAAAAATATTATTTAAAGTAAATTCAGCAGAATAAGTAAAAATATATATTAAATAAATAAGTACATTATTTTCATTGAAAGGAAAGCTGTTAAAATATTTGAAAATTTATTTGCTCTCCTAATAAATTTTTATTAAACTTTCTAAAAATAAAACACATGAAATCTCATTATTAAACCCTATTTTCTATAGCTATTATTTCGTCTATAATTGTATCTACGTGCAACAACAGCCTTGACGATGACGAGCCTTGCCAGGACTCTGGATTCAGTACGAATCCATCCGCCCCCAGTTTGGCCAACGCCTTTGTTAGCTGAAATTTAATGAAGTTGGTTTAATTGAAGTATGGTTCAGTCTTTCGCCCTCACTTGATTGTCCCGCTCGCCAGCCCCCCTCCCCGACCCGTTCCGTTCCCCTGCCCGTGTTGACTGTTTAATTTTACAAATTTGCTACGCAGACAACACGGGCAACAGAAGAAGGAGTGTAAAGCATTTTTACCCAGCTCTCTTCGAGAGATGTTGCATCCCATTTTGCATCCATTTAGGGCAAGTCGAATGGGTTGGGACTGGGGTCGGGCCGGTGGGGAGTTACCTGACGGACTGACAAAACCTCAGACTAAAGGAGCCACCACATCCCCCAAAACCCCACATCCACATGGGGTTTGTGTGTGCAAGTGTCACAGTAACCATGCGACGACACACACGCAAATATTTTCACGATTTCATTCTCTGTCATTTGCTGCATGCCACAGTGTGCTTCAAAATTATTTTTTCGCATTTTACCAGAAGGGGCCAGGCCAGCGCAGAAGCACAGACGTAGATGGGGACCCGGGCCCTACCTGGATGACAGCCAGACGGGACTACACTGGGGACAAAGGGTACTTAAAGTTTATCTGAACTTTATAAATTATAAAAACTATAATAAAATCTAGACATTTTTATCAAGTTTTATATATAATTGAGGGGAAATTTATTCTGACATATAAAAATTCCTATGTCTTATAGAGGAAAATATTTATATTATTTTTAGTAGATATATTCAACCATAAAAAAAGCCAAATAACCTTTAATTTTTTCTCAAAAAACTCGGATTATTTTGTAGCTATTTTCCTGATCAAGTTTCTCCCTTTTCTCTTTGTGTTTTTAGGAGGCCTGTAGAGCCTTCAAGCATCCATCAGTTTCACTTAATATTGACGCCAAATATGCGCGCAAT
This sequence comes from Drosophila mayri, assembly GCA_008042485.1. Taxonomy (NCBI): domain Eukaryota; kingdom Metazoa; phylum Arthropoda; class Insecta; order Diptera; family Drosophilidae; genus Drosophila; species Drosophila mayri. Next base: position 38,835 of record VNJN01004097.1, on the reverse strand, counting down.
GCTGGCAAAACGATACGAGAATGAGAGGAGGAGGGACTACGAGAAGGAACAGGAGTAGGAGCACGAGGAGATACCCAGCAACCAGAAGGCCTCATCCTCATCCTCATCCTCATCATCATCAGGAGCAGTAGTTGAAGCTGGAGGAACCGCATCTCGGGACTCGCTCGAAACATTTTGCTGTGACATTCATTAATTATTTTATATGGAATTCTACGCATTGCCACGTACACGCTGGCGACATGAAACATGTCTCTCTCTCTCTAGGCCTCCCTCCTGCTGCAACATAGACGGCCATTTAGCCATATCAATTAGAGTTGGCTACCAGCTACCAGTTGCCGGTTACCATTTACCAGCTACCTCCAGTAGGGAGCCCATTGATAAGCCTGGTTAGAACGCGAGGAGAACCCAGCTTCGTGGTCGTCGTTGTCTCGTCGTCGAAATTAACTTGGTCATCTTGCTGCACTTGAGTTCAGTGGTGGAGCCGGGAATTGTCTGCGCCACTTGAGGGTCCATACACTCCTCCAATTCGAGTTCCTGGCTCCAGGTCTTCTCTTTCTCTCTCTCTCTCTCTCTCTCTAGGCCAGGTTTCGGCTTTGTGTAGTGGCTGGGCAAACAGCCCAAACAACCAAAACGGCAGCCAGAAGTGTCTCATGTCTCGAGTTTTGAGTTTCGAGTTGGGAGTTTCGAGACGCGCGGATCCCGTCCAGTCACTAAATAAGCACTCTGGCCATCGAGATCGGGAGCCGTACATTGAGTCATCATCATCCTCATCATCGGCAATCAACGGGGGGAGCTCGGATGCAGAAATGCACCCAGAAAAAAGGAGCACTGAGAGTTTACAAACAGTTTTTTTTTATCAAAAACGTTATGACTGAGGTTTGTATTTACGAAAAAAAAGTAAATTAAAATAAATGTAATAAACTCTGCTTTTCCCAGTCGCTATTTTATAAATTTTCCTTTTGAAAAACAAATTTTCCTGCTCTTTTAATAAATTTTTTTCCGAGTGCTTCGAACAAAAGGCGTGTAACAAATATTAACAATGAAAATAATAATACTTGAATCGTTGGTGAATGAACCTGGACGGATCATTCCTTGTGCCATGATCGCGCAGTTATCGTTTGTTATTGGCGTCGCCTCAAGATCGAAGATCGAAGATCGAAAGATACAAAAGGACTGGCTACGTAAACACGTGTTAATGAGTGGACCAAAGGCGACTCTCAATGGAAATGGAAATGGAAATGGTTCGATTCAGTCTTTAAATTTGTTCTTCTTTATGGGTGGGCTGGCGACTCTAGAGCATCCAGAGCCTGTGTGTCCATCCATCCATCTCCCTTGCTCAGCGGAAGTCTGGAACCGGCAAATTGATAAACGCCATTGGCAACAGTATCCCCATATTTCCCCCCACATCCAACTTGGCCAACGAAGCGTGCTTTGGGTTATCCCTCTCTCACAATGGTAGTGGGATTTGGACTGAGTTCTGGGAGGACATTTGCCAGGGATACCAAAATAGGCTAGGCCTGAACAGGATATATGTTTTCGATAAGTGAAAATGAGAAAAGATTAATTTTAAAGGGGTTTTCAAGGGCCTAAGATCTTAATTTGGAATTTGAAAAATAGAAGTGATTGCTGCTGGGTAACTCAGTCATAGACACTGAGAAGAGGGAGTTGTTGTAAACCAGAGAAATTAATTAAGTCTAGTCTAGTAAACTTGATTTTAGTCAATAAAAAAATGTTAGAACATTACAAATTATTCATTTTCTTTACAGCAAACCTTTTCCGTAACCCAAGTATAGTTATTTGATGTTCAAAACACCCTAAATATACTGCAGGGTAACTTTAACCCAAACTAAGTTATCTGAATATTTTCGAGTTCCTTGAGCATCCTTGCCCATCCCTGGCTGCCTGTCGCTGGCTGCCCCGAAAAATGAAAGTCCTTTCCACGCTGAAGCTCTGATGCTGCCACAGTTATGAAACATGTCGCAAAAGATTCCAGCGCTCGAACAGGTAATTGGATTGACACTTTTGGGTTTTGTGATGTTGATGTGGAGATGTGAAGGATAAGGATGGGTCTGCCGCGCCCGTGCAGCTATATATAGCGGAGGAGTGGGACTGGCTGGAGCAATGGCGTCGCCATTCTCTGCCGACAAGAGGAGCGAGAGCGAGACTTGATGAGGCATTTGTCGCCTGTCGTTTCGGTTGGTGGTTGGTTGCTTTCAGTCGATGATTGCGTTAGTTGTTGATGGAGGAGGAGGCCAGGATGGGGTCTGAGCTAAGGACAGGATACAGGACTCTGGTGACAAGGGGCTGCCTCAAAATTGAGGCTCGCGGGCATAGTCCTCTCCAGCTCTATTCCCCTTAACTTTGCCTGATTGGGGCCCCACCACCTCCTTCTTTCGTTCCTCTAGTTTTTGCCTTGCCTCTTCGTGTTTTCAAGTTTGGAATGGAAATAATTGTTGCACTGTTTTCTAATTTTCCAACGTCAAAAGTTCCGCTTCTCCGGCTTTGTTTGCTTAGAGCACGCGGCGACTGGCGATGGGTTTGGGGTATATTTGATGGCTTGGCAAATCAAAGGGACTCCCTTTCTATCCGCTGGCAGCCTTCAAATATTTGGTGATTTATTTTTAATATGCCTTAAAAATATTTACTTAGCTTAAGTTTCGACCACTCCCAGCCGGGGGGTGGGAACTGATTGGAGGGGTGGCCTGTGGGCCGAGGGTCTTGAATACATTTGCTGCGTGACAGCGCAAACATTGAAAGGATTTGCCAAAAACAAAAAAAAATGTAGCCGAAAAAATGGCAACAATGAAATGAAATCCAAAAGAGTGAGAGTGGCACTAGAGATGGTTTAAGCCGGGCTCATTTTTTTTATAGAGCTTTAATAAATTAAATTAAACATTGTAAAATTTTTCTTTGAGTATTTTATTTGTGAAGAACCTATAACAAATTTTTTTATGTGTTTTTTGACTAATTCACTGTTAGCCATCTCTAAGTGAGGCCAAAGAGGAGCCATGCTGCTCTCCGCTAATATTTCAATAGACAGACAATTTGTCCATTTCGCTGACGTCTAAAAGCTGACGACACTTTTTTGCATTTGCCAATGCGATGAGTGTCCAAATTTATGGCGATAACTGTCGATAGTTGGCAGTGTCCCCAAGTGTTTGTGTGTGTTTGTTGTGTGTGGTGTGTGTATAAATGTTGCTCAACAGGCGTAGAAGTCGCCGCTACAAGCGCCCTGCTGCCAGCTAACTTACGTAAGCAGACAGCCGGCTAAGATTGCAGCCACAGCCATAGAAACACTTCGAAAAATAATTCATAAAAATTATCTGAATATTATAGAGAACTAGGGAATCAGAAAAGGAGAGAAGCAAACCTTTGTCCATCTACCTAATATTTTTTTTTTATTATTATTATTATTTATTATTTTTATTATTATTATTATTTTTATTTTTTTTTAACAGCACAGCCTGCAGCACTTGGGATTTATAAACAATCAGTAAAAATCTAAGCTTTAAAACAAATAAACCTTTTATAATACAATTTTTTAAATAACAATTTGATAACTCTACATTATTATTTAATTTCTATATCCCAATTTCCATTCCAAACTATTCCCTAGTGTAAAATTGCAGCCACAGCAGCAATTCAATGTTGCTGTCAAAGCCTTGTCCTCTCCCCCCTCGAAAATCAGTTCCTTCGCCGCCCCTGGGATCCACAGATCTGGTCTCTGAGACTGAGACAGCGGCCATTGGAGATAAAACATCCAAAGCAGCAGCAGCCGTGGGTTGATGCTGCTGCTACTACGAATGCAGTTGCAATCGCAGTTGAAATGAAGGTCAAATTGTTGTTGCCGTTTGACATTTCGTATTATAAACTTGTGCAAAATAAAAAAAAGTGAGTAAAAAAAAAGAACAGAGGAAAATAAAATAAAATAAAAATCAAACACAGCGCGCTGATAGTTGTCTAATGAGAAAATATTTTAAACGTTTTTACACGCTTCCTTTGCAAATTTTATCCAAGCTCAACATTTGACTTTGAACGTGACATTGTTGATGTTGTTGTTTTTATTGTTTATAAATGTTGTTGCTCAGCTGCAACAATTACGCGATTTATATCGCTATAGCATTCCACGATTCGGTTTGAGCTGGTTTTCCACTAAACGCGGCAATCCCAAAATCAAGGACCACAAATGGCGCTTGGTTAAGAACATTTCTGGGGGGTTTTTGTTTTGAGGGGAAATTAGTGTTTACAATTTTGGGGAAATTATATTATAATTTCAAGACAATTTTTGGTTATTTAAATAAATAGAAAAAGAGTATTCAAAGAAGTTTAATAAAGGTTAATCTAAGGAAAGGCTCTTGATAATGACTAGTTCTTGAGGTAATTTCCACTTTTCCGCACCCAAACCACTTGTGGCTGTTTGGCTTTTCCTGCTGTGTGAATTAGACAAGACATTTGCCACAACCGAGAAATAGAGAGAGAGTTCCACTCAATCACCAGAGGTCAAATCTCCGGCTAATCAGCCAGCTGCCTTTTGGCCTGACTGACCCATAAATAAATCAAGGCTCACACCCCCTCACAAACACTGCATTCATAATATAATTGGCCCCCCTATTGGGCCAAGGAAAAATTACGTCTTTCATTAAGTTTTGGCCAAGGCAAAGGTCATTAATTATTTTGAACTTTGCGTTGGCGGTCAAGTCGGTGTCCGCATCCGAGTCCGACTGCAAATGCGAACACAGGCTGTGCCTAATGAGCTTGAGATACGGATACGCATGGGCATAACCCACTGATTAGGATATGGAATGGCACTAGGATTCCGACTAGATTAATGCTAGTTTCGGGGGGGAGGGTTCTCCGCACTCTACGCTCGGTCTTAATTACCGAACGCGCCCGTGCGATAAAACTTATCAATGCCACCGCCCCAGCCACCGCTGCACCAATTGATTTATAGCACGTTATATATTATTTAACTATATCTGCGGCATGTAATCGCCTGGGCGCTTACTCCCAGCTCTCGGCCACAAATAAAACAACAAAGAAAACTGGCGAAACGAAACAAAACCAGTTACAAGCCCCGCTGGCATGTTATTTATAGCTAATTAATAATACTTATAAATGCAATTCTATAATTTAGAATAGAAAGCGCATTTTGTGCAATATAATGTATAAATAAAAGGCCGGCAAACAATTAACAGCTACGGGTAACAGGTAAAGGCATTGTGTGCTCTGTGGAGGGATCCACAGAACATGGTCGCAAGTCACGCTGCGAAAACACCGCAACACAAAAATATCTTCCTGTTTTAATCGCACAATAAATCATCATTGCATGTTATGGCTTTTTATTGTGTTCGAGAGCTTGTGATCTGTGTGAAAACGAGTTCTAAATTCAATGGAAATTTAAATTAGCGGCTTACAGACAGAGATCCAGAATTGCTGCTCTTCTATGGGCTTCTCAAAGGGATTAACGTGAGAGAGTCAAGTGCTAATCGGAGATATGATACTAGGAGATGTCATAATGGTGTTCAAATTTACATTAATTAATAATAATGTGGTGATTCCAGTTCATTTTAAAAGGGGGTTTACCTAATGCAGATGATACGAAAGTAAAGTGATACCTTTTAAAACCTTTCATTGCGATTTACAATAATATTTACTTCATCTATTAATTTAATTAAAATTTGAAGTTTAGAAAGCTGATATAACAGTTAAAATTAAAATTTCAACTCACTCACTGCTCAAACTCTATTAAAGCCTTTTTTTTCAAAAGCTGTTCGTATGTGTCAAGAGATTTTATTAGCAAACCTTTTAAGGAATATCACTAGAAACATCTCTCCCTCTTACTTTCCATGGGAATAAAGTGGCAATCTGAGATATGATACTTCAAAATGTCATAATGGCAATTTCAATTTAAATAAAGCAATTCTCGCTTACTAAGAGCTTTTTTATTAGCACATCTACTTGAGATCTGCATCGCAATTTCTTGATGCCATAATTAATTGATTTGCCGCTGGATAGTAGTTTCTCCAGCGAATTTCCCGTTTTGCGGAATGCATTTGCCAGCCAACAAGTTGACCCTGGAAACCCATCTAGTGATGGGTTACCCGTCGTAATCTTACCCCGCCCACTCAATCAAAACAGTTGGCTAATTAAACGAAAGCTTCCTCTGATCAAACATTGATTGTGCATTAAACTGCAACCCAAACACAGGGCAGGCGCAAATATTCAGGCCAAACAAAGTCCGCTCTCTGGCCAACAATTGCGGACAAATTGTGGGTGAATTAGTGTCTCGACGGCACACTGGGTACAAGTGCAAATATTTGTGACGGTCCAACAATAACGAAAACGAGCTTCCTCCATCCAAATTCGAATCTGAATCAAAAATGTAACAGATTGCACTGGGCCACACCTACGTGGAAAATATAAAATCCAGCGAAAAGGAGGCTGGCTGGAGAGTCAACCCTCGGGGGCTGTAGTGTAGCAGCGGCTGGGGCAGGAAGCAACTAATTTGAGCAACCCTTGTGGCCAGGCAAACACCTCAGCGCTTCGAATCGAACAAAGCCAAAGCTAAAACAGAAATTGGAGTTGACATGTGTATCCTTTTCATTAACTCGCGACGCCATCGCCATTGCTAGCGTCGACAGGCGCAGTCGTCAGTCGTTAGTCGACAGGCTGTATGTGTGGCTTTGGTTTTTGGTCCTGCGGCCTATCCCAGGCAGAAATCTTCTACAGGGCAACTTTCAACAAGTCAAAGGGAGCTTACAGTTGTTTTAGCTATTTGATATCCTTTAAGGGATGTAAAATATGGGATTTTAATTTTAAATCTATAATTTTAAGTCTTGATTGATTTTTAAGTCTTTTAATTCGATATTGTTATTATTATTATTTAAACGATTCTAATAAAAGACAAACTTAAAGGTGAGAAAAATGTTTTCATCTTAAAAAAAATAGTCAAAACATTTTTAAAAAATTTTTGATGTATAATTTCCTTTCATTTTGGAGCTCACAATTTTTGAAAAATATTAAAATTGATTTAAAAATATTTTTCAAAACTAAACCCAATACCTAGCAATCTAAAATACCTCTTAAAATACCTCTCACTTCTTTAAAAAAATCCGAAAACTCAAAATTGAGTTGTAACAGGACGAGCTCTAGCCAGTTGTTTTCAGGATTCGTCGCCGTCGTCGAGCTCTGGGAGCTGTCAGCTCGAGCTGGCGAACTGATGCCCACTGACAGGCAGTGACACCCCCGCTTGGTCCTTCTTTAAAGTGTCCTGGGTGTGGATGGCATGGGGGGGTATACGCAATATTTGCCACAATATTTGACGACCGCAAATTTGATTGCATTTCATGGTTTAGTGGCGCGTAGGTACAACAAGCGAGCGAGAACCAACCACCATATTTATTAAAACATAATTCAAAAATTTTCAAAAAGGCACAAGAGCAACCACCACAATGCCAGGTCGTTGTGCTGTTTAAAAATTTGATTTAAACACTTTAAATTGGATTATCCTGTAGGCAAATTTTCTTCTTCAGTCTTTCATTCTTTTGACCGACGTAATTGCGACATTTGTGTGTGGGTTGTGGCCACGGATGTGTCTCTCTCAATAATGACAGGCCCTCCTGAGTTTTGAGTCCTGAGTGGGAGTGAGTTTTTGTCCCTGGGAGAGAGAGTGAGAAAAAAAAATATGGAGCGACGGAGGCACGCGGGCTAATAATGACACTTAGTATGCGGCATGCAACGTAACATCCGACCAGGCACGAGCCATCATCGTCGTCCTCGCCATCGCCGCATGCATTTAATTGCCAAAAATAAGACCGCCAAACAACAATAACAACAACAACAATGTCGAGTCGACAAAACCAGAGAAAAGCGTGTACAATGTGCACATATAGGGCGTCATTTTCCAAAGCACAAACAAAAGCAAAAAGCAGAAGCAACAACAGCAGCAGCACACATAAAGTAACGCTCAAGTCGACCCAAATGCATGTGACACGCCAAAACAAAACCTCAAAAAAATAAAACAACCACAAGATGAAAGGATATGGGAAAGGATTCCGACTGGAGGTTACCTGGTACTTTATATTCAAGAGAGAGATGGAAAGGGTAAAGTGCTCTGATTGTGGTAAAATATGTTGCCTACTTAGCAGGGCTATGTTTGGTGTCCTTAGCCACATCACAAAATTATCCTTAAATATTCAAAATAATTTTTACAAAAATGTACTTTGAAATTATAAGAAAGTATTGAAATTTCTAAGTTAAAATTTCTAATAAAAAAATTAAAGGAATATATATTAGCCGATTCACATTTATCATACAAACAATCAATTGGAAACTACAAAAAATGTTCGATCTATTCTAGATCTAAAATAAAAAGATATACCCCCGTCATTTACCCAGTATTTCCAAGAGGAAAATATACAAGGAACCAGGATCCAGGTAAACGGGAATCCTCCACACGAGTCAATGAGGCGTCAAACTTGCTACGCGCCACGAAAGTTGTAAAATTTTACATGACCCCCGAAGAAACACACACACACACAGGTGCCACCCCTCCTCCGCTTCCTTATCCCTCCCCCTCCCCCAGTTGCTCCTTCAAAACATACACACACACACACATGTGCTCTTAATTGCATAAGCCTTGGGGTAGCGGGTCGGGTTGGTTAGGAAACGTAAACCGAACGAAACTCATAAAAGCCAGCCGCAGAAATCAATAAAAGCAAGGTGGCGGCACCTGACTGAAGCCCCCCACCTCGCCCATCTCCACTTTGTTTAAAGTTTAGAGAGAGAATGTTTTCCACACACAAAGACAGACAAAAGGCACTCACACACACACATAGGCATTATGGCCACATTTCACTCGGTAACCACAAATTGCAATTAACAATTGCCGCGATTTAATCGAGCAATCAAAAGCGTTTGTCATTTACCTGTCAATGCCAATTTTCAATGATCCAAAGTGATTCTAATTATGCGATAGATTCGATGATAGATAAACGATGGTGACTGCCAGGCGGGTTATTTTTTGACAGTTTCTTGTCAGATGCAGCTGCAAAGCCGCTAGCTGATTGCTCGAGAGATAGTTGAAAGAATTAAATCCAGCTAACAGCGGCAGTCTGGTTAGCCGAGATGATGGAACACGTGCGCGCATTTGTAATTAAAAACTTGTAGAATTTCTATACCCATTATACCCATGGAATGTAAGGTGGCTAGAAGAAGAAAGTGTGCACAGGGAGAAACAAATGAAGATTTTCAAAATCCTACATTAATTTTTTTTAATTTTGTCTATCCAAATCTTTTGCTAATCATTTCCGGAAATATTTGTTTTCTATATATTTTTAGAAAATTCTAATTCACTCATTTATTATAATTAAATTAATAAATTGTAAAATAATTAAATTTTTTTGCATGCATGTACATTTCCCATATAATTTTCCAGCACTCGCAGACTTAATTCAGCGCGGAAAAACAAGCCTCTGTAACTCCTTCTTAAGTAAGGGGGCTTTTGTTTGCCATTAAAAAATCTCAGATGTCGCTAAGACTAACCGGGATTTTCACTTTCAAAGGAGGCAACAGCCGAAGAGGACTCTTTCTCTCATTTCGCGACCATTTGGCAGCATCAATAAACGCGATTTTTATGGCAGAGCCCTGTTAATTTCAGGCCAGGCTACAGTTGCGTGACCAATGGCAGCAGGACTTTCGTTTCCTTTCCTTTCGTTTTGTAATGAAGACATTTGGGGCGGTAAAAGGGTTGAAGGCCGGGTTAAATGAAGTCGAACGCGGCTTTGGGCAAATGAATTGGCCGTCGCCGCATTTCGTTTTGTTTCGGGCTTAGTGGGAATGTCTTCGACGAGGCATAAATTGCCCAAAACGAGGCTAAGGCTAAGGCTCATTTCGGTTGGCAGACCTCTCCTTCGAATGCCATATTTCTTTTGGCAGTTAAATGCGAGAGCGGCTCAAGTCCGTGCTGGAGACTAGCACACAATTGTTTTAATTTCGCTTATTGCGCTTTTTCGCCCCGGCTTTAATATTTTAGGATTTGGCGAGCAGTTTGTGCTCTCGACATTTATTACGCATATCGTGCGTCGTGCGCCATCCCCATCCCCATCGCCATTGCCATTGCCAAGCCACTTCTCTATTAATGTTTAAGTGGCAGTGCGTCCCTTTAGGCGGCAGCTCGACAAAACCCGCGTTTGTGCCTTTTTTTTCCTTAACACCAAGAGCTGCGAGTCCTTTGTTGCTGTTTTTGATTTGCCTGAAAGCCTTCTGGCAAGCCTGAAGTCCCCGGCAAGCTCATATTTTGTACGGCTGTGCGTCCCGGAATTCCCTTTTGCGTACGTGATCAAATCAACTTGAAAGGATAATATTTGCCGCCTTCTGTGTGCAAGTTCCAACTGCCAGGGCCTGATTGAGCCTGGCCTGGAAGAAAGGGACTTAAAGCTGCAATTTATTTACGAATTTATTCATATTCACACTTGCAAATGAGCTGGAAAGGGTTCCGGGCACTTGAAGTGGCCATCAAGGAGCAAGTGTTAGAAGCGCAGAGTAGCGCTTGAATCGGAAATCAATGTGTATAGTTTGAGATTATATATTGAGGAGGTTTCAAGATAAGGCAGGACTATGCTTTCATTGAGAGAAACTTATTTAAGATTTATTTATCTAAATAAGTCTTTGAGAAGCGTAATTAGAGGTTGTTAATAAATACTTTAGGAAGCAGAAAGAGGCTTTAATCGATGTTGAACTCTTCAAGAAAGAGTTTAACTTTATTTTCCCTACAATAACTCTTTTCCCAAAAAAGAAAACCATCTGCCTCGGCTAGCTGCCAGTTATCAGCGATGGATCGTTGGACTGCCTGAGATGCCCCCTTTCTCGACCCCTGGGCACATGTCACTCTAATCCGCAAGGACAATATTGAAAAGTAATAACCCACAGAAACAACACACAGAGACATTCACTTACTCACCCTAAACTGAATCGCTTTGATGAGGGTGTCGCAAAGGGTAAACCGCAAGTTGAAAAAACATTCGACTATCTTTTTTGGGCAGAACGCATATAACGACTTGAAATCCTTTTAATTCACGACAGGCGTAAGGATAAATACGGCCAGACAACAGGACCAAAAAAAAAAGAAGACGAAAGCCAGAGACGAGAGCCGGCAAATGAATGAATGGATATCGAAGGAGAAAACGAGAAAAATTGGGCATGAAATGCCACTACGCAAAAGGGAAAACGTAGCGCAAAATAAGATCACGTAGCTGCCACCAGAGTCACAGTCAAAAGCAAGTCCAAAAAGTGCCCTGAAGAGGAGATGGTAGGTAGGCCCACCAGAATGGAGCAAGTGAAGCGTGGTCCAGACAACCGACAGCATCCCGGGATACGCTGCCATGTGGAGTTTGCACAGAGGAGTCGCTGCCTCAAGGCAAACTGTAACGAGACAGGAGCTGGAGATGCACTGAGAAGAAGAGGGATTATCATAAAAAAAAATATAGTACAAATAAATTCATTAAAAAACTAAACGGAAAGACTATAAACATTTTGTTTATTGAAAATAAATTCCTAAAAATCTTTAAATATTATGCTGAAATATAGAAGCATTTTATATAGTTTTTCCCCAAGTGCAGGAGCATCGGGTAAGTCAATTTTGACCGCGGGCTATTGCTTTAGCTGATGAGCAGGCGTCGTTGTGGACGAGGAGCAAGAGGTGAACCCCATTCAGGGCACTGCAGTTGTATTGATTTCCTTTTTCGAATTTAGGCAAACGAGAGGCCAGAGGAGTGGGAGTGGAGTTACGTAGAGGTAGAGGAGATGGAGATAAAGAAGGGGGATTGGATCTTGAGATTGGAAAAAGCAGTTTAAAGTTTAAGTTTTATGGCCGGCTCTTATCCCGTGAGAGGTGGGATGGCCAAGGGGTTGCCGGCGCTCTCAGTTGATCATGATAAATCAATGCGTGCAAAACGCACACGTACGCGAATACACCACTACACACGCACAACCACACACACACACTAGAGTGTGCCGAAACGTGACGCAATTTACTGCCAGAACTTGACTTAAGTTCGGTCTAGAGAACGTCCCCCAAAGTCCTGCCTAGCACCCTCAAGTCGGGGTAGAGCACAACCCCGCATGGATACGAATCGCTCGCTGGCTCGTTCCTCTTTCTTCTTTTTTTTTTAAGAATAACAGTAACAGTTATTTTTTTAAGGTTTAGCTTAAGCTTTTGTGTAAATAAACGACCACAGTCGTGCCGCCTTCGTCTTCGGGCCCACCCTCGAAAATAAAAAAAAAAAGGAGGAAGGACGACCCGAAGCGATGGTAACTCCAATGGGCTTCAGGGTTCTTTCTCGTTTCGGGCAATTCATTCATTCAATTTACGCGACACCCCTTATTGGACGAGTGATGAGGAAAGTCCTCCACCTCCACCACCGTCGCGTCGTTTTTTTGGGTAATTTATATTGCCTACAGTGGGGCACTGTTAAACATCAATAGAAAGACATTAAATTTTTAATTTATAGATTCAAAATTTTGATATAGAGAAGAAGTTTAGGTCAAGATTATAAGAAAACCTATAGGAGGCACTCAGAAAGGTCATTCTGTGTTATATTTTTAATTGTTTAAATACTAAATTCAAAAAATATTCCTTCAATTAATTGATTCAAAAGTAGAACAAGTATTTCTATATTTATTTGTAAACCTAAAACCCATTTTAACATTTCTTTCAATAATAAACCACGTTCCCTTTAGTCAGTCTCCACTGTTGTGAGCACAGAAGTGTGCTATATGGATCGCAAATGCTTTAAAGTTGACTCGCGCCTTTCAAGTGCGCTTTTGACTTGCAACTTTGCCGAGTGGCATTTAAAGGCAGCAGCTCCTGAAATTGCCGCTGATGTTGCTGCTACTGTTGCACGTGTTACGCGCCACAATTGCGGCCACGTGTGTTTTGATTTGCAGCGAGCGCTTCCCACTAATGCCGCCCTGGACCTTTTACTGAGGTGGGCTCGGAGCTGGGACCGAGACTAGGATTAGGATGAGGAGAGAGAGACATGGAGAGAGTGCCCTCCAGGCACATGATGCAGCATTAAATTGCCGCATTGTGTCTGCCAGGCGGGAGATTCCTTGCTGGCAGAAGCCAGCCAGGATTCGTCTTTTTTTGGGTTGGGGCAGCATTTTTATTTGATTAGCTTAGCGCTAGAGTCCTGCGGCGACGTGTGGCCGATGGATTTGATGAACGGCTGCTGCCCAGGACTCTCGCACACTTGATTAGTTGGCCGCCGCTGCTTCGGCTGCTTTTTAAGCTTAGCGCGCTGTCAAAATATTTTCAGTAATAAATTCTTTTTTAGCATTTGGCTCCGAAAGGACCAAAGCCAGAAATTGAAAGGAAATTGAATGGAACGGTTGAACGCGAGAAAATACACATAAATTTAGTTTTGCCTTAGCGATTGTAATCAAGGAAGGGAAAACGAAATGCTGAATGGGTGGACGAAAATTTACTGACTCTTGTGGAAGGATATAGAAGGTGTTTCCTTGAAATCCAAGATATTAAAGACTTTAATGCCGTAAAACCCAGTTAAGCATTAGTTTAAAGGTCTCTGGTTGCCAGTACTTCAATCTTTACTATCTCGTAATAAAAGTAATCATTTATTTAATTTTTATTATAATTTTTCCATTGAGAAATTGATGTTTTTAGTGTAATTAAAAATAATTGAATTACATTTGTAATACATCTTAAATAACCCTTTAATAAATTCAAAGATTTGCCTTTGGGACTATAAACTTTAAGACCACTTAAGGCTTAATCTTTCATATTTAAAAAATAAATAATTCAGTATTCAATGCAAATACTTGTGGTTATTTCATTACAAATACAAAAATTTATTCAATACCCATTAGGAACGACAAGCTCTGTATACATTTTAAGGGAAATTAAAGTGAACAATACTGCTTCATAAATTATAAAAGAAAATTCAATTCAATTTTTAGAACCCAGTAAAATAATATTTTCTTGTTCAAATATGAACTATAATTTTTTTAAGCTTAATGCCGTTAAATAAATGGTAATTGATTTTAGTCAACAACCTACCGCAATCGCCAAGATCGTATTCAAATTATTTTGCCCTCTGACTCCGTCAACTTGACTCGGCTCGCCTCAAAAAATAATCATTTGTCAGACTCAATTGCCAGGTCAACGAACTGCCGCCGGTGGCAACATTAGCCATAACAATAACACGAATATTTATACATAAAAAATAGAAACAAAATATATATAAAAAAACAGCAAGTCACTCACAGCACCCACGACATTCAAATTGACCAAAGTAAAACGGATTTTAAGCGCCATTTAATCAGCGCTTGCAGCTTAAGCTTTGTTTTTAATTTGTCTTGAAATTAGAATTTTAAATGATTTTCAAGTGTTTGGATGCCGGGCGGCTGGCTGACTGCTGCTCATTCGCAGACACACACATATTCATCTGTTCACATATTCACATATTTTGCATATTCAAATGGTGGTCGTGTGACGTCACTAGCATAATACATATAACCGAAAGGCACATGCACGTTAATTATACGCCATGTAGTACGGGGCGAATTATTAATTTCGTGTCTGAGCGCTGTCTGGGTCAGCAGAAAGAGCCGCTCGGCTCCCGCTCAGCATAATTTAATTTTTGATGCACGACGATGCCGCTGGAAAGGCGGGAAAATGGAATTGAAATTCAAATTTCAGTTGCTCAGAAAAGAAGAGAGTGGAAAATGTGAAAAATTTAAATACTCACACACACCCCGGACTCTGACTTTTCGCAACTTGCCACACTTGGTGTGCGGTGTGATGTCTCGCTCGCACAGAGCGACGACAACGTCAACTGGCCACTTAAACTATTCATTTATACAAATTAATTCAATTATGCGTATTACGTACGCGTTTGTAAAGCGCAGTCGCCGGCATCTCGGACCAGTCTATGGGCAATACACTTGGGAAAATACTTGACATTAATTACAGACAGACATCGAGGCGTCCTTGGGCTTATAAAGACTCACTGAATTAAATGTAATGAAGTATCTAGGGGTCTTTCATCCACTAAAAGGCTAATAAATAATATTAAATGTGCTGTAAAAGCGTTCATATTTATAAACCAAAAAATAATTTAAATTTTATTCTGGTCTGAAGGATGATATATTTTGTAGTCTACTTTTTGGGCACAGCGATTCAAGACACATGTCTAACCGGTTTTTAACCCATTTGCATAAATTTAAATTTTAAATTTATTTGCAATATTTTACAATAAATATTTGATTGAATATTTTTTATAGAGATTATTTAATAAATCAACTTCTGTAGTGCTTAAATATTTTCTCAATAAAAAATGTGTACAATTTCCAACATTTTACTTATCATAATATATTTATAATTATTTTATCCAATTCTAACCTTCTTCAAAGCTTTTTTAATCTCTAAAATTTCCTGTTTTCCCTACCCATTTTTATTTCCAGTGTATCTGTTGGTCCCGATGCCGCAGTCCCAGTTCCCTTTACAATTTCTGCTCGCGTACGAAATTTCACTTAAAGTTAATTGTTCAAGTTCAAGTTCAACGTAACATAATAATGCCCCCATACACACAGACACACACTCTTTCACAGCAGACTGTTGCATTCGCTCGGAGAGTGGGTAACGTGGCACAAAATTATAATAAATTATTATTCCTTTTCGTTTGATTTTTATGCAGATTTTTTAGGCGCTTTTCGCTGCCATGCCAGGCCAGGCCGGGCCAGGCCACTCGGCAGTTGTCGGCAGTTGCCAGTTGAATGTAGTCAGTGCTGCCTTCCAGAGCCTCTGACTTGCAATTTGTTTGCTTTGCTTTTGCTGCTGGGTTAATACTGCTGTTGCTGTTGTTGCCGCGGATAAACAGGAAGCCTTTTTGGTATTTAAATAGCCGGCTTTTGTGGCAATGTCATGTTCAGAATTTGTCAATGGATTCCAAAGACATGATTGGTTTGTGATTTATTTATCAGGCTAAGAAATCTGTGTATTGTAAGATTCAAGATCTGGCGGTTTTCTTGGAGAAAAATGTAACAGAAAGATGCTGATTCTTTGTGTTAATTAATCGTTGAAAATAATATTTTTTATAAGATAAATAGTGAATTTTTCTACCCATAAAAAATTATTTAATAACTCCACACTTCAATCTTAGGAAGTTCTCAGTGATTTCTGTTAAATGCTCAACTTCCTGCCACTGGAATCTCCCTGAGTAAGTGGAACCTGCTGCCAGGAGCTCTAGACAACTGCAAGACTGTTACTAGCAAAGTCCCGGAGGCTTTTGTCAGGCAAGCGAAATGACGACGACAACAACACAGAAACTTGCAGCAGCAACTTGCAGAAGCAAAGCAACAGCAGCACCATCAGCGGCGACAGCAGCAGCAACATTGCCAACCTGCAACGTTGTAGGCCATTTGATTAACAAATGGCCAAACGCAAACGAAATTGATCGAAATTCGCCAAAGGAATACAAGACGGTGAATGAAACAGAGGGGGATAGGGGGTGGAGGCTGAAGGCTGAAGGCTGGATATGGTGCAAAGAAGGCCTAGAAAAGCCAAAGTAAATTATGGCAAACAAGTTTTGGCCGGCGGGCAACAATTTTGTCGCTGCTCCGGCAGCCGCATCTCGGACAGAATCTGGCTGGGATGGGCACCGGGAACAGCACTAAACATTCAGATAGAATCACTAGAACCTTGTCGATGTCGTCGTTGTCGCCGCAGACGATGGAGAAGAGATTGCAGCAATTAACGCTAATTAAATGCGCTTCAGTTTATGTTTCATGTGGCGATATTTCAGTTGTCTAGCGCGATAATTAAATCGCTTGGATCCATTTGCATAACAAATTTGCGCGGAGCGGAGCGCGGAATTGAGCTTTTCTTTAAAAATGCACTACAAAATATTTAATATATATTTTACATGTAATCAAAGGAAATATTAAAATAAAAAGATTAAATTTAAAATTCTGAAATAATTTAAAAGTCATGAATATTGATCGAACAATTTTTCTAACCAAGTAAGAAAAGAAATACATTTTAAAAATTATTTAAATTTTTCTGATATTGCATAATATATTTAGATATTTTTGGGATTTATTTTACAGAAGTTTAAACATATTTCCTTCAAACATTTTCCATTTTAAAGATCCTTTTAGTAAAGAAATGGTAATAAAATGTCTGCCTCCCTTTTAATATTATTTAGACAACCTTAAACTCAGAAAAATATTATAATAATACCTAAGAAATTTCTAAAAAATTGTAGATACCCTAAAAATGTATAGAATTATTTAATTTATTTGAAAATCTCAATTTTTTCAAGTGTTTATCCACCAGGGTGGCCTTCGTCCTCGGGCACCCGAGTTTACCCGAAATGCAATTGCAGCTAAAAATGAGTTCAAGTCCGCGTCTGTCTGGCATTTGTTTGCCATTTGGTCACTGGTCCCGCTGCCCGGATCCGGATCCGGGTCTGCGTCTGCTCCGGAGCCTAGGGATGGGAGTGGAGGGCACAAACCACCCACTTTTCCCGGTGGCTCAGCACAAATTTTCACTTTCACTTGGGCCGTCAGTTTGGCGCAGGCTAAAGGCGAAACTTTGTTGGCTGGCGCAACATCCTTTGCATACGGAAACAGCCGCACGACACATTGTCCTCCATTCAACTCTTCTGGGCCCCGCCCAGTTTTTCCCTCCCCCTTATCCCCCCGTTTAGGGGATAGGGGGGGGCGCTGCGCCAACCTGACCGAAATTCGAAATGGCGTACACGAGCGAGACGGCAGCTGCTGTGGCGACGTCATCATCGTCGTCGTCGACGCTCCGAACGCCGGCTGCATTCCAAAGATGGATTTTAATATTCTGCATGTGTGGAAAGGTCGCTGTCCGCTTCCCGGTACACGGACTTTCCCACTTGCCAGTGTTATCCTTTCTGTGACGCTCCTCGTTTTTTGTTTTACTCTTTTTTTTATACCCACCACGACCACGTCACCTTGATTTTGTCTGGCAATGACCATGAATATATAGATATGCGAGCGATAGAGCCTGGCCCGAGACCCGGCCGTGTTTAGCCCACTTTGCATTGGCATAAAGTTGAGTTCAGTTGGGGTTCGCTTGAGTTCGGTTCAGTTGAGGCATGCATAGGGAAATTGTAAGAGGCATTTGACTTCATTAGGTTTTCAAATACTTTACTTTTTGGCAATTTAATTCCAAGAAAAAGGCAAGAAACGAAAGGAAAATGAGCGAAGGGATTAAGGAACGTTTTTTGACTAGTGTTTTTACTTTTACGTTTAAGGTTTGAAAGTTTTCCTGGATTTTGCGACAGCAAAAAATGTTGTTAGGGAAATGTGGCATATTTAAAATCCTGATTTTGAATATTTATTAATCTATTAAAAAGTAGGAAAATCTTGCTAAAAACTTAAACTGAGTTAACTGTGTCTTTAAAAACACCAAATTATTACCAACCTATTTAGGCCCTCCTCCTCTTTCCTCCACAAGCTTTAAGCCGGCAAATTGGATGAAATACTTTAAATAATGAGTTGTGCAGACAACTGTGAGCTATTTTTTTTTTAGCTCTCTATATCCCTCCGAGGATGCTGGGTCAATTTGTCGCAGTAAGTACACAAATTTGAAATGCCGAGAAATATGGAAACAAAAGCCACAAAACCGGACAAAACAGGACGTTGGCCACACAATAAGAATGAGGCGAAGCGGAAAAAGCTTGAAATTAAAGTTAAACGCTCCAAGGATGCACGACTGGAGACAGGACCAAACAGAATAGATAGAGACAGTGGCCACTGGACAATGGCCAGGACGAGACAATGGAACTTAATATATGGAAGATATAATAACTTCCGGTAATTTCAATTTTACGAGACGAGAGCAATGGAGATGTCAGGCCGAGGGCTTTGTTCAAGGATAGGAGCTCTTCTCCTATGCCCAGAGTCCATATATCATAGTCCTTATACCAAGGGGAAGTGGCAGTCAGCTAGCCTGACCATAAACTCCCAGATAAAGGCATAGGCAAATGAAATGTGTAACGTTTCCGAGTTTGAAAAGCGTGAAAA
Organism: Drosophila mayri; assembly: GCA_008042485.1. Classification (NCBI taxonomy): domain Eukaryota; kingdom Metazoa; phylum Arthropoda; class Insecta; order Diptera; family Drosophilidae; genus Drosophila; species Drosophila mayri. The sequence goes on along the minus strand of VNJN01004097.1, from coordinate 19,761 downwards.
ATTTCGCCGCAGAGCTAAAGAAAAACTTGGAAACGAGGAAAACTGCACATGTTCTTATGGCTGGCCGGTCGGGTGGGAGGGCATGACGAAAAGCCAGGTCGATGTGCCTGTCAGTGGCAAGTCAACTTGGCCGAGTCATTTTTTCCATCCGCTCATTCGTAGAGCTTCTGCCACGACACTAAGAAGCAATAAACCTAAAGGGAAATGTAATAAACGAGGAAATCTTGTACGTGACCGACCGCATCGGGGTTGCCAGGGTCCCGGTTCCCGGTTCCCAGTTACTGAGCTGCTGCTGCTGCTACTACTCCGGGGGGTTGGCAAATGGACTTTTGCCAGTCAAAACCAAAACAAAAGTGGGAAACGGAAGCATTTTAAAGCGTACCGAAAACGAAAATTCAAAAAAACCCAGCACCCAGAAAGGAAAAGCAAAAAAAAAAAAACGAAGAAACGTATTCCTAATCGATAGCGTGTGTGCGTGGTCGGCAGGGGGATAAAAAATAAGGAGCAGTGCCAGAAGAAATCCCCACTACTTAGGCACAATTGGGATGGTTATGGGCCACCAGAGACTAAAATCGATTTCAGGCAAACCGTTTTGGGCTTCTGCCTCAAATTCTACGAATGATTTTACGTTGCTTTCTGTATTTTTCACAATTTTTATAAAAGGTAGTTATAGTTTTTAAGGGTATATGAAGTTCAGGAATAAGTTTGTTGCCTAAATGATTTTATTATTCAAATTTGTATTCCCTATTAAATTTCTCATAAAATAAGCTGAAGTTTAAATTCTAAAGATATATTTATTCATAAATTCATATAGTATTTGTATTTGAGGTATAAGTTTACCATCTCCTTAAATAATTATTCCCTGATCTAAAGATTTAATTGTAATACAAAATAATGCTTATAAACAAACGGAAATTAAAATAATTTAGGTATATATTTCACTAAGCACTCTCTTAAAAGTGTTTCCTTTTAAATGTTTAATATTTATTAAAAATATCTTAGGTATCCCCTAGTCTAGGCCTTCTTCTAAATTCTTTTCTTCCCATTATTGTTCTTGCCATTCTGGCCCAGCATCGCTGATAAGACGAAAGCCAGGTTAGCCAGGAGTTAGCCGGTCTTACGTGGAAATCAAAATCAAAACACAACCTGAAGGCTTGCTTCGGCCATATGGCAGCTGACCAGGCTAAAAGCTGAGAGCCAAGAGCCGAAAGCCTGGAAGCCTTAACTGTGATTTCTTTTTAATGGCGTGACACTAGACAACCGCCAGGCGGCCAAATCGGAGACATCGGATTCGGGTTCCTCTGGCAGCAACAAGGCTTAATTACTCAGCTGGAAATCGTTCATCGCCCAGACCGGAGTGGCGATCTCCGGGAACACCCAGGCAGGATCTCGGCCACCGGCCAATTGGTGCTGATGTGGCCGCCGAGATTTGCATGAGAGCCCCGCCGCCAGTAAAAGAAGGAAATCCATTCCAGCGACATTATACGGTCATAAAAATTGTAGCCATAGAGCCCCGGCTAAATTGTCATAAGGCGATTTGTACAATGGCTTTCATTAAATTGAAGCGCATTTTTAATAAAGCGTAAAAAAAAGTAACAAAAAAAGGAAACTTTGCTTGGGAAAAATATATAAAAAAGCGGGGGAGTACTCAGCGCTTAGCTGCCGCGACAATTTTAATTTAATGATGCGGACTTAGTCCTTGTAATGGCCAGTCCGCGTGTCCTTTGCGCTACGTTTGTTAAATTAACAGCCGCGTTTGTCATTTCGAAAAAAAAACAGAAACAGAAAGCAAAATAAAAATGGGGGAAAAAGCGTAACAGAAATCGACAAGGCAACATAAAAATAATAAAAATGAAAAAAAGAAACAAATAAAAGCATATGGACTCCAAGTTGGGACAACTGCGAATTAATTTAAATGATTTTTATGATGTCATTGCGCAACTGAGACGATTCCGTGGCGCCTCCCCCAAACCGAGAACGAGTACGAGTATGTCGTCTCTTTGGTTTTTTTTTTTGCTTTTAAAAAATCCCGAAAAACCAACTCCAAAATGCCCTTTGGCTGCTGCTGTGGCTGCTGAAGTAGCTACGAGCGGTAACGAAATTCACGGTAGGAGATAAAAATGTTGCAAATCGAAGCAACGATCAACAACCGGAGGTGATGAGCTGCAAGCTGAAGAGGATGCCGAACGGTGAACAGTGCACCGCAACGAAAAGCGCAACGCCGGGGATTTTGTCTCGGCTTTTGGGCCTTTGCAAGTTGGCTTCAAGTCGGCTGCAGTTTGGCCAAAAGAGTCGAAGCAAGCAATTGGATGTGCCAGCTGCCGGGGGGCTAGTTGGTTGAAGTTATCTGAACCTGAATGCTCTTTGGGAAAAATATTTTTTCTGTCAAAAAAAAAGTATATAAAATTTAATTAAAGCTAAATATTAAAGAAGAAGATTTAAACTTCAATCTTTAAATTTAATTCTAGATTGTTAGGACATAGATTGGAAGATGGAGGTTTGATTAATAGAAAAACTCGATTCCTTTTTAAATTAAAATAATTATGGCTGTTTAAATTCCTTCTCTACTCTTAAAAATCCAGATAAAAATCCTTTGTCTTTAATAAACTCTATAAGAAACTACCAAGGACCCTCTCTAAGAGTATTCCCTTCTCAGGGGTCTGTGAAGCGAACGAAACTGAGACAAATGTGATAACCACGCAGCGATACGACTACTCGTACGCCACAGAGACTCCGCCGAAGCTTCGTCTTTCTTCCCCAGCCTCTTCATTCCCCCAAAGAATCGTCTTCCAGCGTCCAAAAGACACGACGACGAATCGGTGGTGATGTTGAGAAACTTCATGCACGGCACAGAGGGGAATTTATTGTCGATTTCGGCGAGGTGTATCGACAACGCAACTGCTACTGGGCACACACGGCCCCTGAATGCAGAATTCAGAATGGAAGAATGGAGAATCCAGAACGGAGAAGGGAGCAGGATGAAGAGTCCAGAATGCAGGGGCGCTCCTGCAGCCTGATATCGCCCAGTGCCAATCTGCATCCGCAGATTCCAGGTGACTGAGGGGCTAAAAAAAAGCAAAGAACAGCAGCCTTGTGCTGAGGTTTTAATTTGTACGATGCTTTGCGGCTGCTGGAGATTCTGAACACAGAAAGAAAAATTCGTTTAATATGTATATATATTTTTTACAATATATATATATATATATAAATATATTTTTATGGGAGACTCCTCTTTTTCTCTAATTTCTTGGGTTTATTTTAAAGATTTTTATCCCAGAAATCCTTTTGATTTTGCCCAAGTGCATTTAAGCCAAGGTGATGAGATGAAGTTGGTGGCTGGCTGCATTTTGGCCCGGCCTGCACACAACTTGCCTGCTGATGTGCCCACTGATAAGCTAACCATGGACCAGGGACTATGGGTCTGGGTCTGGTGGCCAGTTTAAGGGGGCTCCCGGCACGATAAAGCCCCCCGAAAAGTGTGGATTATTTCATTTTGCTACGTTTTGTAGCCGCCTGCTGGTTGGTGGAAGTTCCCGCCTCTCGGAGGCTCCCTCCTTGGCCTCTGGTGCGCGGCCGTTGTTTTGCGGGTAATGAATAAATTTGCGCAATTTGTTAAGTGAATTCCTTTGTAGCGCGATTTTTTACGAGTTTGTTCGGCTTGGTCTCTGTGGCGCTTTGATTTTGCAAGGTAAGAATGCTGAGGAGCTTGGTGGATAGGTGTGGAGAATTCAGTATAGAATATGGCATAGCTAATGAAGAGCAAGTCTTATGGGTTGTCTTTGAAAACCCATAGAAACTATAGCTAATTTTTATAATATTTTCTCCGTGCAATAATATAATTTTTGGAAATTCCTTTAACATTTTATTAATTTCCGTCTAGGGCACATCGTAGTTTCCTTGCTTATATGGCAAGACATTTATGGCACCTCCTTGACTTCCTCTCCCTTAGCGAAGGCATTTAAATGCATTTCCTAATCACCCAACCTCAACACACACCACACACAAAACACACTCAAGACTTAACCCTTTGCTGGCATTTCCCATAAAATCTCGACACTTCCGCTTCCAACAAGAATACCGGTACACGGAATAGGAGAACCCAAGAGGGACTCACCCCCAACCCAGAGACCATGTTGCATCGAATGCTCTTCCTGCAACAATTTCCGCTTTGCTCTGGGCTGCCGGCAAAGTCTAACAAATTCAAATTAGAAAATCCCAACATAAATATCTATGCATTCACGTCGTCCCTCCCCTTGGTCCTTGCCTAGCCTGATAGTTCGCCGTCTGAACAATAGATGTCGCCGGGCTGTGATTGCAGCTCCTGTTTGAGTGCAATATGCGAAGGGTTGCAAAATGCACCCTCATGTGTGTGTTGCTCGGAGTATGTGTGTGGCTGTGTCTGATTTTTGTTGGAATTCAAAAGATTTACAAATACTTGTGCAGTCCTTTGGCAGTTGCACTTAAGCAGGATCCTCTTGCCGCTCGACCTTCTTGAGTGCAACCCCTGGGGAGCTGTGCGATATATATATATATATTCCTCTCTCGCGTTAAACCAATAAAAATGTACGTCGGGGGTTTTTAAAGCAAGTTACTTGGTGTCGTCAGCACAAAATTTTTCACCTCTTCACCGGGTTGTACATACTCCTTGTTATGCTTCTGGTTTTTTTTGCTCTTCTTTCCCTTTTTTTTCTGTTTAACAGCACCCCAGCGTCTTGTCAGACCGAAATGTTTGTTTTGTTGTGTCCTCAACTGTATTTGTCTTTGTGTTTTTTTTCCTCCTCCGATTTTACATTGCTCGATTTTTGTTTATTTCGCTGACGAGGCAAAAGCGGCGAATGCCACGGAAAATTGTCAATATAGCGCAGGACAGAAAGAAAGAGTCAGCGGCGGCATAAAAATATACAAAAATTGCCAGTGAGAGATTCGGAGAAACGACTAAGATATTACCTATTAACAATCACAAGATTTCTTGCAATATTTAAGGAAATATTATTTAAAACATATACAACAAATGCCTAGATGTTAATTAATTTAATGAGATCTGTCCTGGGTCCCCTTTGGCACCATGGATTTGCTCGCATGAAGCTTGCCGAAGCTTGCTCCCTGGAACCGTGCCTCTAGTAATCACCTGATCACCTCTGCCTTAAATCCAATATACCCTCTAATAAAGCATCATTTACAGGGCACAAAAATCACGCATACAAGCCAAAAGCGGCCAAAAAGGACGCACCCACATTACGAGACACTGTGGATATTTTATGAGTGGGTTGTCCTGGGTGGCTGAATCGCATCGAAGGGTTAACAATGGCGCTCCTCCGTCCAGCTTTTCCACTACCATTTTGGTGCTGCTGCTGATGCGGCTGCCTCTTATGCTGTCATATGCAAAAAAAAAAAAAAATAATACAAAAAAAGCGAGAGGAACAAAAAAGACAACCCAGGAATCGAAAAATGGAAAATACAGAGGGTTAAGGCGACAGCAAGGACACCCGGCAAGCAACACTTTTGATAACATTTTATTACAACGTACTCGTAGGTGTGATTTTTATGGTTTTGCTATGCTCAACGGATTTTTTTACAGCTTCTGCCACCTCCCCCATACTCCCTCTTGTTATTGTTGTTGTTGTCTATGCTGATTGCGTGGGTTAAGAAAAAAAAAAAGGACAGAGGGTTGAACTTGATTGCTGAATGGGTTAAAGGATGGGTTCAAGGTTCAAGCGGTTGATAAGAATCGTTCATTGAGTGAAATTAAAGCGATTTCCGCAAACACGGATCTCAACGGAAAGGCTCAAATGGTTTTATGGCTATGATAAAGGAAATATCCTTAACAGCCATATATTGTGAACCATAAAATCATTATCATTATTTTGAAAATAAAAAATATAAGAGAAAATGTAATTATTTTGGAATGACTTTCAGCTGTGGATATTTCTTGTAAATACTATAAAAAACATTCTTTAAAAACAAATATAATTCTTTAAATATTTCTTAACATAAAAATTGCCTCAATTTCTGTTCAAACTCCTCATTAATTCGGTTAACTGACAAAGTATACGTTTCATTGGCTAATTGACCAAACAATTGGCCAGTAAATCAACCAACAAGCTCTCCCATGTCAACAGTTGATTTTCTCGTCGACTCCATGTAATTGCAAATGTATCCATGATACCTATGATACGGTTTTCTATAAGAGGAATTCTCTGTTCCATATTAATATTTATATCAATATGAATTTTACGGCTTTTCACCCAACAACAATATCAACAACAAACAATGCAGCAAACAAAGGCGCAACACCAAAGCTGAATTATTCATGTGCCTAACGAATAAAAACCGAAATAAATTATAAGAAACACGAGCGAACAGCGGCAACAACAACTAATTATTCATTTAATACTGTACGAGATTTGCACATTAAAAGTATAAAAAAGAGCCTGACCAAATGCGCCCCAGCATCGGTGGTCCCTCTCTAGTTTAGTGGGTCAAGAAATCCAGTTTATTAACATTCAAATTAATACATACAAATGACGTCTCTGCGTTTATGGTGCATAATAATTAGCCGACGTCAGAGAGCGGTGGCGCGGCGCTAATGTGCCCGCTCGGACCAAGGACCAACAGAAAAAATAAAGCGGAAAACAGGAGCATTAGCATAAAATTAGAATTTGTAATTGCGGCGGCGCAACAGGCTCGAAGTTCGGAGTTCCTGAGCTCCGAGGGATGCCGACGCCTCTAGCCTGGCCCCTCTGTCTGTGTGTGCGGCATGCGCCGCTTAATTAAAATGCAACCTCGGCTAGACAGACAAGGAAGCGCCTGCGCAAAAGGACAACGCGCCCAGCTCAGCTTTTGAATTATTCAAATGGCAGTTCAGCAGTATCTTTGCGCATAGCCTTTTTGGCGTGTTGACTTTTTGATTATGCGCATAATTTTTGGGCCAGAGCCCAGAGACCAATGTTATGACAGGCGCGAGGATGCGGCCGAGGGACAATAATTAAGTCATGGCAATTTGTGACCGAGTCAGAGTCAGAATCACTTGCCGGAGCAGGTTGCTGATGCCACAGATGTTAATTATTACCATAAATATATCGAGAATCTGGAGAGATTTTTGAATGCAAAACAAGGGGTTTTTTGCAGCACGAGGCATGCAATAATATAAATTTCAATTTTGTTGTATAATTTTATGTTTTTATAAAGTGCAGAAAGTGATTTGAATTGTTTTTAATATGCTACAGTGCTCGATTTATTTATTGATTTGTTTTCAATAAATTTCCTAATTGGGCATCAATTGAAGTAATGCAAACGTAATAAATATTCTTTATATTTCAACAGAATAACAATAAATGTTAAGGGTTTTAGTTGAATCCAATTGCATACTTAAAATAAATACTTTCAGTATTTATTTAATTACATTTTTAATTATATTTCTTGAATCAAGTTGAATAATTAAAATTAATACTCTTGGCGTTTATGTAAATATATTTAAATATTATTTCTAAAGTGCAGATTACTTCCTGATCGTCATAAACAGAAGCATTAATTTAAAGCCAGGTGCATCTTGTCAATTAGTAAAATAAATATAATTAATAAATTTAAAAAATGTAAATAAACATTTCCTTGTAGGGACATAAATTGAGATTTCCTGGTGCAACACTAAGTGCAAAAAATATTAATATAGGTATATCCATTAATATAAAAAAATGCATAACAAATTCTTTTAGAAATATTTTAAAACATTCACTACCTTTTTCTAAAAAAATATATATAACAAATCCCCCTAAAATATTGATGACTTCCCCTTTGAAAATCTTGAAAACAAATTGAGATATCACTTTAAAAGGTAGCTACCACACCTTGCCCCAATCGATATGGGGTATGGAACGATATATAAATTTTAGTAGCTCGCCGACAAAGCAATTCCAAGACCCTGAAATTTCCCCTTTGGCTAAAGGCAGAAAATCGAATCAGCTTTCGATGGGGCTACTCCGCCTTCCGAAATGTTGCCATCGCTGCCACTGATTCGATTTCCATGCAATTTTTGAATGAAAGTGCGGGAAATGTCATCCATAAACTATGCCGCCAGGTAAAAGGGTGCCACTCAGCTGGGGGAACCCCATCCCCATAGCCAATCCCAAACCCGATCCACTCGAGCGTTTCTCCAGTGGAATGGAACTAAGCTCGAGCGCTTGTCGCACACGGCGTCGGCGGTGGCGGCATTTGCATGTGTAAAGTCATAAATAACGAGACAACATAACACTTAAAGCACAGAGACATAAAGACAGAGTCACACTCACCGCACTCCTTTCCCCACAGGACTCGGAGGACCGCTCGCTATCGAGATGCGATATATGACAGGAGTCCCGAAAATGCATGAGCTACGACGGGCTGGAGACCCGGACCCGAGCTTATCAACTGCAAAATAAAAAGAATTTATTTCTGTTAGGAACTTTGCTCGCGGGTTATGCAAAAATTTGCAAAAAGGGTGAATAGATATGGCAGGAGGAGGACAAAGGGAAGCTGGCTGGGGCCAGGCATAAATAAAAATAAGTAACGAGCTCCACACAAATTGATAAAACAGTGAAAGAAAATTGCCGCAAACACAGACACAACACGAAACATAAAAGAGAATGAGATTTTTAGGTGGCATTTTCATTTTCAGTTTTTGTTCAAATCAAAAAGAGAGCAAAGCGAAAAAAGATATTGAACAAAAGCGTACGGTGGAAAAATGTTTGAAATTGAATTTGATAAGAGAATTGGGAAAAACAAAAACAAAGGTAACGGACGGGTTAAAACGGAATTAGTTCGGACGGGAAACTATGGAAAATTCAGGCGGAAAAATAGTTTATAAATTGTGAGTCGAAATAAAAATACATAGAAATATTTTATAGATTTAAAACAAGAGAATTAAGAGAGTTTGTGACATATAAAAATATTAGGAACAATATTAGAATATTAATAATACAAATAGTGATATAAATTCATGTTCTTCATATACAAAATTATTTAAGTATATCCTGCAACATCTCCATTCTTCAATTTCCCAGGGACTTAAAAACCTTAAAGAAATTCGAATGGGTTAAACCTTTTTTGCATACTCCGAAAACTGTTCCAAACTGCCCCCTGGTAAAATAATGAAAAATTGAAAAAAAAAGCCTGCCTGAAAATAGAATTTGGGAAAAATAGAAAATTCGCTACAATGGTACAGTTCCCAATTCAGTTCCGTTCGCCGCGACAGGGGAAATAAATTAAATTTTCTAAACGATTGTGTGTGTGGCGGAGCAGCACCCAAGGCAGAACCCGAAATAACAACACATTCATCCGGAGTTCGACGGCCTCGGCGGGGCAGGTTCACAATAGGATTTGCATACGCGAAAAATTGTGACATGCAGCGAAAAGGAAAATTTCTTTTCACTTTTCTTTCCTTCTTGGCCTGTGTGTCTCGAATTACGCAATAATCGCGATAAAGGAAGGGAAATGAGTTTTGCATAAATTAAAAATTAGCAAGGAGGGCCAGCACAGCACCCTTTTTTCCAGGACAACTACATCTACTACTACCTACAGCAGTCAAAGGTGACGCATTTATGCATAAATTAAGGATCAATACCGCGAGAGCCTACTCCTTTCCGGAGGGAAAATTTGCATTACAAAAGGCCAAAGACCGAGACCTTTGCCAAAAACCAAAAATGTAGGAAAATCGTAAGAGGGGTTTGCGAAAAAGACGCGAGTTTCCTAATAATGGGTTGTCCATTAAGGGCGAAAGGAGCAAGTTCCGGAACTCCGAAACTGTTGACGTTGCCTGGCAAAACAGAGCAACCAGAGGGAGGAACAACCCCTAAGACAGATTAGCGCTGAACCCAAGGAACCCGAGATCGCGACCCCGGCGACGATCTCTCGATCTCAACCATCCGATCCTCTTACTCGTACTCCCGATCTCGCCTTTGATGTCACATTTTGTGTTATTTATTTGAGGCGGCATTTGATTTGCATGAGAATGAGGAAAATTGATATTTGGTCGGGCAACCGTCTTCTCCTCCTCCGGGTTGTCTACCGAGCGTCTTCTTCAGGACGGACGCACGTGTTATCCTGAACCGAAAAAAGGGGTGCGATCTTTAAGGGATGTTCCCTGTCCGATCGCGATCGCCTATTGTGAAAATTATGCAGATGAGGGAACCCTTTTTTGCGCAAACGGATGAAGATGAGTATTCAAATGGGTTTGGTGGCATCTTCCCCGGGCGAGGAAGGGTTGGTTTCCTCCTAGGTAAAGGTAATTTGCATCGCAAGAAGATAGGGCTAGACGGCTTCTAATGGGATGACATCTGTGTGCGCCCAAGGGTGTTTCGCCTCTCTCTGTATGGCTTTTTTGCTTTCCTGCTTTTTGCATACTATTTAATTTTCCCAGGACCCTGGCTGGATGGAGAGACTTTTCTTTCCCAGGGAAAGATCTGTGTGTCCTAAGCACAAAAGACAATATTGATCGTCTATTGAAGATGCAATCAACTATGTAAAAAAGATCGGAACCCTTTTTTTGCATGCCATAAAAAATAAATTCAAATTAATGTGAAATTTGAATGTGCAAAAATCTAAAGGAACGAAGATCCAAAGGGATGTTTCAAATTGACAGATACTTTTGGCAAATGATGATCATCTTCAGGGGGATGGGAACTTTTTCGTAAAGCGATTTTGTAACGTACTTTTACATCATCTTAAACTTAATTTTAGTTTGAAAAGAGATTTTTAGTTAAAGTTTTATAGCTAAATTTGGCAGGCCAAATACTGCTTCTCTTTCACGTTAAATATTTTTTTTTAATAAATCAAACAATAAGCAACCATAATCTTAAGTAATTCTGAATTTTCCTTATATTTTCTTTAGTTTTTCTCACGCTCAAAATCAAAGCTGGCACTCTTCAGTAAATGGGAAGGGTTATGCAGCCAGCAACCCCTGTTTTTCGTAGACAACGCCCCCGCCTGCCAAGTTAAACAATGAAACACAAAGGCAAATAATAATTTAAAAGGTTTTGTTGACGTTTCGAACTGTTGTTGACTTTTGCCGCGCGCGAACAAAACAGCAACACAACTCAGAAATCAAACAGCAGACACAGAACTCAAACTGCAAGTGGCTCGAGGATTGAGGATGGGGAGGAGGATTCTGTTTGCGGTTCGGGGATTGAGAATGAATCAGGAGGTGGGAGGTCAGAGTTCGGGGTTACCACCACCACCGGCACCACCCCGCCTTTAGCCTCATTCATTATGATTATTTGCGGTGAAAATTTGCGGCGCTCTTATTTGATACGGAAAGGATTAAAATTAAGCGAAAACTTTGCGGAGAAAAGCCCTTTTGTTGATTAACTTTTCATTTGATTTATTAAGGCAAATAAACAAAAGTACAGCACAGCTTAATGTGTACTTGGGGGTCATGAACTCGACCGCCACTGAGTCACGGCCTCGGATCAAGCGCAAGTTCCTGACCAACAGACTCCAGAGAGACTCGCAGAGATCCACATCCCGAAAAAACCAAGTGCTTAGCGCGTTAAAAGTCGCGTAGTAATTTAACGACGACGACGTGTTGTTGGCACACGCAGATTGCTATCTGCCAGATACAGATACAGCGGCAAAAAAAGGCAGAATGCTGTGCGGGTGTTGCTTTGATGGCCCCAGCGACAATTAGCAGCGGCCTACACTGGCCAGCAAGGAAGGCTTTTCAACAAAAAGAATCAATCATAAATAATGGATTCTATTAAATATTTTAAGTTAGATAATTTTAAGAAACTCAAATTTTCTTTGAAAGAAAATTCGTGTGGTTAAACCTATTCATTTGCTGTTTAGTGTGCAAAAGGGCATTGGCTTTACCATCAGGAATCGGTATCCAACAGGGATCATAGCATTATCTTTCTCTGTCTGACTGCCACGCATAGGTGGGTGTCTCCCGTACGCACCCAGAAAGGTGTAAATCATGATCATGTCAATCAGCGGATCGGCCAATCCTTATAGCGCGCGTGCACACCTCTTGATCCGCCACAGAAATTCACTTTTCATTCAAGAAAAAATAAAATAATAAACAGCAGGCGAGTTAAAGGGAACAGAAAAACTGTTGCAATTGTCGCGCCTACTTGAAGACGAAGATGAAACCAGACGACGGCCACGAAATGCGATCGTTTTGGTCGAAAAAGTAAAGTAAAAGAAAACAAAAGCCTGGCTTAATGATATCCGCTGAGGCTGAGCCAAAGGCTCGTGGGCTGTTTTAACACTGGAAATAAATGTAGGGACTAGTTGGGTATTTTATTTATATTTCAGAATATTTTTGTTAGCAAAATATAGAAAATTATAGTTTTATCACGAAAAATGTATTATATTAACTGCTCCGTAAGAATCTGAAAAGTAAGCTATACTCCCGTATCTTTTTCTATACAATCTCATTTTCCACCGTGCATTCAGACTCTCCTGCCGCCTGCCTGCTGGTTTATTTTTAACAATTTCTTTATATTTTTTTGTGAATGAATGCCAGACGGCGAAGAAGTTGTAATGATCATCATCATGACGGCGATCCATTCATGAAGCTCGCCCTGATTTTTTTCTTGGTGCCTGCTGAGGCTGTAATCAGTCCACGCAATAATATAAAAAAAAATGTTTGCAAACTCGGCTTGATTCTTTTTTATTCGCTTGTTTTTTGGGGGCCTTTGTACATTGTCTGTATGTGTGTTGGCTGGCTGGCTGCTTTGAAGTTTTGCCTTTTTGACACATTTCGAGGTGTGTTTTGCCGCGATCTCGTATATAGCTTTAGCTTTTCCTGCGTGGCATTCAGTCAGTCAGTCAACAATGTCTGCTGTTGGGCTGTCGAAGTCTGGAGCCCAGCCCCGAAAGCTGTCAATTAAATTAATTATTATTTCTGCGTTTAATGCAAAACTGTTGCATGCCAAATGCAACTAACTGCGAACAGCAGAAATCAGCCAAAGGTCGCTCTCAGCTAGCAACACCTAGCTCTAGGCCCAGTTTTTCTATATACTTTTTCTTCTATTTTTTCCACGTACAAGTATCAAATTTATTTCGGTTGGGCATGTCAAAAGTATGTCAAGCATTTCGGGCCCGCTTAATTCGTTGGTGTTTTTTTCTGCTCTTTTTTTTTGTTTTAATTAATTGCCAACCGCTGACATGTGGATGGTTCCACTAGAACCCACAAAGGCATTGAGGGGTTGATAACAAGCTGAAGGAAAAAACGAGGCAAAAAGGTGACTCTAAGGAAAATTCAAGGTGAATATTTAATGCTCTTATAGCAGTTATTCTTTGAGAAAAAATGTATTTAAATAAATTCAGAACATTATAAACTGAATAAACTTTTAGTTATATATAAAGGCATATTTCTCCAAAAGTCTGTATTATTTTGAGAAAGAGTTTCTTAATATTACTAATTATTAAAAACCCTAATAATTTCTAGTAATTTTCATAATTCTTTTCAGCTAAAAGTGCCTCAAATTTTTTTTCTTATTTTTCACAAATTAATTCCCCCTAAGAAAATCTATATACCCCCTCTGAAGTGATCTTTAACCGCCTTGTAACAAGGCAGACGCTATACGAAGAGTTTCATTTCTACACCGGAGCATATAGTGACACATTTTCCGCCCCTGTAGGCGCGATATGCGCATAATTAATGAGCCCTTTTATGGTTTATTGAACCGCAAAAGGCGGCAGGAACACGCGGACCAACGACAGTCAGACGACACACGGAAAATGTCATGGCTAGGAAGTCGGAAAGTTAACTTGGTTTGATAAGACATCATCAGGCGGCGGCCCACATTAGCAGCAGCAGCAACGGGTTTCGCTTGGCTAACTCCGAATATCTCCACTTGTCGGGGTAATTTATGTGACCGCCTTTATTGTTATTACATTTGTTGTTTGTGAACCGACTTTCTAGGCCACAATATGAAGAGGCACTCGGAGTGAGTTCTGGATAGTTAGGAACCATCATAAGCCATTAGTCAGGGCCCTGCGACGATAGACAAAGCTGCGCTAATTGCTCTAATGACGCTCACAGTCTAAGTCTAGAAATTTTTTTCTCTTTTTTTACTAATAATTTGTTAGTCTTATCAGAGTAAATTCTTTAGAGAACCTTGATTGAGCTTAATGAGCAGGAAAAGGAATTTTGAATTTTTGAAGGGACAGAGTTTGTGTTTTAGATTTAAGAAATTTAATAAATATTTAGAGGCTTTGACAAAATATTCTCTTTAATTTCTTTTACAGTTTATGTATCCATTTAAATTACTTGTCATATTTAAATATGTCTTAATTACCATTAAAAAAATTCTTTCCCAACATTTTTAAACTCAAAAAAACCCTTAAAATATTTGAGAACCTATAGACCGACCCAACCCCACACAAATTACTCTAATTCCACTCCCTGTAAAATTCCAACCCGATATCTTCTCTTCCAGAGCCATTAAAATTAATAATTTGCCACACTCTTATCGGCGTAATTTTTATCAACATCTGAATCGAGCTTAATGACTGTTTTTGGTATGAAGGCGTGAGTTGAGAGTTTGGGAATTTTGAATTTTAATTTCAAGTGTTGCCAGAAATTAATTTCTGGAACAGAGCACAACCTTAACCCTTGTAATATCGCAACGGCGATGGCTGTTCTTGTTGCTCATCATCGTCATTTTATTTCATTTTATTTTTCCATAAATAAACTGCGTTGATTGTCGTCTGGTTTTTGGTCCTGTCGCTGCTCTCCCTTTTGGAGAGCCACCCTTAACCCTTTTCTGCCCCCTGAGTGCTTTTAAGTTGATGTCGTTGCGTTGATAAAACTGCAGACGCAACTCAAACATGGGCAGGTTTCTCTGGTTTTTGGTTTTGGTTCTGTTTCTGCTTCTGGTATCCCCGGTTTGCCAGGATCCCCGCAAAAAGGACCCCGTTTGCCGTTACGCTTCGTATCTTTCAAATTGTTGCCAGTTGCTGATTGTTGACTGGGGGCGGCTTTTACTCGGTGGCATAAAAGGGGGGCGTGGCACTCACATGTGTGCTTAACAGACCGTTTGCCATTTTTGCATATATGTACATATATATGGCATAGACAATAGAGTTTGAAATAATAGTCAACTGATTATTTTAAAATATATTAAATGAATATTTTTTTAAAATTAATATAAAGAAATAAATTTGTTAGACTTTACTTGAGGGAAAACCTAAATATTTAAATATTTTTCGTTATAAATATGAGCTTAAGTTTATGTTAGAATTGTTTTATCGTAGGATTTTCAACTATATTTGAATAAATCTTTTTAAAAAATTATCAAATTATAATTAAGCAATATTTTTCTTATAATTATGAAGGCTTTAAAAGTTACTATTATTTTCCCTGCTATAGTACACCCCATCCTTACGCACACTGATTATATGGCAGCCACATGGACACACACTTATATAAATTTAATTGACTGTGGACACATGTGTGTATGTGCTGCTGGGTGCTGGGGGTTACTCTTTATTTCGTGCGGCTTTTCGGGGCTGTGATTCTTGAGGTTTTCGGTGCGGTTAAGTTTAAATACTCGACAGCCATCAACAGGGCATAAAACATTTAGCCCAATAGCGAGTATCTGTGTGAAAGAGTATGAGTGTGTGCGAATGAGTTGGACAATCGAGTGCGAAAAATTAACGTTGCATATGCCCAGGCGCGCAAGGGAAAAGGAACTTTAAATTCAACTTTAATTAAATGAGATTTATTCAAGTTAAATGGTGGATTTTATTTAAAAATGTGTGGGAAAATGTTTCTTAATTTTTCCTTGCTAAAAATTTATGGAAAACTTGTGTTTTTATGGAGATATATAATTTTAATCAAACAAAAATGTCTTAAGACAAGTTGAACTAAGAAAAGAGGCTATAATGTAGGCATTTCTGCTGGTTTTAAATTAATAGTTATAGTTTTCTTGCTGAGATTTTTATAGAGAAAATAAAATATCTTCAAAAAGTTAAAGTAAAATAACTCCCAAAATTTTCTCATTTTGTGCCTAGCAAAAATTATTCAATTTATAAATGTGATATTGTATTAGGTTTATTTTCAGCCACCTCAAAGCCCCGCCCCGATCTATCTTTATCTGAGAGCTCCAACTGCCTTTCCCGACTTAACTCTGACTTACGCACGTACGCAGCTCACTCATCTTTACAAGTTCTCCACTATCTTTTTTTCTACCTTGTCCCCTTGGTTTTTCCCATTTTTTTTTTTTACTTTTTAGCAAAGGGAAAGAAGTCTTCTTGGGCAACACGTAAAATTAAAACACCAACGCGTCTTTCGTATTCTTTCTTTTTTATGAATCCCAACCATCCATCCAACAATTCAGCAGCATTGTGTATTGCATTTTGCTTATAATCTGCTGCCGCTTCTGTCTCTCCTTTTTTTGTGGGGGAAAAGAACAGAACTGGCTGAAGACGAGACGAATTGTATTGAGTGGCACTAAATATGTTGAGAAATGAGCGGGGAATAATGCCATGACCATACCTCGCCGAGTAACTCCCTTTTTCCGTTTTTTTTTTTATTCTCCAACGCCAACGTTCCAAAGTCAACGTTCCTTCTGTGGCGGCACGCACGTTTTTCATTCAAACGTATGACATGGACGGACTCAGTCGCAGTCACAGTCGGAATCGCAGTTTCAGACGTAGTCTCTGGATTTTGGTCCGCCTTCCCCCCATTCCTTTCCCTGTCTTCATTTTACGTATCAGCGCTCATCGGTGACAACGCGGTGGCGGTGGAATCATCACCAGCGGCAGTGGAAGTCTTGCACTGGAAAAATTATGCGTGCCAAAACTAAAGACCAATGACTACTTCTAACTTAAATCGAGATAGATTTTCCAATTTTAAATGCATTAAAATTATTTTCAAATTTCTTAAAAAATCTACCTTTATCATACTTAATTTGCAAGTATTTATTTATTTCCAGTGTGACATCAGCGGCAAAAGCGGCGACGCACGAATGAATGGCCATTCAGAGGCGTAGGAGGAGGAGGAGATGGAGTAGGAGGAGGGGTTGGCAAAGGTTCTAGAGGGGGAGTTGGTGACAGGGTACTCGTGGTGGTGGCATTGAGGTGGGGGACAGGAGCAGCAGCAGCAGCTCACTCGCTGTACAGCCGCAAAGCGAACCGTTGATCACGTTTGGCGCAGGCTTCCGGTTAATGCCAGAGACAAGCTAGCCATAAGGGAGCTGGAGGAGACAACCCAAGGCACAGAGAGAAAAAATTGGGTAACTTGAAGGTTACCAATATCCCAGAATATATACAAAGAAATCTAATTCAGTGTTGGGTATTTATTAAGCCTAACAGAATCCTTGAAAAATCATCATCCTTTCTAGACATTATTACTATTTTATTTTCGCAAAAAAATAAAACTCATCCAACGGAAAATTACAATATAAAATTTTCAAAAATCTTGATTTTTCAAGAAATAACATCCAATATTTTTCCCTGTGCACATATATAGTACCTCCTATATAGCTGTTCTGTCTCTGTTACGGAGCGCGGACCTTATCACTATGGTCATACGACGGCGACGCCCGCGCACGTTGATGGATCGCAACGCACGCGCGTCTCTCCTGCTGCTGCTGCTGCCAAGTGTAAGAAATTAAAACGTTCCCAACTTGGACTTTGTTTGGCCTGAACGGCCCAAACGGGACGGGACCGGAGCTACGTGTTTGGCAAGCCGGCAAACGTAGTTGTCACAGCGATCCTCAATTTATTTATTGTATTTTTTCTACCTATTTTTTTGTTGTTGCCAGGGGGAAGCGAGCACGCAGGGGGAAGTCATAAATTATGTAAGTCTTCAATTGTTGGCCCCGTTGGGTTTTTCGGTCTTTTATGGGCCTGCAACTACTGCACGCCCTCTCATAAACACACACACGCCGAGTGTGTGTACAACCAGACTTCTTTCCCCAAACTTATCACCGCAAAAAACAAAAACCCACAAACTCAAAAAAAACTCTTAAACGCTGTGATAAGGCAACCGAAAAATAAAAATAAAAAAGAACAGAAGAAACCAAAGCAAACAACATTTAACAACTTAGACAAAAGAAATCAGAGGCAAATGGGTTGAGGCATAGAGGTGGTGGTGGTCGTTGTCAAACAACTTAAAGTCTCATTTATCATGTTGTGCGAAAACTTTAAGGGAAAATTTATGCACAAGCAACAGAGCGGCTGTGGGGGCGTTGGCACAAAAATAAATAAAAACACTTTGGTGAAAATAATTTTTGCATAATTTTTCCTCCGCCATGACAGACATGACCTACAGCAAGTTTTTCGGCTGCCAAAAAAAATTTCGGCTGCTCGCTCAACAAGTGGCGGCCATAAAAATGAAGAGCGTCGAGAAATCCATAAGTCAATTTCCAAAAATTATGTAAAATTATTTAAATGGCACGAGGCACGAGGCAAGGAGCCCCGAAAATCAACAGGGTGGGACCTCCCCTCCGAGAGAGCAAAGCCAGCAAGGATTGCTCTCATTTCTTTCCTTCATTTTTGTTGGCAAGCAAAGCGCATGCAAATGCCAAACGGAAATGGCAAACAAACCATAATGTGACGACGGCAGCGGCAACTTCCGCTTCTGCCGAAAACGAGACCCAACGAAAATGAAGTTCTCTCTTCTTCGCCGGCAGCAGACAAAATCGTATGCAAATCAGCTCCGCTCGCTCAGCTGGCAGGCAAAAGTTCAGCGAACGCTTAACTTTTCACCAGCCACTCCCCCGCTGCGGCGCGTACCGCCCCCGAAACGGAGACCGCGCATGAGCACCGACATTGTCTGGCTCATTTGCGCCAATTTTTTTACATAAAAATACAATAACAATAGCAACAGCAACGGGGGAGGGGAAAAATTGCGAATGTAAAATGAGAAAAGCAAGAAAGATGGAACGAGATGGGATATACCCCTTAGAGAAAATATAACCATCGGTAAAATAATAAATATTTAACATAAGGAAAAAATTTTTCATATTTAAATTGTCTAATAAAATATATATAAATAAAAAAATATATAGAAATGAAAAGTAGGATGACTGGAAGCTTTTAAAGAATGATTCTTCGAAGCGTAATATCATATCAATTCATTGGGAATTCGTCATTTTCAATCCTTTTAAACCTTTCTGGTTGAAATCATTCCATTTGAGTTCCATCTATTCATCTGAACAAATTTTATGATCATAGCCTCAGTAAAAAATTCGGAGTCTTATTTTAAAGCCACTGAAACTGAACTATATAATATCTCAAACTGCAAAAATTATACTGCGATTAAAACAAAATCATATCTTTATATTAGGTTGTCAAATATCTCCCTTCCGCCTTTTTGTCTTTTGAACTTCGCGGCTATGTACAAAGCGCTACAGAGCTCGTATCTGGCCATAGTATACATCATTTGAAAGGTCTTGACATACCCTACAAAACGACGCTATGCATGATTAGTTTGGATATTTCATTCAGCAGTTATAGACGCGTAAACATGGAGTTCACTAACGCCGAAATTCGCGCCATTTTAAAGTTTTCCTTCGTTAAAGGCAAATCCGCTAGAGAAACGTTCCGTGGTGGTTAATGTTGTTTTGGGGGATGGTACTCAATCACTTCGAACCACGGAGGAATGGTTTCGACGATTGACGGCCAGGAAGGTTTTGCTGTGTGTTTGGTGGGATTGGAAGGGAATCATGCACTATGAGCTGCACACTTCGTTGATGACTCGTCAGAAGCTACGGGAGCTCGGATGGGAGGTTTTTTTGCATCCACCATATAGCCCGGACATAGCGCCAAGTGATTCCT
>VNJN01004096.1:0-14222 GCA_008042485.1 Drosophila mayri | reverse complement strand
GATAGCGGCACGGGACGTTAGGGTCAACACGAAGCCAGGCTTGGAATGATGTCGGAAAATAAAAACTTGAACGAATTAGAATGCTAGTACTTAATTCTAATTAATTTATTCATTAATTCCTCAGTTGCATTCCCTTACACATTTTGAATGCGTAACATGAGTCCGTTGGCGGGTTGACTGACTGGTTCACGACCGGTTCCAGCTGCTGAACTCGCGCCCCCCTTAATATCATTTTGAATGCCAAACTGTAATGCGATTTTCTCAAAATCTGTCGTTAGGATTTTATTGAAAACTTCACCAAATGATCTCTATTCGATCCCCAATTCGCCCATAATCCGTGCATATGCGCACGACCTCTTAGAGCAAAGCTCTAGGAACTTTAATAGTTGCTCCCCGTTTTTGTATGGAGCGGATCCCGAGGTTTAAGCACTGTTACGCAATTTTCTCAAAAACTGCGGTTAGGACTTTAATGAAACTTTCTGGGATAATACTTGAATAAGTGCTCTAAAACCTGGCATACCGTGCATTTGCGCACGACCTCTTAAGGGGGAGCAATCTCCAAAAAGGTGGAGCCTTGATTTTTCAAATGGGTATTTAAGGTACTTGTGATGCTCAACTTTTCCCAAACCCAAGAAAAACTATTAGTACATTTAATTCTCTACATGCTGGAAGTTTATTTTGTTAAAATTATGGACTTATTTAGAAAATAAATAAAATATAAAAAATGTCTCCGTGTTCCATTTTCCCACCGTTCCATTTCGACGCTAACTCACCGGCGCTAATTTGACGGACATTTCAGGATTTGTGTGTTGTCGCATTCCTTAGTTTCATTCGAGAATTTGGTTCCATTAATTTCCTTACTATCATTCGGGGAATTTTTATTTTTGCTTTCCTTACTATCTTTCAGGAATGCTGTTTTAAATACAACAGCTCTAGAATTAACCATATTGGTTTCATCGAGAGCCACATCTCTTGCAACGTGTAAGGATGCACTACGGCTGGGATATAAACTCAGCGGCCCAGAGTCCCTTTCCAGTTAAATTTATATTTTGGAAAACGTCAGAAAATGGAGGAGCCGAGGTTGGGTAAGGTTTTTAGGGGTGGGTTTTGACCTAGATAACTGCCGCTTCGGATTGCCCACGCTGGGCGGGATCGTGCTACCGGCCTGACTGGAGCCGTGGCCCGGGGTGAACCCAGCAGCCCGCTCCCGCGCCCGCAACCCAAACCTAAAACCGCGGCGCCGGCGGGCCCAAGCTGCCGCGGTCCGGCGGCTCCACCGTGGTATCCCAACTCGCGGGTCGTCGCCCTCCCCTAAATTATGTCCACGTGACTCGTAATTGCCAGTGACGGCGCCTGGGCTAATCCCTACGGCGCATTCTGAGATCGGACAGGCGGCTTGGGAAACCCAACAGCCGCCGTCCGCGCCCACGCCCGGAATTAGTCAGCGGGGCGCTCCTGTTCCCCTCCTGCCCAAATCGATGCCTGGAATTACCCAACGGCAGCCGTGGTGGGCAGGAGGGGCACTGCGGGTGGTATGAGTGGCTATAGCCTATTATAATAGGGATAGGAAAATAATCGAGTCGGTGCTTCATACGTTCATTTTTGCCTTTTATTTCATGTTGATGACGTTTTGGTTTGTCTTTATGTATGCTTAAGTATATTTATGCCTATTCCTATCCCTCTCTCTACTCTACTAGCGTTCACACCGGTACGTGAGTTCTTAATTTAAGAATTACTTCCGTGGCTTCTTCGTCCTCTTGTATTCGGGGTCCTCGTTGTCCCGTGTCTGGTGTCGTGGTGTTATATATCGGGGGTCGTCAACTTATCACTTTTCGCACGTTTAAAACTCTTTCAGTCACTGGTCTAATTACGAGTGATCGTTGTCTCGATTTCCAATTGTGTCGTGACCTGATTCTGTCGATTCCTTTTGCGGCTGCGCTGCCACGATCCATGGCACTCGCCGTTCCGCATTCCATGCATTCTTTGCATTGCAGGCTTTCCTTCTCGCTCCTTTGGCGGCAGGTGGCCAATGCAAATTCTATTCCGCATTCCGATGCTCTGCCGGCGGGTCTCAGCCCTGATCGCGCTTTCTGGCCTTCTCTGCTGGCCGCTGATTGGCGGATCTCGCGTTCCGGTCCTCCAGTTGTCGCATCGCCGTTTTCCTCCCGTTCCTTGAAGATGTTGCGGGCGATGTTGCGGACGATGTTGCGGACGATGTTGCTAATGACGTCAGGCCCGGTGTGGCCGAGGTGTGGGCCCGGCCCTATGATCCCCTAACGCCTATGGCCCTAATTAATATTTACACCTATAGCTATATCCTAACCTAATCTTAACCCTAATCTTAACCTAATATTTACACGATATTTTACAAATTTACAGATGGCGGCGGCCACTCCGTGACCGTCGTCACAAACGACATCCCACAGCACTATGGGGTTTTTGACCTGTTTTTGTGGCATTAATTAATAAGAGAGATATCGACTTGAAACTTTACAAATCGGTATTATTTGTCCCTACGCACATATAGTATGAAAATCGTTAGGATCAGGAAACTATATCCTATAGCTTCTATAGGAACGATCGGGTAAATCTAAAGATTAATTAATGAAATTTTAGGAGCTGAAATTTGTTGCTCTTTTATTGCGATATAGCAATTTTGAACTAAATCGGATAACGTTTTCCCTAGGAACTATCAGACTAAAATGCCCAATTTCAGTGTTTTTCCATAAGTGCAGCTAAATCGAAAAAGAAAAAATTTCATCATACCCAAAAAAATTTAAAAGAAATATTTTATTTTAAGTATAAATGTTATCAGTAATTTATTTCGTTTGCCATTTCGATGTTATCTAGAAAAGATAAGCTGAAATCTTCTAATTCATCTTCTTCGACATTGTTGTTGTGCGGTTTATCCATTTATTATATTTGTTTTTAAGAAATACGTAATTTCTATTACAACTTTGCCATTTGTTGTTCATTATTTTGGAAAACTGCTGGCTTTTTTCCTCCAAAACCTTTTCATCCACTTTGCCGTTGGCATGGCGCTCAAAGAAGTATTGCACTGCCTGTTGTTGCTCTAGCCGGCCTTATTGCAACCAAATCGGCGTTGGAGAAAGTGAGGTTATCTAAGAAAAATTGGAATTGCACAAACAGCCTTTTGCTCAAAATTGACAACGCTACAACATACACTTGGACACATTGAATACCGAGGAATACTTCTATTTCAAAACTCTACCCAAAATTGAAATTTGGTTTTCAAAATTCAGCTTAAGGAGCTTGTTCTGTTAATACATTCCCACTAATTTTTTTAAATTTAACTAACTTTTAAAAAATGGCTTAATGCCACATAAAGTGGTCAAAAACCCCGTAGTGCACAGTTAAAACCATTTGCTTCGTAACCCACTAAAATCGCTTTGTATGATTTTTCATCAAACTTTCCCTTTTTAATTTTATTGCACATATGTATGTACATATCTATGTATACAGTTGCACCAAACACACAAATGTTTTATATCGGGCTTTTTATAGTGCCACATCTCATAAGGGGCCATTATGATATTAGCAATTGCTCTACTTGGAGTTTGGTTAATTAAGTAAGTTGCAGTTAATACTGCTTCACTCAAAAAACTTTCGTCTAGTTGTGCACCACTTACCATGGCACGAGCTTTTTTAGTGATAGTTCTAATCATTCTTTCAGAAACACCATTTAACTGCGGTGGCTGTGGAACTGTTAAGGGCTTAAGCATAGTATCCAGACAGTAAAAAACCGTATTTAAGCAGTGAGAGAGAGCGAGAGGTAAAAAAAAAACAAAAACAACAGGAGTTTTCTGCAGATTTACTAACTATAAAACAAACAAAAGATAATGTTAAGGATGCTAATTATTGATATATTATTATTATTACATAGTATACTAAAGTTTCCAAAACTAAAATGTACTATTGTTTTCAATTTGTTTTTACTTCGTTTATATACTATTTAATAGGATTGAATTTATTTAATTGTAGTAATCTAGTTTGTAGATCTGATAATATATATAATATTTAAACGTTTAATAAGTTTTAAAATATAATTTATATTTTCTGGTGTTGGATGAGATAATACAGAAAAAAATGTATTCTTAGTATTTGGTATGGCCACCTTTGTTATCTATTAGACTTCTGCATGAATGTACCCAAAAGGGCAAATGAATCACTCATTCTATAAATGGGTTCACTTTTTTACCTGTACAGTATTAATGAGGGTAAATAAGTAGGCTAAAATTTCCTGTATTGTACAGATTATAATGAGTACAACAAAATGGGTATGATTTCTAGGCACTGTACAGTGTTTTGGTGTACAGTATACTACTGTACAGTAAGATTGATTGGAATAAGAAGATATGTATTTTATCTTATAAAAGATTCTATATTTAAATTATTAATGTTTGAGTGTAGGAACATTATTTTGTGTACATGTCTTCAGTGGTGGCAATTTTCGAGCGTTTCTCACATATTAAATTTTTCGCGACAGAAAAAACCCTTTTGGGTGCTGCACTTGTCGCCGGAGTCGCAAATATTTTGCAACTAATTTGGAAAAGCGGGGAAAGCGGTCTTTATTGATTGACCACCACTACAGAACGTCAAACTCCTCTTTATATTGAATATTTAAATTTTTATATGTGTTAATTTCTTCTTGTATATATGATAAACTACTGGTGTTTTGAATAGGTTCGGAATATTCCGTAAAAATGCTGTCGATTTCATTTGTGGGTTTCATTGATATTTCTGTGTCTTCATTTTGGCTACTAATTTTAATATCATTTATCATCTCTTCAATGTCTTTGACTGTTTGTTCCTTTTCTAATTCCGAAATTTTTTTAGTTTATTTGTGGGTGGAAATAAAAATAAGGCAATGTTATGAATTTTTTTTAAATTAATTTGAACTATTGCCTCTAAATGCCTTTACCCTTGCAGGGTATTATAATTTTAGTCAGAAGTTTGCAACGCAGTGAAGGAGACATCTCCGGTCCTATAAAGTATATATATTCTTGATCAGCATCAACAGCCGAGACGATCTAGCCATGTCCGTCGGTCCGTTTGTGTGTCTGTGTGTCTGTCCGTATGAAACACTGGATCTCAGAGACTATAAGAGATAGAGCTCTAATTTTTTTTCGACAGTATTTGTTATGCTTGCACGCAGATCAAGTTTGTTTTCAAATTTTTTTCTAATTTTGAAGCTAGAATTTTGGTATGCACATTAAGATTCTGTGTCATTCCTGAAAATTTGGTTGCGATCATATAAAAATTGTTGAAGTTACTAAAGAAATAATTTTGTAAGGCCACAAACGGCTGCTGCAGCAGGCCTCATTTGGCTGACCAATTAGACTAACTACGTATTCTTATTAGTTCCTGATTGTGATCGGATAAGAATCTTATAAGATATTCGAGAAGAAATTTTAATAAATGGTAATAATTATTAGCCCCTTTAATGTAATAATAACGCGTTTTTACGCACATAGATACATGCATGTGATTATTTGGAGTGCGTGTGTGAAGACGCTGAGTACGGTTGCACTGCGGCGGTGCTCCTGCGAACGGTGCGTGCCGCATGGGTTGTGGTGGTGTACTCGGGTGTACTCACCTGTAACAGTACGCCCTGGACGTCCTCGGATGAGCCGCTGTGTCCGATCGCATCCCAGGGGAAAAGGGCCAGCGGTGAGAGTGGTGAGAGCATTTCCTTTACTTTCCCCTGTGGTGTTGTTGGGCCGAAACGAGAAATTTTCTCTTAAGGCCAAAAGTGGCTGCCCCGCAGCATCTGCCAGTCACGCCAGCTGACCGCAAGATCAGCTGCGATCCAGTGTTGGCTAGTGCTGGTTTTTCTTCCTATGCTATGACACGAACATGCTATCTTTCGCATGCAGGGGATAGCAAAGTGTTTCGGGCTGCTGCTCCTGATCCTTTGTTGGAGGCGGAGGGATCGGGTGGAAACCCGACTCCAAGGCATGTACAATGGGAAATTAGGTGATAAAGGCTATGGAGCTGGCCAACAACCAACCCCACCGCCTTGCGGTACACTACCAAAACGGGGCTCTGGTGACCGAGCAGGAGCGGTATAACTCCCCCCTGTCTAGTCACGGGGAAACTCGGGACCCCAAAGTACACAGGCCACCCCCAACAGTCTGCGTCTGAGCCATAGTGGCCGGCAGCTTATATTGTACCTGGCAGAAGGTATAAAATGCAGCCCTTGCATTGGGCCAAAATGCAATCTAAAAAGGAATGTCTTCAAAAAACGAAACTACTCCAGGTGGCAACCACTCATGTGGAAATCCACCCGCGGGAGATCCCGCGGCTAGGGCACGGAGTCTGGAGGCCCTAAGAAACATTCCCCAACGCACTGATGTGGCGGTGGCTGACTTGGCCGCCACTCAAGTTATTACGCCAAGCCAAGAAGATAATGAGAGAAACGACGGTCCGCTGGCCTTCAGGAGGAGCAGCAGGACAATGAAATCCCCGATCCGCCCTGCCAGCCAAGCTGCAGAGCCGATTGGGCTTGGAAACGCTGACTCCCAAACCCCGAAAAGGACGAGGGAGGCAGTCAGCCCGGCGGGCTCCCAGCGAAAAACCCCGCCGAAGAGAAGCAAGGCTTCTCAATGCCTTGGAAATATTTTCGAGATGGGCAGGATTTTGGACGAAGTCCTTGCCGAGATAAAAGATGAAGACGAAGCTAGGGCGACTGAAGGACCTCCAAGTGGACATCGGCGATTGGCTGAACTCCGCTCGGGAAACCGAAGAATCTGAAGGCCCGGAGAGGGAAGCAGTGTGCTCAAATTGCTCAGCCAACGGCGGAAAGGTGGCACCGAGCGCCCGGAGCCAGCAGGACAAGGAGCAGCAGGCTCCGAAAGTTTTGAGACACTTTGCTTCGCCCATGTGAAGCAGAAGCTTAAGCTCACCAGCCAATAATTTTGATTTAATTATGGCAGCGTATTCTTTAAATGGCGGCTCATTTGATTTGTCCAACATTGAAGTCTGTATTCAAACAAATATTTTGGACAATCACTTCACTATATTAACACAAACATACAAAAGACAATGGCAAACAAATAAAATATTATATATAAAATATAATATAAAATACATTTTCTTGTGAGTTCATTGCACGAGAATCGTTTTCCTTCGAATCCATTTTTTTAGAAGTATTGACGTATACTGAACTCAGTACAATTGTGACATTCTGTTTTATTTGATGTGCAGTGTGTAAAAAAACTACAAATCTAGTACTCATTCACGAAGTATACAACCAAATACTGTACTAACTTTATGTGAGAACAATAAATATGTTGTACTATTTCCTCAAATGATTTTCAAATGACTTTGGATGCCCTCATCATCTCATCGATCTATAGATAGTTAATGTAGTTAGGCTTTTTTATTCAAAGTAGTGTCTCAGGGTAATAAATACAACTTTTGTTGTCTAATCGCTTTGACATTTGGCACGGAACTTCTTTAAGAAGATCGGGATGATTTTCAAATATTTTATGGTAATCTACAATATTATGCACATAGAGCTTCAATCCGTTTAAATCATGAGGTGCTAAGGTCACCGTTTCACACGCTTCGTTCGTTATCGACACAATCAGCACTATGAAAACAGTTCATAGAAACACTCCTCAGCTTTGCACACCCACAGCTCCGTGGGCCGACTACCTAGTTGACCCCAATTGCTGTTAGAGGAACGGTAAGCCTTGACTGCACCAAGAGGGGGTCTGCAAAGGGGTTGCCCAATCGAGCTTGTTGTTTATTATTGAGTTAGCTGTGCATGTAGTTCAATGACTAAAGCAAACTCATCGTCGATATATGTATGTATTTTCAGTGGAAAAATCCGGACCGGAAAGAAACTTCTGGGAGCAACGACAGGCACAAGCCAACGTCCTCACTATAGGGTGAAAATGTAGGCAGGACGATAACGGACTAATGAGGTGCTTCTTGTGGCAGGATGTGCACGCATACATTAAAACACTATCAGCGCGTGCGTTTCATTTCGGATTAGAGTTGCTTTTGTCCACGAGTGCCTGCCTCGCACTGCCTTGGCTCACTAGGATAACACTAATTTCGCACCACTAATTACACTTTTTCAGCAAGCAGCCCCCAATCCAACTCAGACTTGCCGGAATTATGCTGGGTGAGTTTTGCTACTTAACTCATTTGGGAAATATCGTAATACAAATTACCCCAACCAATGTTATTTCGACTGCAATGTTGCAGCTGGTAGTTGATGCCGTTTCCGCTGTGGCAGGCAGCTACTTTTCATTTATAAAGAGTTTTTGAGGGAAGCGCGAATGCTAAATTGAAATTACCATAAACGTGCAGATATATAGTGAAATTAAGGGTGAGACATGAACTTACATACATATTTACATATCCTCCAATTATAAGAACTTTGTTAAGCACCTCAGAAACGTGTACATTTTTCTAAATGAATATACTGGCTTCTGCATACATATACAACGAAAATGTGCAATTTTGTAGGCAGTCTATTGTTAATTAATTAAGACAAACTCGTATAAAATACACAGAAAGTTACAGCTTTAAAGTTACACCATAACTTTTATCTCAACACGTAAAAAGGTTTTTTATTAGATTAAAGTTGAAAAAACATTCCAAAGTATTATTGGTGGGTTTATTGTTGACGAACCTTGTTTGTAATTAATTATTCATTAAAATCTGCTATGTACCTTAAAGTAAATGGAAATATGATTGGAATATGATTTATTATCAAATAAATATACCATTAGTAGTTCACCACTGTAGGCGTGAGTTTGAAGTGAAGGAACCTTTTAGGGTTTTATGTACGGATTACAATCGTCTCTTTGGTAGTATTGAAGGCATTGAAAGCCTTCAAAAATTAAAAACTGTATTGCTTGTAGTACTAGCCAGTAGTGTATCCTAATTTTTCCTCGTCCTTTTCTATTTTTTTCTTTCTCTCGCGTCTCTCTAGTACGCGTTTCGTGCCGTACGTCACACGGCTGCGCCCCTCGGTCGGTTAGGCGGGAGATGGGCGTGGGACTCGCGCGATTTAAAAAAAAAAAAAAAAAAAAAAAAAAAAAAATTGTGCTAAGAGATGAATGTAATTATCCCGAAATAAGCCGTTCATTTTATTTAATCTGAGATTGCAAATAAACCGACAGCTGTTCGTCGATAATGAGCCACCAGCAGTATGGACTAAGTACCAGTTACCGTCATTTAAGAGCAAACCTAGGCGACTTCAGACTCTTTTAGAGCCGAAAAGTAAGCGACACTATTCTTTTATGCAAGAAGAAACAGTTTTGACCTCTACCCAGCCCACTAACAACCGTAAAACCCTTAGGCCCGACTGGCAAAGCGTGCGGAGAGGTTGATAAAGATGGTGGGATTTTAAATTGAAAATAAGGTGTGCCAGTCCCAAGTTGCGACGAGGCAGAAAGAAAATCAAAAACGAAATAAAAGCAATGTGGAAGGCGGACACAAACTACCCTCTAATAATTATTATAATAATCGCTCTAAATACAATTAAATCGGAATTTTAATCCGTTTAGGCAGCCAGACAGACCGAGAGCCTTGGGAAATGGGGTAGAGAGCGGCAGGTAAATTAAAGTAGGCGAGGCCGATGCCAAGGCCAAGGCAAAAGAATAATGTTATTTAGTTGACAAAATTAAACGTTTTTATTTATACTATTTTATACATTTTAGTGATAGACTTTCATACGGATGGTGGTGTCACATATGGCACATAATACAGACTTGGTTCACGCAAGTAATTGATTATCCTACATGGGAGCTGAAACGATAATAAACGAAAATTCAATAGTTAGTGGCGCACTTGAAAAATATGACAAATTCCCACTCCCTCTAAATTCCTTTTTAGGGCTCCCAATTAACATTTACCGACACTAGCAATAAATCAATTTTTACTACCATCTCGTAAAAAGCCTCAGAAACTATTAGCCGTACAAAGTTTGTGGCTACCTTCGAAGTCGACGCTTGAGCCCTGCTCTCAAATGTGCTGTAAGGTGTAGCAGGCAATTAGGTAAGGACCAAAAAACAAGGACTAGCTTAGGAGTGAGGGTAAATGAAAGCCAAATATTATTTTGGGTACAGATGAGAGTTGAAAAAGAGTCGCTCTGCTGACTGAAAAAAAGTCTGCACCCATGTGCAAGTGACAAAATTTCAGCAAATTGACAGTTCTCGAGCACTTGACCAAATAACTGGAAGGGTGGACTTGAAGTCGCACCTGCATCGGTGAAGTTGTATGGGGTGGCGGGGAAGCGGAGAACTAACCGCTTGCTTGACACGTTGGTAAGGATGGGAAAAAGTTCTAGGATCTCAGTATGGGAGGAAGAGAGACAAGGATAAGACTGGTACCCATAGCAGGACCTACAGCTCCTTGACCTCTGTGTGGTCTCTGCAAAAGGAGAAACGCAGCAAGCAGGGTAACCAGTAGGCAGAGGCAACTGTAGATTTTACGCACTGCTGAATAAGCAATTTGCAAAATGTCCAAGCCAATAACATAACAAATGACACAGTGGCTCCCCAGCAACAGCAAAAACAAAATTTGCGGTGACGCCGTGTCTGGAGCAGTTCGACTGAGCGGAAAAAATGCTGAGCTAGGTGATCTCCTAGTAGATATCCCATTAATTGAATTGGCACCGCAAGGCGCAAAGTAATTACATACGTATAAGCAGCATAATAAACAAAAACGGGCTAATTTGCTCTTAAATATTAAAGGCAAGCATCTAAAGCTAGCCAATTTTCCTGACTGGTCATCCCTAAACCTAGGGAAGCGTTAACACAACCGCAAAACATCAAGCTGCTAAGCGGGGGGATGACATCCTTTAGGGTCGGTCCAGACTTCGGGATTGTGAGGCTAAACGCAAAAGCGTATAATTTACAGCACTCCGTAGCGATGGAGAAAAGAGGGGACTTACGGTAGTGTTTATGACTGGCATAGAAGTAGGAAGAGTGGACAAAAGCAACAGGCCAGCAATTGGGAATGATGTTCATCATAATGATGAACGGAGTGCATGGAAAAGATGAAGGCATTGACAGCGCCTGTTTATGTCTGACGGCAGTGACAGTGACGCATGCATAATTGGTGTTGGACATCTTGGCTGCCCCATGCGGGCATCATGTGAAAGTGGGTAAAGGGTGAAAACTGGTGAACCTTACGATAGAAGCGGGATTTTGGTCTGGTGCAGACATGCCGGAAATCAACTTAACACAACCGCAAAAGCACAATCTCCTCTTTGGCCAGCCACAGCAGGAGCCACATCCTCAGACCCCGAATTCTTATTGCGGCCTTGCTTCTATGTGTTGACATTTCCGGATAATTGGTATGTCCATGTTCGGGTCCTGACAGGTCCTAACTCCCATTATTCTTGCTTCGTCGCATACCGTCTCCCAGGCGGCACATTAAGTTTTGCATCGCTTGTCAAAAATTGACTTAATGACGCTTTGGTGTAGCTGTACCTCTAACTTGTACCATAGAGTGCATCCAGGCAGAGGCTCAGTGTAAGCTTTGCAGTCCAGCCCCAATCTCGGCCAGCTTACCAATTGCCAAATCCCAAACACATTATCAAAATAAAGTTGGGCCATTTACAAAGTGATTGATTCGGAGCTTTGGGCTTATACATAAAAACGAAAGCTTAAGCAAATAAAACTTAAAATGGTTGGAAATATGTTAAAAACATTTGATGAGGCAGAATGTAAATCACTGGGAGTTTACAAAGATGTGAAGGGATCTTTTGACCCTTTTTATTATAAATAATGTATGAATATCAATTGCATTTATGGCTAATATTTGAATCGGAAATTAATAAGAGATTGTCATACCACACTGGATGTGAGGTGAGGTAAAGTTAAAGATAGCCCCTCACTACAAGAATCTCTGAAATTAAGTTTTGTGGCGATATAAAGTAACATATTCCAAAAACAAGAAAGGAAGTTACTTTCGGCTCACCGTAGTTTGTATACCCTGCAGAATTTAAACAAAAAATGAAAACCGAAAATCTGGAATAATAATTAGTTGCCAAATCTCAAATTTGATGAAAATGGTTGGAAAAATGCCGGCCGGAAATGTATGTAACAGGTAGAAGGTGGCATCTCCGACCCTATAAAGTATATATATTCTTGATCAGCGTCAACAGCCGAGACGACCTAGCCATGTCCGTCTATCCGTCTGTGTGTCTGTCCGTTTAAAACAATGGATCTCAGAGACTATAAGAGTTAGAGCTCTAATTTTTTGACAGTATTTGTTATGCTTGTACGCAGATCATGTTTGTTTCAGATTTTTACCACGCCCACTTCCGCCTACGCAAATCATCAAAAAGCGAAATCACATCATCAAATTTTAAAGCTAGAGTCTTGGTATGTACATTAAGACCTGTGATTCCTGAAAATTAAAATAAAATAAAAATAAAAATTGTCGGAGTTATTAAAGAAATAATTTTGTATAGCCACAAACGGCTGCTTCAGCCTCATTTGGTTGTCCAACTAGACCAACTAGATATTCTTACCAGTTCTTGATTGTGATCGGAAAATAATCTTATAAGATATTCGAGAAGCAATTTTAATAGATGGTAATAATTATTAGCCGCTGTACTGCAATAATAACGGGGTTTTACACACATATGTAGGTACATGTGTATATATTTTTGTATGCATGTGATTATATTACACTTGCATTTGCATTTGTCCGTTATGTTCAAAAATATATTAACTATTTACTATGGGTGGGGGGTATCTCACAGTCGAGCTCCCTCGACTGTAGCTTTCTTACTTGTTTTTATTTTAATTCTGCAAGGGTATATAAACTTCGGTGAGCCGAAGTTAGCTTCCTTTCTTGTTTTTTATTGGATCCAACTGCACAAACTTGTCATAGTACAGTTTTGAGTTTTTAACATTTTAACATATGTATGTATGTAGGTGTCATATGAACGGTTGGTTCAAATAGCAATGCAGTGAAATATAAACTTTGTCTCGATATTCGCTTCCTTTCTTTTTAAATTTTTTGTTGGTTATTTCTTTGCATTTCATTACGGAAATGCATAAGAATGATGCTAATTTGCCACCCTGCTCCACATAATCCCCAGCCTAGGCACTGTTTTACTTTAAAGATCTTCTTTATACTGAATGTAGATATATGTATGTAAGATTCTGAGTTAGACAGAATCGTAGTTTATTATAATAGTTAACTGATTAAAGTATATGATTGAACAATAGTGAATATAAGATAATTGTGCATATTGAACTTCAAACTGATCTTCCTCCGTCTTGCTCTCGCGCTCGCTTTTACTCTGCTTGCTTTCGACTCTGCTCCTCTTCGACTTCCTCGCGACCGTGTCTGCTCTCGACTCTCCTGCCAGGGCTGCAGCTACGGGGCTGCCATAGTCTACGTGTGGCCAGTGGTGCCACCTTACACTCGGCCATCCTGCTCGTCATCTGCCCCAGATGATTCATCTTCGCCTTCGCTGTCGTCGTAATTGTGGTATTGCCACAACTTCATATAGTCACCGCTTGTGGAAGTTTGGTTTGGACCCTTAAAAACAGCAGATTTTTTTACTTCATACCTACTGTTCCTTTTAGCTTTGGTGACCTCGTATGGGCCGATGAACTTCTTTGCCAGCTTATTTCCGGCTACGAACTGTGTGACCTTGACCGCAACTAGATCGCCCACCTTGTAGACATCTGCCCCTTTTCGCTTCTTATCGTAGTTTCGTTTGTAGACTTCTTGGGCTTTGAGGATTTGACTTCTGGCTTCTGCTCTTAGCTGGTTGCGTTCATGTTGTATGCTGCATTCGAGTTCATCTTGTAAAATTTGTAGTAGATCGGCTGTAGCTTCGTTGCGCATCTTGACTCCAAAGATAATCTCGAACGGTGTAAACTTGGTTGACGAATGGACGTGAGCATTAATAGCCTGCTGGACCTGTGCTGTGTACTTGTACCATTTTGTCGGCTCTGCAACTGAGACTTTTGCCAATACTGAAAGGATAACTCTGTTGACCCGCTCTATTTGGCCATTCCCGCGTGGAACTCCCGTTGTTGTCTCAATATGTTGAATCTTCTTCTCGGCGCAAAATGCTTTAAACTCGTTCGATGTAAACGCTGACCCTTTATCGCTGATGATGCGCTGTGGACTACCGAAGATTGTTACCCATGAGTTTAAATGCTTGAGAACTTCTTGTGCATCTGTTGACTTCGTAGGATATATCCAGG
>VNJN01004093.1:0-59941 GCA_008042485.1 Drosophila mayri | reverse complement strand
TATACTTTGGTTGTTTCTTTTATCCTCTTTTCCGTGCGCGCATTTTGTTTCTTGCTTTGTCGTTTTCCGTCCTGCAGAGTGGAACCCAATAGAAAAATATACGATACACTTTTGTGGAGGTCAATTTTGACATTTGGAAAGTGCGGCCTTTGTTTACATTTTTTCCTGCGGCTGCCTTTGTTTACCTTTTTCTCTTGGCAATTTTTAAGTGTGAATTCGAAAGAGGAAAACTAAGGAAACTCGTATTCTATACTTTGGTTGTTTCTTTTATCCTCTTTTCCGTGCGCGCATTTTGTTTCTTGCTTTGTCGTTTTCCGTCCTGCAGAGTGGAACCCAATAGAAAAATATACGATACACTTTTGTGGAGGTCAATTTTGACATTTGGAAAGTGCGGCCTTTGTTTACATTTTTTCCTGCGGCTGCCTTTGTTTACCTTTTTCTCTTGGCAATTTTTAAGTGTGAATTCGAAAGAGGAAAACTAAGGAAACTCGTATTCTATACTTTGGTTGTTTCTTTTATCCTCTTTTCCGTGCGCGCATTTTGTTTCTTGCTTTGTCGTTTTCCGTCCTGCAGAGTGGAACCCAATAGAAAAATATACGATACACTTTTGTGGAGGTCAATTTTGACATTTGGAAAGTGCGGCCTTTGTTTACATTTTTTCCTGCGGCTGCCTTTGTTTACCTTTTTCTCTTGGCAATTTTTAAGTGTGAATTCGAAAGAGGAAAACTAAGGAAACTCGTATTCTATACTTTGGTTGTTTCTTTTATCCTCTTTTCCGTGCGCGCATTTTGTTTCTTGCTTTGTCGTTTTCCGTCCTGCAGAGTGGAACCCAATAGAAAAATATACGATACACTTTTGTGGAGGTCAATTTTGACATTTGGAAAGTGCGGCCTTTGTTTACATTTTTTCCTGCGGCTGCCTTTGTTTACCTTTTTCTCTTGGCAATTTTTAAGTGTGAATTCGAAAGAGGAAAACTAAGGAAACTCGTATTCTATACTTTGGTTGTTTCTTTTATCCTCTTTTCCGTGCGCGCATTTTGTTTCTTGCTTTGTCGTTTTCCGTCCTGCAGAGTGGAACCCAATAGAAAAATATACGATACACTTTTGTGGAGGTCAATTTTGACATTTGGAAAGTGCGGCCTTTGTTTACATTTTTTCCTGCGGCTGCCTTTGTTTACCTTTTTCTCTTGGCAATTTTTAAGTGTGAATTCGAAAGAGGAAAACTAAGGAAACTCGTATTCTATACTTTGGTTGTTTCTTTTACCCTCTTTTCCGTGCGCGCATTTTGCTCCTTGCTTTGTCGTTTTCCGCCCTGGAGAGTGGAACCCAATAGAAAAATATTCGATACACTTTTGTGGAAGTTAATTTTGACATTTGGAAAGCTGCTGCCTTTGTTTACCTTTTTTTTCTGCTGCTGCTGGCTTTGTTTACCTTTATTTTTCTTGGCAATTTTTAAGTTTGTAAATTTGAAGGAGGAAAACTAAGGAAACTGGTAATTTATGAATTAATTATCTTATAATTATCAAGTTTGTCTTGCTTGTTATTTGTAAACTAAGAAATGTATGGACATTTTCAAATATTCTCCTAAAAACTGATCTAAAAAATGGTTATACAGCTCTAAATGTTGCTTTGTATTCATTTCTTCGAGTGCACTCCTCTGCAGCTTGAGATTTCGTCATCAGCGTGGCCTTAGCATCATCATTAACATGCCGCCACCTCTTGAATCACTTTCTACTTTCACTGCTTTACAATGCACACGAAAAAACATATATAAAATATATACACACACATATGTATGTAAATGTACATATGTACATACATATTGAGGCATTTTCTTTTCGCACTTGAATGCTAACATGGCGAAAAGTGGACTGACGTCAGCGATGGCTGCTGATAACCTTTTGCTTCGGAGATGTTAACTAGCGGCAGCAACAGCAGCATCGCTCTGTAAAAGAGTATACTGTATATTTTGAAAATATATTTGCATATTTTTGTATGCAGCCTGCGCCGCAGAAATACCTGAAATACCTTTTTACCTGATCTCGGCACTCGCCGCTAGCTAATTACTTAGTTGGGCAAACACTTATATATTTGGCTTTAATTTTCAGCCCGACAGCAGCCCTCAGCTGATCACACAGATGCGATACGCTTCCGCAAGTTGGCATTACAGCTGTTTGGCCATTACCGCCATCGAAATGATGCAGATCCAAGTACGTGGAACACTGGCTAACAGGTACGAGTCATTTGCTTTTATAATTTTATTACAAGAAACTGATTTAAAAGACACTAGAAAACTGTTAAAATGTTTACATTTTTAAAGACAATTTTCGATAATTCAATTTTTTTCTTGTTTTTAAATATTTTATTACTTTAAATAGTCATTTATTAAATATATTATGCAATTCATGAATCATTTGCTTACTACATTCAATTTACTAAATATTTTCAAAGTTTTTACTGAATAAATCTTGAGTTTAAAACCAAGAATTTCTTTCGGATTTACTGTATTATCTCACCGGGCTTACATCTCTTTATGCACTGACCTCGCGCTGCAGGGCCGACATCAGTCAGCTGAAAAAAGTCAACTTAAAGCAAAACTTAACAAAGAGTTAGAAACAGATAAATAAAAAAACCTGCGGTTTGATCTTGATTGTCGCCGCAATAACGTAACACCGCAGTCTGTAAGCATTTGGCCAAGGTAATTAAACTCCCCCCAAGCCTCCTAAGAGAGGGTTGTGTTAACAAAGCTAACATTTGCTTCGGGCCTCCCTCCTTCAAAAAAATGTACAAATCACAAGAGGGAGAGATTTTAATATTACTTTTCTTTTGTACATATATTTCCGGTTTCCTTTCCCCCACACTTCCCATTTCCGGTTCGAATAAGAACAACAAGTTGCTTTTAGGTGATATTTGAAATTGTAAACAAATCATTTGTTTCTTTTATTTTCGTGTCAATTTTATCGTTTTTGAATCTTCTTTTCTTCTCAATAATATATATATATATAAATACATGCATAGTTAAAGTGTATGTATTTGTTTTGTGCTCAACTTATGCTGCTAGGAACATCGATTTTCGAATAAAGTATTCCTCTCTCTTTAGGGGATATCCAGGAATAGTGCTAAATCGTCGACAGAGTTTCGGTAGAAAACAAAAATATATGTATATTGCTTAAGGTCTACGATGTGTGTGGGTGTGTGGAGTACAATGTGAAAAATTATACACTTGAAGTAAATTTTCCAATGAACTTTGTCGCGTGAAAAAATCTTTAAATAAATTAAAAAAAAAGGAAAACCATAACATAGGAGAAATAGAAGACCAAAACTAAATAATAAAGCAGTTAAGGTCACGCTTTTCCCTTCGAAAGGCCTATGTTTATGTCTTATGAGATGCTTCATTCGAACTTGAAACTAAAGAGTAATAATAAAATTAAGAGAATAATAATAGTAAATCGAAACGAAAACGTAAATGTAAATTTTCTGATTAAAAATGGAGTGATTTTTCTTTATTTTTTAGTTTTTCTTTGAAAGTTTTGGTCAAAAATAAAAGTATTTGGATTTCCTTTCGTGGCTCTTTAAAAAGATTTTAGGTATTTATGTATGTATATATTTTTGTTGGTTTTTTTTTTTTTTTTTTTTTTTGTATATATGTATGTGTGTGTGTGTGTGTGTGTGTGTAAATATGTGTGAGAAAGTGAAAAAAACATCACAGCTAAAACTTCAGTACATTTTCTCGTGGTTCAAAATATTAAACACTTAATAAAAAAAAAACATGCTTATATACATATATATAAATATACGCTTACAATATACATATATAGTATAGATGATTTCTTTACTTTACTAGCTTTCTTTTTGTTTTGAATTTGTTTTCATTGTCATTTGTTAATTTTCTTGTTTATATAATTATATAATAATTATATAATTATAATGTATATATAATTATATAATTATACCTATAAATATAT
Source organism: Drosophila mayri (assembly GCA_008042485.1). NCBI lineage: Eukaryota > Metazoa > Arthropoda > Insecta > Diptera > Drosophilidae > Drosophila > Drosophila mayri. The sequence goes on along the minus strand of VNJN01004093.1, from coordinate 55,977 downwards.
ATTATATATTATATAAGTAAGCGCCGCGCCCCTCCGACTGGCTATCAATAGGCAACGTATCCTGGTCACGGCATCTCTCGCCAGCATCTATATGTATATCCTTTGATCGCCAGTTGGCACTCTGGGCTCCTGGCTGAGATTTTGGGTATTTTCTTCTTGTTTTTTTTTTTTTATTTATATTTGTTTTTTGAATACGACGAACGACGGCTAATAGGCTAGTGGCTAGTTTCTAGTTCCTAGATCCTAGATCCTAGATCCTACAACTAAAAAGTACTTCTGGCCCCCCTCTAAATCTACCCTACCCTGGCTGGCGCTGCAATCAATCATCCCAGCTCCAGTTGGGCTCGAGAAGCTCCCGATTGATGCGCCAGAGCATTAGCTCCATGCATGCCCGCGAATCCTCGAAGCTGCTGTGACCGGTGGTACCGTCCCCGCTCTGGATTTCACGCTTCAGATGGACCTTGGTCAGGTGGCGCAACGCCCGCCGGTAGGGGAAGCCGCTGGAGTGCGGGAACGAGATGGATGTATCGACCAGGGTATTGTGGACCAGACGCAGCGCTCGCAGATCATTGTCCAGGCCATGGCCCACCAGTATGGTATCCGCGGATATTAACTGCAGGAGATCACGCTGGACTTCGGCCAGGCTCTTGGCCCCGCCTCCAGAGCGCAAATCACGCTCCGTGATGCCCGAATACCGGGTATTATAGTCAATAATATCGCATTCGGGGCGGACAAAGTGCTCGTAGACGAGTTGTCCGTTGAGGGCCACCAGCGAGACCTTGGTAACATCCAGTCCACGGCCCGTATAGCTCATCTCACAGTCCAAGGCAAAGACGGCGGGCACAGCGGCGGACTTGCTATCCACCTCCTCGCGATGCTGGGTCCGGACAAAGTCATAGTACGGTCCATTTACGCCAACCACGGACCCCGTCCACACATGCCGCTCACTGTGACAGCACCCTGGCGAAGTCTCGTCAGTCTCGCTGCAGCAGCTCCAGCGTCCCATGCAGACGCCATCGTAGTAGCGTTGATACTTGCCCGAGTGGTAGAGGCATTCCTCCTGGGAGAGATACTCGCCGGTTAGCTCGTCCACCAGAAAGTGACGCTTGCAGCGGGCACAAGGCTTGGCCAGACTGCGCTCCACCTGAACGTACTGGCAGTACTTGAGCTCGGTCAGGCTTAGATCGCCGGCTGAGGTGTTGCTGCAGGCGGAAGAGGACGAGGACGAGGAGGATGATGTTGATCTCGAGCTGGACTCGCATTCGCTGCCGCTCCAATCGCCACCAGATTCCGAATCCAGGGACTGCGGTGAGCTATTCCCCGAGTCACTCGACTCCAGTTCCCGCTGCATCAATTCGTCGTTGTAATTGAGAACGGTGACCGCCGGCGCAGTCTCGGCCAGCGCGGCGGCAAAGCTCATGTGCGGCATGCACTTGAAGATCTCGATGGCCCCGTCATGGATCACCGAATCCACGGGATAACCGTAGACCCGAAGCAGATGATGATCGATGACATGGCGGCGCAGCTGCTGCACCAATGTCATGTCGTCCACATCCAGTTGCTCGTACTGACGCAGTGGCGGCACCAAAAAGTTGGCATTCTGCCGGCCACGCTCACGCTCCCGGCGCCACTCTAGAGCTGCTCCTGGCATCAGGGATCGCTCGATCCTCTTGCGGTTGCCATTCACATGCGGTGAACTGGTGGGCGAACTGGTGGGTGAACTCAGGGCCGAGGAGGAGCTGCTGCTGCTGTCAGTGCTGGTGCTGGCCAGATGCTTCCGCGATGTGAGATTGTTGTGGCCCAGGATGCCGTCGTTCTTGTCGTTGGTGTTCTGATTGTTGTTGTTGTTAGGAGCTCCTCTTCCATTGTTTGTCTTTTTCTTGTTGTTGCCACGCTTCGGTTGATTCTGATGCGGTTGCTGCTGATAGTTGGGATTCATGGTGGTCTGGCCATTCTGCTGGCGATTCCACTTGCCATTCTGCTTGCCACCCTTTCCGGTCAGCTTTTGGCCAGAATCGGATGACTCTGTTGATGGCTGTTGATGTTGTGGCTGCTGCTGTTGCTGCTGACTGCGTGACTTTTGCTGACGCTTCGAACGCGACTTGTTGGCCAGCCCCATTTGGTGGGTGCCAGCTGGCAGGAGAGCACCGCCCTTGATCCTACTCAAAGGCTCTCCACTTGACTCGATGTCCTCGCTGGTGGCCTCGCTACTGGTGCTATTACGGTGGCCCGGATTGTGTTGGCCCAAGAATGTCTCTGAAAAGGAAAAACAATAGACAAAATCGTTAAAAAATTGTTTTTTTGTTATTCTTTAGGGGAAATTGTGTGGGAACGATCTTCTAGTTTAAATATTAAAAAAAATCTATTCAAAATATTAAATTCCACTATAAAAATAATATTTTACATATATTTAAAACAATATAAATATTAATTAATTACTTAATTCCCAAAACCTATAAAAACTATTCGTCACAATCACAATAAAATTCATAAGTTAATAAAACAGAATAGCTTAAGTCAATTTATCATTTAGTTTGCATTTGGAGCTACCATTAGAGGCAGCAGATCAGACAATTACATTTAATTTGACTTAATTAAAATATTGGTCAAGTTATTATTAACATAAAATGTTTTAAAATACTTAACACTTCTCTACAAATTTAAATGGTATATATTCTAGTTTTTGGAATGATTTGTTTTATAGAATATTTCTTGTGAAACAAGCATTTATTGTTAAACATTAATTATAATCAATTTTTCTATTTTTTTTTTTTTAGAATAATTAAAATTTTATTACAAATTCTCACACACCTTATCTCCCTGTGAATTCTTTCATTCTTGTGCGTGTTCAATGAAAATAAAATATGCACATTTTTAATTCGAAATTCAAATTTTTAGCTAAGGCAAATTAATGGTGATAACAGAGCACACACGCCGCACACACACACACATTGGCACACACGCAAAACGCTAAACGTTGCTTATCAACGCCTGCCACGTGCTTTTCCGATCTTTTGCTGTTTCTACGTAACGCATAGTTGGCTCTCATTTCCTATTTATGCGCCTCTCTCCCTATCTATCTAATATACACGAAGAGAACTGAACAGGTAGCTTTTGGTTTATATTTTTTATAACAATACAATGCCAGGGATGACGGCCCAGATGTCAACGAAGTGATCATTCGCCAGGTCCAGGCCATGTTTTGCCTGTTTAAGGCTGTGGAACTCCGTCTCTGGTGGTGCCATGGGAAAAGAGAGTGTGTCTTGGATTGAGTTTGAATGGGAACTTGTAGCAAAGCAGCAACTCGACTCTTAGTATCTACAAGCAACACGAATTTTTCCAGTGTTGAATCGAGTTAGGGAAGGTTAAGCATGATTGGAAACTGACGCATGTGTGTATGGGGCGGGTTCCTACCTCGAATTTAGCTAATTCAGCTTTATTTGGCTTTGTTGCCACCCGAAAGGGGGTTCGTGGGGAGTGTGTGCGTGTGTGCGTGCGGGTGTGTTGACGCATTACAATTATAGACATTTTATTGTGACTATTATAGCTGCCGCCTGGTATTATTATTGTTTTCTACCTATTAAGCGCTTCATGCTGTCGCGACCTCCGCATTTAACTCATCATTTCCCGCATTCTCATTCTCCTAATTCCCATTCCCACTTCAATTATCGTTCTCAACTTAATCATTTAAAAAATCGAAAAAAAAACACAAAAAAGGGGTACGGGGTTGGGTTTCTAAGGGGTGTTCCAAATGACAAACCTGCGACTTGTTGCCTAAGATTTTCGTTGGGTTTACATGTATATATGTACATTCATATGCTGGATATATATAAAATAAGACCAGGCGTCCACTTAATTAACGGACTCTGTTAAGCCAGAATTTATGAATATTAATTTATGAACATTGGGTGCAGTTTATTTATCTATAAAATGCGAACAATTGCAGAATATCGATAATAATCCGTCGGTTTCTCCCCCTTATAATATGAATATGTTGTAATATTTACATTTTTTAATCGTTAATTATTGTTTTCCTTACAGAAATGAATGCAAATGCCAGTATTTCAATCAAAATGTAAACAATGGCCAGGCGATCTATCATAATCACTTCATATCTTCCCTGTATAATATGAATATGACTTCAACTCTTCAAACAAAGACCAAGTAAGATAATTATGTCGTAATATATCCATTCCTAAATCGGTAATTACCGTTTTTCATTACAGAATTCTAAGCAACGGCCAGTATTTCGATCAAAATGTAAACAATTGCCAGGATATTTATCATAATCCTTCGATATAAATATAAATATAAATTTAACTGAAAGCTATTGCCAAGCTATGGATAAAAATGTGAAGAATTCCCAGGATGTTGATCAGAATCTGTCGATTTCTTCTATGGATACTATGAATATAATTTCAACGCTCCAGACAAGGGCCAAGTGAGTTGTAATATTTTCATTTTTAAGTCTATAATTATAGTTTTTACAGTCAGGTTTGTGTTCTATTGATTATTTTAATTTCCTGGCCAGGATGTGGGAATCTACAGCCCAACTCCAACCATGTTATGCTATATGTACACATGTACTTATGTCTTCCGAGACCGTCAAGTGTCATCTGTCAGTCAGGGGGACTTATGACGACCGTCAACGACAATTTCTTATCTGTGCCACTCTGAATATACTCAGCGATCCGCTTCCTACCCGCATCTCTGTCGCTATTTTGCTCTTTCCCAATGGAAATTTTGAAATTTGCGAAATTGCGAAATGCAATCCGCACACAATCCGCTTCCTTATAGTGAAACGCACGCTCGAGCACTTCCTTAACACACGCTTGTTTGTTTTTGTTTTCTCCCCCAGGAAATATATATACAATGTTCATAACTTATCTATATATATATATATGTATATATATATATGCATATGATGAGGGGGCTGAGAAAAATTGAGTTTCAAAGCTCGGATAGATAAATCATATGGTGAGGTGGGTTTGTTGACTTCACTTCACTCGAAGGACGACGCGTCGTCGTCGGACTAAGCACCCAGACGTGATCTGGGTTCCAAATGATGTGGGATGATAGGGGGAGAAATGATATCAGCTGGCGATCGATCGAAATATATTGTTTACATATGTATATACAATATATGTACATATGTATATAGTTATGGTGTAGTTATTGTATAATTATGACCATCACGTAGGGGCTTGGGTGCTGCGCAGTCACAGATTAGATAAGGCGTGGCCAATTTTTTATTTTTTGGGCGGTTTTGGCCATCTGTCAACGGAAGCCAGAGTGTCGAATATTGTGTTCAAACGCCTTTACGACTGGCGACCCTATAATGCTGCCCTTATCGCCTGACCAACACGCGCCAAATTCTTTAAAAAGCCTTGAAAAGTATCATAAAGAATATATACAATATACATCCGATTGAAAAGTAAACATAGTGCCATTTGGCCGCAGTATGCTCGCCAAAGAAATCCCAGTCCTTAACCTTTAAAGGGGTAAAAACTGGTCTATTATAATACAAAAAAAAAAAAAAAAAAAAAAAAAAAAAAACTGAACTGATATAAAAACACTTGAGAGGCAGCGATAAGATAGTTTAGTTAAATAAGTAAGTCTAACGTGTCAGGGGCTCAAATGATAATCTATGAATATATATACCTTATAAACTATATACGCATACATTGTAAAAGGCGCTCGTGACATATTATATTATACGACCGATTTAAATAAATTTAACGAGATGTAAACGTTTTTCCGAGCAGGGGAACAACACGCAAGCCAGGCTGCGCAAATTTGTTACTTTATATTAAATAACTAGCGAGAGATTGGGAAGTAATATATATAATAATATCTGGATCAATTAATATGAAAAATCAGAAATATGAAAGTTATATACATATATCTCTGGGCAATCAGCAACTTTGTTTTCCTTTTAAAATCCCAGCAATGGCTAGTTCATTTTAACCTAAGTGCGATTCCAGCTGCTCAGTCTGGAGTCTAGGCTCTAGAGTCTTGTTTCCTCATGGAGAGCCGAAGGCTACCCACATTTGGTTACCGGGCAGTGATAAGATGTGTGTGCGTGTCCAGTAGGTATTATTTCCCAATATTTGAGCAGTTACCTACGGCAACAGCCAGCAGCAGAGATTGTTTCCGTGTGAGAAAGTAGCAAAAAAATACAACATTTTAATCAGCAGAGCGACGCGACGGAAATCGAGGAGAGAATAAACTTAATACAGCTGTTAAATGTTGAATCGTCCCAGATCGTAAATCCTACAAAATACTATATACTATAACCAAAAACTAAATGGGTTTCCATGCACCGATATTTAGTTAGTTATCGCCGACTGTCAAGATATCTTTTATCAGCATTGATTTTCAATAGTCAGCCTGACGTCATCGATGTTATATCTTCTGGATTGACCCATATTGAGATACAGCAGCCCCCCGCTGGAGATGTATATACTTTTTTTTTTAAGATTTAATATTCCTCAACTACTTTTGGCTGACCTTCGAGGCGCTTCCTGTGCCAAAGAGCCAACGAACAAAAAATTAATCGCCTCATCGTCGCCGTCAGTGTCTCGCAATTGGTCTCGTGCATTTTTAATGAGGCCCGAAAACCTGGCTTTGAGCTTAGCTAAATAGCAAACAAACAACAACAATAGCAATAACAATAACAAAGATAATATACTCGTAAAACATCATCGCGATAGTTACTTGTGACCGAAACGAACACGCTCACACGTATGTCTCAACATCCCGTCAAGCATAGTCCGCGCGAGTCACTTTTAATGTAAACTAATATGAGTTTTATTAATCAAATATATATATGCTATATGCATATACTATATATACAGCGATATACATATGTATAGATGGTGCGTGTTGTATGCATTGAGGTCAGCAGAAGGGGGCACACAGATTTAATAATAATTTCCAAGCCAAAAATGCGAGCCGTAAAAAGCAAAGCAAAGCGTTAGCCGCTGGTTATGCCAACTTCAAACAGTATCTAAGGGTAAACTAGATACAATATAGACTATATATACAATATGTACACACGCAATCTGGACATTGTTGTAATCAAATCGTTAGATAATACCTGGGAACTGGGATTGCATATATTTCACCCTCTAGTCTCTCTCTCTCTACGGGTTTATATTATTTTTATCAGTCAACCGATTGGTAATCTTTATATCTTTATGTCCTAATTAGTCCTAAAAACAATCCACAATAATATTTACCCTTGAGATATAATTTCTAAGAATAACTTAAAATGGGGCCTTGCTTTTTTCGTATTTGTTTTATTTTAAGATGTTCACAGGCGGCAAATATATTTTATTTGAGTTGTGAACACGACTCTGTTCCTTGAAAAAAATTAAGTTGACTTTGTCAACTAATTCTTAGAATGATTAAAAGGTTGCTTTTTTTTGGAAAAAGGCCTACCACGAGATCTTTATTCTCGCTTAAAGTTTAATCCTTTTAATAAAATACTCTTCTGCGTTTAGAGTTAAATTAAACATTTATTAGAGTAGACTTTCTGTTGATTTTGAAGTTTATTATTAATTTGCACATTCTTTTTTTTTTTTTTTTTTTTTTTTTTTTAATTTTAACCCTTGAGCCTAGTTTTGCGTAATCTATCCAAGATCATATAGGAGAGTTTTCCAGTCGGGTAAATGGCCGAACAGGTTAACCTTGACTATAGCCAGCAAGTCTGTGAATCTCGGACGCAGACACTGCCGCGGGGCAATGAGGGGTTAAGTAGCGTAGCTAAACCAAAGATCGCCAAAGAAATGCAAATGATGATAAAGATGATAATGATGATGCTGCTCTGAGAGCAATAATAAACGGAATTGCGAGCAGTTTTTAACGATTGTTATGTGGCTTGAGGTTTCCACAGCGGCAGCAGAGATCTTTTTAATGGGTTAATAATGAGTACAGGCTACGAACTAGACATACAGTTGAGTTCATAAATATATAAACAAGCATCTCCTAAGATTTTAAAATGTTGAAATTTAATTTCTTGGAGTAAATGCTGTGGCTTATTTTAAAATTAAATAAATGAATTTAAATCATTTTTATTTATTTCATAATTTCAATCCCCGCTGTCCCTAGTGAGTGTGCCAACTAAAAATGGCCAACGAGAAATGAGTTCAAGTTGTTGCCTCTTTGGGAGCTTCGCACACTGGTATTACCAAACACTAACTACTTTCTACGAATCCGATCTGTTGATATAGTGGGGCGTGAAAAATGCAGTCGCAAAACCGCAACCAACAATGCCGTGTAAGCCATTGTTTTTGGCCAAAACAATTATCTAATAATGAGTGGAGGAGCCATACATATGTATCTGTATGTCTAAGAGCCGACTTAATGCCCAGATTGCTCATAACATTTTAATAGGAAATGTATGTGCAAGTTCAGGGCTTAGTTTTCCTAAAGGTTTTCAAAGGGGGGAAAATGTACGAAAATATTACATTTTTGTGGGCAATAATAATAAATTGGTCTAGACGGGAAATTAAATGGAAGTTCCCAACATAATTTTAATGTTAGCCTTGAAATTATGTATGTATATCTTTGGTAATTATTAATTGTTTTGATCCATAAAACATTTCTTGTAACATATATTTTACATTTTTAAGGCTTTAAATATTTCTAACAAAATATTTTTGTATTTTCAAAACAAGGAAATACTATAGGCTGTTATCATATTTTTTGAATGGAAATAATAATTTTGAAAAACCTTTTCAAGATCGATGAAGCTTTGTCCTTCCGCGATCACTCTAATTGTCGAAACGGAAGACCAGGTGCTCTTGTTTCCTTTTTTTTTTTTGTTTCATGTTGTTATTATTGTGTATTTTGTATTGTTTTTGGCACTTAACGCTGTTGTGCAAATTTTTTCGCTTTGCTTGTGCAATCCCCGGAGACCAGAGATCGAGAATTGAGAACCGAGAAGCTTTCCGGCCAAGTGCTAATCAATGACAAAAACGATCAGTTATGCAATGATTGCTCCCCTCCCAAGTGCGATTATCAGCAGTTCATCGTTTGGCCAAAAAGCCAACCTGCGATCGATCGACGACTGATACTATAGCCAATAATAATACACCTGATACGGTGACAAACATGTAGGTACATAAATACAACAAATACTATATATGGTCGAAAAGGCGCCAGCTGACTGTGAGAACTGAAAAATCTGAACTCTAATCAGTTGCTCCTCTATTGCGTCTTAGCTTTCCCAAAGGCAAATACATACATATATGTACATACATGTGCACACCTTATGTATATATACATATATATATATATGTATGTGTGTTTATATAGTTGAGTTAAACAATCATAACAAATGAAATCGAGGCATGATTCTGGAAAGTTTTTCTTTTGTTTTTATTTTTTTATTTATTTATTTATTTTTTTTTTGGTTGAAAATTCGACATGGAATAATATTTACTTGAAACAGGTTTTTTTCGGGGAAATTATAAGCCACAAAATGGAATATTGAATATTATTTTAGAGACTGACACCAAAGAATAAAAGATTTCATTAGTTTTTCAGGCAGAAAATAAATTTTAAATTGATTAATATTATGGCCGGCTGTATTAAGTTAAATATTTTCCAATCATAATTGTCTATCAATAAATTATATAAATCTTAAAGAAAAAGAAAATAGTTTGAAAAACAGTAAATTTAAAAATCTATTTAAATCGATTAACAATGTTTTGTTTTGCAGTTTTTATTAACATTATAAAACCATCATTCTCGAGCCAATATTAAATATTAAAAACTATTAAAAAGAACTTTAAATCTTTAAATGAATGGAATAAAAATACAAGCTAGTAGACCAAAGCTTTCGATATTTTTAAACCCTCTCCCCCCTCTTCGTAATCTTCGATCAAAAACTATTAAAAACTTTCAGTTAAAGTAATAAAAATAAAAACTAGTAGAACGTTTTCATTATTTAAAAAAAAAAAGATAATCAATAATAATAAATTTATAACTCTACACTGGTGTTGTAAATTCAGAATACGCATAAATTATGATATTAATTCCCGATCGATTGGCCAACAGAATTTTTAAATATTTTATTCATGTTCCTTATGTTGTGACGATTTCTTTACGACTTTCCGCGATGCTTTTGTTTGTTTATTTAATTTTCTGCTTTCGTTTTCCTTTTCGTTTTGCATTCTTTCCCCCATAAGATTTTTGAATCGATTTTAAATGCAAACGAAAGCGAAAGCCCAAGAATAGTAATAATAAAGAATCACCTGCTGATCGCTTTTAACAAACATATAAGTGTACATCCACATATCTCGCTTGAATAGTTCCGATACACACGGTTCATCAAGCTTAAGCGAGAATTTCCTGCAATTTTCTTATTTGAGTACAAAGTCAACAGCCGTCTTACTGTAAATAGAGCAAGGGATCCTAAGTAACTAACTAAGTACCCTTCAAGTGTCCAGAAAGCTAATTGAAATGTTAACAACTGAGTTTTTTTTCGGTTGATACTTGTAGATATATACTTATAGATAGACCCAGATCAATAAGAAATACCCACAGATACCATAAATAGATATAGCTCAAGGGCCACTTTTCACGGTTCAAGTGGTTTCGGGGTCCCTCTGTCTTTATATAATATTTATTTGCAGTAGGGCTCCGAATGATTGCTATATATATATATATGTATATAGTATGCCCTATGATGATTTATTTATATAGAAAATTATGAACAATATATGTGATCATTTGAGCTGGAGTTTTTAATATATTTTTTGTTTAATAAATATTTCAACTCATTCCCGCATTTCCATTACCGTTGATGACGTCGATTTTGCTTCGAATGATTCATTTAAAATGCCCGCCGATTTGCTTGGAATTTTATTAAAAAAAAAAAAAAACAAAAACAAAAGCGTATCGTGTGAATCAGCCACAAAAGGCGGGCTGGGTTTCTTCTGTCTCTGCCCAGAGATACAATGTGGGTGTAAGAGCTGACTAAAACCGCGTTAAAACCAACGAAATTCGTTAATGATTTTCGTTGTAGTAGTAAAAAATGCTTCAACCATGATTCACACGATTTAAATAATTACCTAATTTGTGTGGGATAATGAGTAAAATGTTTACAATGTTTGGAAATTATGAATAGAGCAAAATATTACGTATACGTTCATAGCAAACATATTAATTGAATATTTAGGAGAGAGACAGACAGCAAAGCAAACTCACCTTCGATGCATGAAGAATTGACCAGTCGGTGTCCGTAGCCCCTATCCAGCCAGTTGCTGTTCGGCGAGGAGGACTCACTTCCGTTTCCGGTTAGTCCGCAGTTTCGCTTCTGAATATTTCCAAAGGATTGCTGCTGCTGCTGTTTGTTGGAGCGATTCTTGCGTCCATGTTTGTGGCCATTGGAGCCTTGCTGCTCCTGCTGATAGACCATTGTCAGGTTGTTTGTGTTGCTGCTGCCGGTATATTTCTGTGAGCAGCGTTTGTTGTTATTATTTTGATTGGCTGTGTTGTTACTACTTTGGTGATTGTTATTGTTATTGTTGTTCTGATTGCAACGCTGCATCTTATCATCTGTAAAATGAGAAACAATTAATTGGATTAGCTACTTATTAGAAAGTTTTATTCGACTTAAATGTAAAATTACTTCCGAAAATAATTTGTTTGGATTTTGTTTGTTTGCAATTCTTAGACTTACAAATCTTCGGCAGATGCAACTGCAATAAATCTTCGAGAAAGAAATGCATTGCACCGCTGCAGACATAGACGCGATTGAATTAATTGTGTTTGGTTTGCTGAATATACAATATATATTCCTGGTATATATGCTGAGTCTCATTCGATAGGCAACCCGCCTGCACTTGCAGTTGAAAGCCAACTAAATGGCGCGATTAGCAAACGCTCGAGATATAAACAAAAAGCTGGTCGCCAAGAAAATAAACGCGAGCGCGAAAAAAACCCAGAGTCACAGAGCCGCAGCAGAAGCCGCTCACAATCCACTTTCCGGTGACGACACAGTGAATCACCCACCACCACCACCCGGTGCTGATAAAGCGGGAATACGGCGAACTCTACGACATCGCCCCGTAGTTGCTGCTTGCTATCTCTCTCTATATCACCGCTGGCCACTTTTTCGGGTCAGGTAGAAAAACCAAAGAAAACCAAGCACATGGCAAAGAACAAACACAGAAACCTAGCCCAAGTCACACCGTGTTTGTGGGGCTTTTGCCAGGTTTTGACCACGTGCCCTACGAGCTTCCTACTTAGATAACGAGTATGTATATCAGCGGGTTGTATCTGTATCTGTATCTGTATCTGTATCAGTATCCGTTTATCGTAGTGGGTGTTTTCCATACCCTTGCCGGTTGGTTTTATAACTTGGATGGGGATCGGGAAATCCCATTTTGGAAAAATAGTATATGAAAACGAAGGTAGATTAATATTCTGACCGAATATTCTTAGGGTTAAAGTTACATTTCAAATTAGCTTCAATCTTGTGTTTAAAGTGTGATATGATCTTTTAGTAACAAGTAGTTGGAACTATTTTAATTCCTCATGATATTATTATTTGCGATCTACCAGGATAATAAGGATTAGGGCGTTACTACTAACGAGTTATGGATATACAGAACACGAGCAAATGTTTTAATAAAAATCTTTAAAAGGATAAAAAGTGACGAGTAATGAGTAACAACTTTTCATAGATCAATGCAGGGGAAGGGGCGTATATTATCAGAGTCGCCAAACTTACTCCTTATTTCTTAATATCTTATATCTCTATATGAGCATGTATATTTTCCCCAACGTTTATCTGAAACCAACTTAGGTGTCCTGCCGAATTTCGCTCCCTGATGCTACTGAAGCCGTCTCATTCATTCTCCTCGTTCTCTTCTTTTCTATGTATAATCTCGCTTAGTGAAGTGATGATGCTGATATTGATCTCATCCGATTTCAATTTGATTTCCCCCTTTCCAATCTTTTGCGGAAAACTAGGCTGGGAGAAAAACTTTGCTCGATTCGATTCGATCCGCGTTGTAGTTGCGCGTGTTACGGTGTAAGTCGGTTTGTGGAAGCGAAACAAACGGCAAAAATTTTGATACTTTTGGGCAAATGTTTGGATTATTCTGTTGAAAGTGTCTTGAACAGTCCCCGATAACATGCTGATAATAATATTCCACAAAAGTCAAAAGCCTACGTCTCACTACCGGGTCATGTGATGATTTCGAATTTACTTTTTTTTTATTTTTTAAACAATAATTATGTGCAAAATGATGACCGCTCTCAAATCCAGTTTTTTTTTTTATAAATAAATACAACTAAAGACAGATAGCCGGCAAATTTTCGAACAAATTTTTTTCAAACAAGTTTATTATTATTAGTTTTATGTTTTTTTTGTTGTGCTTGCGGCTGTCTGCATCTTTTGTCAAAGTTAAATCCGATTTAAAATAGTTTTTATGTTCCTTTTTAAAGTGATTGGCGTGGCACTTATAATAATCGTTAAATTAATTTGCAGACTAAAATGCAAGGCAATTTAAAGTTTATGCACCTTTTAAATATTGACAAGCATTTAATGATTATTTCGCATTTCTTTAATTAAATCTACACCTTTTTTATGTATTTGTATGCATTTGATGGTTTCCTGAATATTTTTCCACCTACATTTTCATCAATGAAAAATCGCGGATGTTGGTTCTCGTATCTTTTTTTTGCGTGCGAATTTAAACACTTAATAAGAACGAACTCTCTGTTGGCCTGTATTTTTAGCCAGCACATTGAACGAAAAGTTCATCATTTGATGCTTCGCTTTCACTGGGCACCGTCATAAATGGGGATCTAGGAATTTCGGCAATTTGTTGTTTATGGCGAGAAATGAGCAGCAGCATCACAAATACAACATTAAAAGCAGAAAAAAAACCAAATATATATAAATTATAGGCAAAAAAAAGTCAAAATGACGACTGCGAGAAACAGGTACCAGTTCGTGCCGAGCGCCGTTTCATGTGCGTACAACTGCCAAAAAAAACCACCCCCTGCCTCCCATACACTGCACAAAAAATGAATAATAAAATTTAATTTAAACAGGTCAACAAAATTACTTAAGTAGCAAACAGAAAGAGATGACTGATCTTGTTTCAAGCAAAAGCCACTTTTTTTTATTACTAATATTTTATATATTGAATTTATCTTAACTCTTATTTTTTTTTAATTTTTAAAGGTTTCCAGGCCGTCACCTTCGTCCTCTCAGCAGCCCTCTGTATTTTATCCATTAATGCATTAATACTTTAATAATTATTAAAATCATTATGGATTTACTATTTATCTCAGTGAGGAGAATAACAGGGTTAGTGGCTTTTTGTTTTCATTATCTCGATGAATCTGAATTTCGAAGTATTCGCGCCCATTTAGCCGATCGTTGTCGATTAGGGCGTGTGATTTATAGAGGCGCCCCGCACTGAATCCCAAAATCCGAAACCAAATCGAAGTCTGAATGTTAAAATTGCGTAAAAATATATATATATGTATAAAGAAAAACCAGTTTGCAAAGGCGACAGAAGTTCGCCAATGATGATAATGAGATCGTTGTGGGCACGTGTGTGCAATCACCCCAAGATCTACTCTAGAGACCCTTTAATATCATTATTATTTATTATTACTATGTTCAACCATTGGAGGGGAGCAGGGGAGAAGCTCAAATATGAGTTACTTTTATTTCCTTATTTTCCTTTGGTCGCATTGCCAAAACGGAAATGCATTGCGCGCGTGTTTCTATTTTTGTGGCCACCGAACTCATCAACTGCATGGTCTTCATCATCTCATTATTATTATCATCATTATCATCATAGGCATGATTCATGATCATGATCATCATTATGGCTAAAATACGATTCATTCATATATTCGTTCAAGTTAGCAACAACAGCAAAAGTTGAATGAATTCCAACAGATATATACATACATATACAAAATTGTGAGTTTATATATATACATATATACTGAATGAAGATCTAAAGATCCCAAGGGAACGTAGGCACGAATTGTGAACATAAAGCACGAATATAAGTAGTATATATGGGATATATGTATGTATAAGGGGATCATTAAGGGAACACCAAACGGACGAACACAATGGGTAGAAAAAATAAAAAATAAAAAAATGATTGGCAAACTGTGTATACACTTTAAAGGTTGTTATATTATTGTTACTGTATTTCATTTGTTTATAGAATTTTACTACATTTAAACCCTATGTATTTGAGCCTTTATTTAGCTTTCGAAGTTTTAAGATTCACAAAGAAATTTTTGGGGGTCCCAAGATAAACCAACTTCAAGTCAGCATATCTCATAATCATTGTACTCTTCTCTCTCTCTTCTACATTATTTAGTGTATGTTTTCGAGTCGGAAATGTTGGCATACATCCTACGAGTATATGGAGGGAATGCCATGCTGAAACCGAGGAACTTCCAATCTCTGAAGATACCAAAGAGCGCCAAAGACCCAAAGATATTTAAGCCTCCACGATGACGACGCATTCGCAGCATGTGTGTCTGCTGCTCCGATACAAAGATTCGCAGATATACAAAGATGCAGATGCGAAGATACAGATACAGGCGGTAAGTTTTTGCGTGAACGTTTTTCCAAATGAAAAGGTTAAAAAAGTGAACTAAATATTTATAAATCTTTATTGGCATTCATTAGAACTTATCCAGCATCTTAGAGATACTTTTCTAAACAAGTAAATAAATATTTATTGCATTTCCGTAGTTTCACTATTTTTAAGCTTGAAAGTTTCCCTAAAAATCAAAACCCAAAAGAGACAACCGAAAATGCGAGTGGAAAATCACCTTGAGCCACCCCACATCCACGAAACAAGTTTCCATAATGGGTTTAATGGCACCACCGGGGTTACGTGTTGCTAACGAACTTTTCTCCGCAGTTTAGGCTTATTTTTTTGTTGCTTTTTTATACAAAAAAAAAAAAAATGAAAGAAACCGAAACTCGCCAAGAGTCACACGCACGTGTGTGCCTCAGGGTGGGTTCTCTCTAAGAACCTTTAAGTTTCTGCGTTTTGATTTCCACCCAAAAAGAAAACTTGTTGTAATAAGCGATGTTTCGGACCGGAAATGTTAATGCGGCCTTAATGTATTGTATAATTGCGGTCAGGCCATAAAAATGAATAGAAATCCATAGGAAATTAAGTCATTCGCATTCAATTACGTGCCTGCGCTCGAACATCTAGAACGTTTTGCACATTTCGTCGCACATAAACGTAAATTAGATTGATGTAAGGCACTGCCAAAAAAAAAAAAATGAAACTGGGTACAGAAAGTACTCTTAAATAACAAATAAATAATATATTTGTATATAATAAATAATATATTTGTATGTACGTCCTTCTTCGTTTTCATAGTTAAATGAAGTGAAATTAAATTATTTCCCTAGCAATTGAGTATTTTAGCAAGACAAGAAATTAAAGAATTAAAAAATCACTAGGTAAGGGTGTAATTTATTTAAGTTTTTTGTATTGAACATTTACTATGACAAGTTAAGAAAACAGGAAAACTCATCAATTCAGGGACGTGCCGTCGTTCGGTATTTTATTCGGGTATTGTTCTGTTTTTTTTTTTTCGGGTTGGTCCAATCATAAAAAAACCATAAATCGCAGAAAATGGAAGAAGATCGCACCGATTCGATTTGATACGATGCGATGACGTTTGTTTGCCGCTTGGTAATTAGTTATTTAATGCTTGACTGCCGACTTATCACCAGTAAGGGCTGGGCACATGTTTGGCCTACAAAAACAAAATAAACGAAAAGAATAGTTTTTGTAATTGAAAAGGGGCTTGTGACCGCTTCCTAGATTTTATTGTTATTTTATTCTCCAGGGAATAACTCTGATTTCTTTACTTGGTAAAAAAAAACCCATTCCCAGTCCCCCTTTTGGGGACACTTCCTTGATCATTTTATTGCCTTTTTGTTTTATTTTTATTTTTATTTTAAATGTTTTTTATGGGGCAGGGCATACAATTAAATATAAATGTGTGTTGGTGGTGGCTTACTCGAAAATCGATAAGGAAATCACTTCCGATGACGACACTTGACCACATGGCGTATACGCAATGTGTGGTATAAAAAAAAAGCTTTGACAAATTTCTCTGCTCACCTGATATCGCTCCAAGCTATTTCCTTAAACGGAAAAAAATTAAAAAAAAAAAAAAAACAAGCAGCATTTCCGCTACTTAAAAAAAATCCATAAACTTTTTATCTAAATAACTCATAATTCAAAACTCTTCGGGAAAAAGAGTGTAAAGAAGGTTGAATCGGAATCTGAATCATCTTTCGCTAGAAATAAAATTCAACAAAATTCCTTGACTTCCTTCTTTAGTCATAATTAACAAATACAATCTTTAGCAGGAATTATAAACTGCTGCTGCTAATCAGTAATTTATAAACAGTCTAATCTATATATAGAAAATCGACTTGCCTGGCGCTCAAATACATTTTCCTCATCGTTTTGTACAATTGTTATTAATTGAAAACATTATGGAATTTGCTGTTTACTTAAATACTCAAAGGCAACCAAACAAATCAACTAATTTTCTTGCTACCGTATTTTACTGCCACTTATATATAGTATACATATACTATATACATCTATATAGTATGTATTTATTTTGTTGTTGTTTTGGCTTTTTCGAAATTAAAAAATTAAAATTGGAAGTTTGAGGTGGGAGGGAAGAGCAGAGGAGAGTCCGTTCCGTCCGCGTGCTTGCTGTCACAATTTTCTGATTCTGACACTTTTCTGACAACAACAACAACAACCACAACAAGTATATATAGCTACTACAAACATCTCAAGTATTGTAATAATATTGTGAACCAAAAAATCTTGACACTTGTCAAAACAAATCATCTTCATTGTAAAAAATCTTTATTTACAAATTTTATGTGGAGAAAAAAAGAAACTTAAGTTGTGATCAATGCAATTTATATCTGCTAAATGAATTACTGATTTTATAAATTTGTAAATAATTTAACGCCTTCGGGACTTTTATTTATATTTTGCCTTCGTTCAATTATTTATTTTCAGTTCACCCAATTTGCTTTCATCTTTACGTTAGCTACGATTTTTAATGCAATTTCTGATAGAATTTGAAATAGAACTCTGCCTAGAATTTCTCATTGCTTCGCCTGCCCGTTAATTCCACAGTTTTGCTTCGTTTGCCAAAACGCTATATTTAATCGCTTAAAAAACTGTTTCTCTACAGTAACGGGCCAGAGAACAAGTGGCTCATCCACACCACAGATTCCTATCTATTGAGGATGACCCATATTTCTATATCTCTAGTTTATCACAATTTGCAATTGCTTTCGACGTCCATGGTCTTTAGCTTCCTCTTACTCGCACGTAGTTTCACGGCCCACACAAACACAAATACACTGTCCGAAAATACACTGCAGAAAATTAAATTTATATAGGGTCCAGTTCTCAAAAGGTTTAAGTAAAATAATAACATCAAATAATAATTTAAACTCAGCTCAAAAATGGTTTCTATTTTTAAAAAATTTTCAATTTATATTGAGAAGAAGAAATATAAATATAGAAAACTATCCAAATATGCGAAAAACTTGAGCAAGTAAATATACGATATATCAAAGGATAAAAATAAAATAGAGAATTATTGTTAAGGGTACTTGCAACAACAATTGTTTCTTGAAAAAGTATTTTTATAAAATAAAGTTGATTGAAAATTAATAATTTATATAAGAAATTTTAACAATAACTTTTCTCTATTTATTATTCATTTATATTTTTCGCTCTGTGCGCTGTGCAATAGTGGTAGACATATAGAACATTTTGTTTTGGTCGCTCGTTGAGAAATTACTTTTGACAAAATGTTTTCGCATTTTGTTTTGGTAGTTTTGTATTTTTCTTTCTTTTCGAAGCGCGGCAGATTCTTGCCTTAATTCATGCAGCAAAGAGAGAGAACAGAAAGCGCGAAAAATAAAATATTTATGATAATTATTATTATTATTATACACCATATAGAAGCCAAACAGAACACGGCTGACGTATGATATATAATATTGTTATCGCTGTCATTGCTCTTCGTGGGATGGGATGGGATATTATTATTTTTAACACGCATATATAATGCAGAGACCGCAAGGCTCGATGATTTATTTCTCGCCTCAAAGCCAGAGCAGCAGCCAAGTAATCAAAGTAATACAAATGGGAGCCCGCAGTTTATAAAAATAAACAAAAAAGCAGGCAGCGAGACACGACAGAACACAAACAGTAAACAGCAGCGCAGCATCCCAGAAAAAAAAACATAAATAAAAAAAATAAAATAAAGAGAATACAAAATACTAACGAAATCTTGAGTGAACAAGGGCACGACAGCTAGAGAAATGATGGCAAATTTTGATTTTGATGCACGTCGCCAGCTGTGCAGTCAGCAGAAAACCAAAACAAAAAGCCACGAGATCTGGTGGGAAATATAGTAGGAAATATGGCAAAAAATTAACAAATAGTGTTAAGTAAGCAACCTAAGAAATTCAAGATCAAAGTTGGGAAATAATGCACTCAATAGAGACAGATGCAGCAGAAAGATGCAGAAACATTGAATTTCTTGGAAAATAATGTACTTGTAAAGTTGAAAAAAACTTTTAAACTGTCTTTAGGCATTTGCTGTATATATAGTAGGAAATATGGCAAAAAATTAACAAATAGTGTTAAGTAAGCAACCTAAGAAATTCAAGATCAAAGTTGGGAAATAATGCACTCAATAGAGACAGATGCAGCAGAAAGATGCAGAAACATTGAATTTCTTGGAAAATAATGTACTTGTAAAGTTGAAAAAAACTTTTAAACTGTCTTTAGGCATTTGCTGTATATTTATTTAAAAAATGCCTGAAATCCTGAATTTTATTTACGTGGTGTATCGAATTTCCTGCAGCAGCTGCTAAGACCCTTATGCGATGCTTCCTCTGTACAAATTAACATATAAAGTATAACATGTTTTATGTATTTATTTATTGAGGGGAAGTATCAAGCACAAGTCCCTAAAGAGGTTATTCAAGTTTATGGGGAAACAACTCCCCCAAAAAATGATTATATACATATATCAACATTATTTTTTTGCCAAGAAAAAGGGTCAGAAAACGGTGAGACCCAGAAAACTTACACACTTTCTGGCTCTGACTCTGTCTGTGGCTCAAAACTTCCATTTGCATGCACGTACTTATTTATTTAATTTTTAAATAGAAAGTAACCTCAATTGCACTTGTAAAAAACATAAGTAAATAGCGCCGTTGAATACATAACGAAAGAGAAGTCAGCTAAGTACACACTCACACATACACACAGTAAGTGCCCCAAACCGGCGATCTGACGATCCACCAATTTTTTCTTTTTAGTTGTATTTCTGTGTAGACTTGGCAGCAGTGAAAGGCCCCTTCGGCCTACAAAATCAAATGCTCAAAAAAAAAAGACTTGGTGGGGGGTGGGGGAAACGAATAAAAAATAAAAAATATATATACATAAATAAGGAAAGAGAAAAAGAAGTTAAAAAAGGAAACATCAGCGAATTGCATGATGGGAAAGTGAGGAAAATAATCGTTTGTAGTAACCATACAAAAGATTGTAATAAGATTGGGCTTTCTATCGGGCATGAAATTTCAAACATTGCGGAAATGAATCTTAAACAATATTGCATGTTGTATATAAGACCAAAGATTATATAGCTTTTTACTGTTGAAAAATTAATAGAGAATATTAAAATGAGCGATTTATGCTAATACAAACAAGTTCGAATGGGAAATCAGAGTGGTGTTCACAGATAGATATTAAAATGGAGTAATAAATAGATTTAAATCAATTAATAAATAATAAATTGTATAAAAAATATACTATAAATTGTCTCAAAATATTTTAAATATAATAATATTAGGAAAAAGTTATACACATAAAAACGAAGTAATTTTTTCCTTAAAAATAAAAGTAAATCCCATCTATATTTTTTCCTACATCCCATATCAAAGAATAATAATTCTAATATATATATGTATATAATATACATTTTTGGGAAACCCAAAGCCCTTCTGCAACTGAAACCTTGATATATATATATGTACATTTAATATATATTTCCAAGTCGGAATGCAACCACTCAAGCAGCTCAAACATTAATACTGTTTGAACTTTTCAGTTTTGACTGTTAAGCAATTTCTGTTTTGAATTTTGTTTTGGTCTTTTTTTTTTGTTTTCTTTTTTGTTAGTATTGCTTTTGTCACGCTTGTCATACGAGGCGTTTAATGTGCAAATCAACAAGTTGGCGGCGACAACAAAAAAAAAAAAAAGAAGAAAACAGAAGAATAAATAATAAAAACAATAGCCACACATACATAGTTTATAGCATAGTTGAGAGTGCAGCAAACGAAACTGTAAAGAGGGAAATTTGCGTACAAATTTGCAGTTTGCTATGAAAATTTGTTTGGAATGCGATCAGCAGAAATCGGACGGGGGAATATCTATCTATCTATATAGATATAGCGTCGGATGTGTGGGGCGGAGATGAGTCTCCTAACAATATAAGTTTATAGAGAGGAAATCGCAGCATCACACGGCAACCCACTCGTTGTTCTAAATAAAGATCAACAATTGAATAGATTTTATCTATAAATTGTTCTAGATACACCAACTGGGCCAAGTGGGTGTGCCAGGGTGTGTGTGTGTGTGTTGGAAGAGATATAAATCTCATGTTAATACTAGGCAACCTTTCCACTGCCCCTTTTAATCCAATAAATTATTCACGCAAATCTCTTGGAAAAAAAAAAAAATAGATGATCCCAACCCTTAAATAATTATATTTAATATGTATGTTATATAGGATTGTGTGAAGCCAACCCGTTAATAGTTCTATTAAAACATAGTCTTTAGTCTGGCATTTGATATATTCGCAGAATTAATCACGTATTATAAATTCACATTCGTATTTCCCCCCCTGGGTGCTATATATTTTCCACAAACGGTATATATATATAATATATATCCTGTGTGTTCCCCCCTTAAAAGTAAAACGATAAAGACCATTTCTTTAAAATACAACAATTTCTTAATAAAACTCTGAAATTGTTGCTGGCCTTTCACCGGCCAACAAATAAATAAATTAATTTTCATAAATAAGTACAAAAAATAAAAGAAATCTTTGTTAGGGGGGCCGCAAATTTGTTTATGTTTCAACATAAAATATTCCGAAATCAGGGCATAAAACTGACACAATGTTGATTAACTTTTGATTTAAAATTATTTTGCTCTACATATTTATTATAATCTATCTATGTATAATCAGATAATTAACCGCTGGCATTTGATTAGTGACTAAGTTGCCTGGACAATGAACTTCGGTTTCGCAATTCAAAGGTTTAACCTTTGCCGGCTTTCTAATTATTTAAGTTTACGCTAAGCCAGCCTTTGGTTTTAGTTCATTTCCCTGTGGGAATATTTTGAATTTGTATTTTTTTCAAGTGTTTCCAGAGGCATATGCCTTTTCAATTTTTTTTTTTATGGCTGTGGCAGTTGGTGTTGCGTTGTTTAAAAATGTTAACACCTCCAAATACATCAGGCAATTCAGCTACTCCTCGGTTGAGGCCGCTCAGCCCGCCGAGGAGCTGATACGAGTAGAGTAAGTGAGGTTGCCTCGGCAGCAGCGGCCCCTTGACAAATGTCTGTGTCTAAATCCCATTTGGCTTGCATCATTTGTGTTGAAGACACCCGGCTTTCAGCTGATGTGTTTTCTTTTTGGCGAATCGGTTAAAGTTAATTAGGAAATCTGGCGGCTTGCATAATGACCAAAACAAAGCTAACATTAAAGTAGCAAGTAGTAGTAAAGCAAACATTAAGCACTTGATTTGGTTTATCACAATAGAAATTGGGTTTTTACTATCAAAATGTATAACGAAAAATTTAGTTTAATTAATCAAATGAGTATATAGAAAATCGTTGACAGTTTGTACTATATTTGATCATTCATAAAATTAATAATGATGGATGAGAATTTCATAGTGTCTGGTCGATCTTTTTTATTCATATATTAAATTATAGCACGTAGTATAAGTAAAGGGAAAAAACTAAAAATTAAAACGGAACGAAAAAGAAACCTGCACCCAGAAAAAAACAGCTAAGCACAACAAGGCAAAGTGAAAACGAAGCTGTTGTTAAATAAGAAGTTCGAATCAAAAAAAAAAAAAATAAAAAGAAAAGAAAAAGAGCAACAAAAAAGGAAAATATATACATACAGACGATCGAGGCAAAACTTTCGCTTTGGCTTTGGTCTTGGCCATCATCAACAACAGCAAAAAATGAAACAGAAACTGGAAATTGAAATGGAAATGGAAGACTGACTCTTCGGGGTCTTGGTCTTTCTGGCGACCTTTCTTATGTCACGTATATTTATTATTTCTCGGGCCCTCTTCTCAGAGCCAGCTGACCTGGCCAAAACCAAAAGCTTTTCACTTTTGGCTCTATGCTAATTTTTTAGGTAGAGCCATGCCACAGAGATTATGTCACGACACACGACCTATCCAACCCCTTGAACTTCGATCATACCTCACGTAGACGGCACGCCGCATTCGTGATTCTTTCAGTTCTTCAGAGATTGCCGACTGTGAATCGCCAGCAAATTAGCAAGGCAGTTCAAATAAATTAAATAAATAGCAACAAAAAATATAGAAAAAGAAAACGCAGAACCGTAATCAAAATCATATGATCCCACACTGAATTGTGTAATAAAAGTATATGTGGTTGGCAGCTGACACCATTTCATAGTTTAATAAACATAAATTATTGTATAACAAATTCAAAAAGATTAAATCGTGTCAGCCAGCAATATAACCATTTATTTACCTTATAATTGAGCTTAGTGCTTGAGAAACTACACCTAACTAAATCCAAAATAAATAAATTAGGTACATTTAATATTACTTCCCATTTAACAACTAAAACTTGTCTTATCGGCGAATGTTTGATTTGAACTTGCAACTCGTCTCGGTCGCCAGATGTTGGCAATAATTAAAATATATATATATATATATATATATATATATATATATATATAGTAAAGACTAAAAAATAACGCCTCGCCGGGATTTCATCATCGTCTCCACCACAAAGTTGCCAACAAATTGTTATTATGCACGGTGCCTGGCTGTTGCAAATGGGAATGGAATTTTGAAAAGAAACAAATAACGAAAAATGAATACTAGCCAGATGATAAGAACAAAAGCCGCGTAAAATTAGAGCTCCAGATGTTCTTCCTTCAGAAATCTCTGTGCTGAGCTGTATGCCTAAACACTGTCGAAAAAAATTAAAATAATTATCTTAAACTTCTTCAACGCAATAAAAAAAAAGAGGAAAAAAAATACAGCATTGAACTTGAACCCCGCTTGTGCGAAAAAAATATTTCCCTAATGGAGTGATCAAGCAAAAAATAAATACTTGAAATCTAAGATTGTAGTGTTTATACAAGACCAAGTTCCATAGTTCCATAAAAAAATAGTAAACATTGCTATCTATGTATATATTACGTGCTATAAGCAAGAGTTTTCTTATTTGTGAGAATTTTAATGACAAATTAAATATAATATCATTCAATTTAAAAATTAATTTAAGCTTGGAAAGCTTGTATCTAAGAGTATTTATTTTAGACACCTTTAAAACAGCTTTGGGCAAAGTTTAGAGACAAAATTAAATTGAATTAAATACAACACAAATTAATACAACACGAAAAATATAAGGAAAGTAATATTTACTATTTTTAACTTTGTAAAATAATATTAATACTTTTCGTGTTGTTAGCAAAAGTTTTCTAATTTTTGAGAATTTTAATGATAATTTTAATATAATTAATTTAATATAATATTAATTTTAAAACATATCTAGGTGTACATGTTTTATTAACCAGTATTTGCGTTAATTTAATTTAATAAAAATATCTTTTTCATGTTTTAAACTAAATTCAACACTATTCAAGCCTTTCTTAAAATTAGAAAAAATTAAGAAAATCATCATTACCCCCAAACGCATCCGAAAGTTTGCAATTAATTTCCCTGAAACTGACTAATATAGCAAATTTCTCTCTCTCTTTCTCTGACTCTCTCTATGTCTGTCTGATAATTTATTGAAAACCATTTACTGCCTACACTTAAAAATAAATGAACTCAATTTGCAGAGTGAAATAACAAGAGCAAGGCGAAATAAGCACGACGATGGCAACACACAAGGAAACCCCGAAAATAGCTGGCAAAAAATCAAAATCAAGCGAATAAAGCAGAGTAAGAGGGAAATGTTAACTGTCGATCTGGGTACCGACAATATACATATATACATATGTATGTAGTTGGTTTAGAGTTTGCAGATCGCCGAGGGCGGACCTTTCTCAACCGAAAAGAAAGTAAGCAACTTGAAGTTTTTTTTATCTCCGCCATGCAAATTAGTTGTGTGGCCCAAATGGCGAATGAAAGTTGCTCAGGGAATTATTATGTAAACATCGGGTTTTTTATTTGTATTTTTCTTTTGGCTGACACGAATAACTTGATTACGATCGCTTCCTAGTAAGGCATATCTTTCGATTACGAAGAGAAGAAGCTCCTAGCCAAGAAACTTTTAGCTAACTGACTCTTTTGTTTCTACATTTGCCCCTTACAAATTGCAATTGAAGTGCGTTCTTATCGCCTCAGCCGATTTAAGAGGGATAGGTCAGGGTGTCGTTGTGGGTTCCCGCGGGTTTACGTTCCCAGTTCCCCCAGTTCCCAACCCGTTTATAGTTCTGAAAGCTAAAAATATATATGCACATAAAATAAGGCCCTAAGCCCCCCGGAGGTGCGTCAGTTGGTGTTAGAGAATTGTGGGAAAATCCCGCAGCTGTTTCTTCTTTAAATATTGCCATTTAAATACGATTAAACGTTATGCGAAGAATTCAGAACATTTTGGGAAATGCCATCATGATGGGGTTGCTGCTCCATTTCACAGCTCCAAAGTGGATTAGGTTAAGCTGGAAATGCTTGCTATAGCTTAAAAAAAAAAAAACAGGCAAGTGCCTGTACTTGGCCGGCAAGTTAATTGATCCATCAAGTGGGGAAATCTTTGGGGTTACTTGATCGCTCTGTGGTGGAACGTTTCCGCTAGGAGACACTGTCCCGCCCCTGGAAACATCTTGATAAATCGCTTAAATGTCGCTTATATATGTATATTAGGTTGGCAAATATCTCCCTTCCGCCTTTTTGTCTTTTGAACTTCGCGGCTATGTACAAAGCGCTACAAAGCTCGTATCTGGCCATAGTATACATCATTTGAAAGGTCTTGACATACCCTACAAAACGACGCTATGCATGATTAGTTTGGATATTTCGTTCAGCAGTTATAGACGCGTAAACATGGAGTTCACTAACGCCGAAATTCGCGCCATTTTAAAGTTTTCCTTCGTTAAAGGCAAATCCGCTAGATAAACGTTCCGTGAGATAAATGGTGTTTTGGGGGATGGTACTCTATCACTTCGAACCGCGGAGGAATGGTTTCGACGATTGACGGCCAGGAAGGTTTTGCTGTGTGTTTGGTGGGATTGGAAGGGAATCATGCACTATGAGCTGCACACTTCGTTGATGACTCGTCAGAAGCTACGGGAGCTCGGATGGGAGGTTTTATTGCATCCACCATATAGCCCGGACATAGCGCCAAGTGATTCCTGTCCATGACGAACGCCCTTGGTGGTGTAAAGTTGGACTCAAAAGAGGCTTGTGAAAAGTGGCTGTCTGAGTTCTTCGCAAATAGGGAGGGGGGCTTCTACGAGGGAGGTATTATGAAGTTGCCGTCTAGATGGAAACAGATTAACGAACAAAACGGCGCATATTTGACCTAAATCCGATCACTGTAACCTTTTTTATAAAGCATTGAATAAAAAGCAAAAAAGCGGAAGGGAGATATTTGACAACCTAATATAAACAAGTTTCAATTTGATTAATGACAGTCGGGTCATAGACCGTAAAGATAACGTAATTGATGCGGTATCACCAGCAGTTAACAGCTAAAAGCTAACAATGCTCAAGTCAATCAATCTGTGCCCATAAAAAAGTGTAAATTATTTAAAATCAAGTCGACGCTTTTTTCAGGCGATTGACTTGTTAAACTTTGAACTCAATTCTGGTCATGATTCACCAGTAATAGCATAAATCTATTATTATATATCCCAATGGCTTTACATTTTTAAATAGCAAGTAAATATTATATAAGAAATTTCAAAGTCTAACAACTTTTTTTTTACTTTTATGATTACATTTTTAAAATGTAGCAAACCAAAGGTTGCCAAATAAGATTTAAACTCATTTTTTAGGTCAATTTTTTGTGTGACTTTTTCAAATATGTAGCTTATGGGGTTTTTTTCTGTTCAGTGCCGTGAAAAAATGTGTAAAACTTTTAAAACTTGTAACTCCTTTCGTTACCAAATCACTTCAACTATAATTTCGCAAAAGAAAAAAATAAGTTTTTGATGGACGATGTTACCTAATTTATTTTGGAAAAAATAAAAATAAATAATTAACCAAATCGAGATATTTAAATATTTCAAATTTCAACTCTTGGGAGCAACTCCTCATCTTTTCCCCAATTGCCTACGACTTTTTAGATTTCTAAATATTTCCCCATCCCTAGCGACTTGTCTTGAACTTACTTTTGCACTTGGCCAGGCCACTGGCCACCTGGAGGAATCCATAGACCGCGATTACCACGCAGGGCAGTGCCACCACGCCAAAGGACACGTAATCCATGTGAACTAAATAGTTGGTGATTTGCTCCATTGTTTTTGCCTTGCTGGGGTTTTTATATTATTTGGATAGATTTATTTTGTTGTTGTTGTGAGTATTTCTACTCAAATTGTACACACACATACACTCGAAATGCACTCGAACAAAAAAGCAACGAATTTTTTCGGTTTCTTTTCGGATTATTTTATTTGTCACTTATTTTCTGACTGCGCAGGCGCCACCTATGTGGAATTTGATTTTTTTTTTTTTTTTTCAAAATTTAAACGAATTTTATTTGATTCGCTGAGTGTTTGCTTTTTTGAATCTCTTTTCTTTTAAGTTTTGTTTTCGTTTCGATATTTTGCCTTTTATTTTTAGCCCTTTTCTAATTGCAATTATTTGCAGCGGTTTTTTGGGGTGGCTCCCTTTTGATGGCCAACTTTATTTGTATGTCCTGCGGCTCCTGCGATATTTCAGCCTTTGTTGCTGCTGTTTTTTTTCGTTGTTGCGGTTGTTGCCTTTGTATTTGTAGTAATTGTTGTCGTTGCACAAACAACGCCATTGTTTTGCACTGCAAATTTGGCGTAATTGATTTGCATCGGTGGCCGCCAGGAAACGCAGAAACGCTTTGCACCTTCCACCGCCTTCCGCTCTTCTCCTAATTGCTGAGGGCTAACAGGGAACAAAGGCGCCAAAATCCAAAAATTAACGATTAAAGGGTAACGATTTCGATTCGATTTGCTGGGAATATAGCACTGGCAAAAGCGCGTCGTCGTGGGAATATTAAAAACGTTGTATTTATTTATTTTTGTGTTTTTTCGGCGGAGCGCGCAGTGTATTCGCTGCGTGCGCGGCGACGGCGAAATGGCGAATAATGAATGAAGCGAACCGATGCCGCAGATGCCGACGCCAATGAGCGTCGCAGCGAAAGCGAGAGAGCGCCAAAGAGAGAGCAGTACACTGGGGGAAATATGTACCTCACAGGTAGATAGATATATATAGATGCAAAGAAGATATAAAGATACAAAGATACAGAGATAAATAGATACATAGGTACATAGGTACATAGGTACATAGATACATAGATACATAGATACTCTATGCCTAGTATGGAATTAAAAGGAACATATTTCACATGATTGAACCTTCTCAAAATATACCTTAATTTAAGAATATGCTGACAACTAAGGAAAAATGTTGCTATAAACATGTTGAGCAACACACTTTAGAGAAAAGATGGACAGACAGGCCTGGCTAACCCGGCTGATTACAAATATATACATTTTTGGGTTCAAAGATACTTCCTTCTGCTTGACACAATCATTTTCCCCAGTGTACTCTCTCGTACCTAGCGCTCTCCTCCGCTCCCACGCGGTTACGATCACACAGTGGGAAAGGTCTACATTATTTTCCACAAAATTCTGAGCTATGTATGTATCTATGAAAAATATATTATGATAACAAAAGAGTTTCAGTTTCCATTAATTACACTCTACAATATTTAATTATACCATACATAGTCTTAAACGTTTTAAGACGCTTACATAATTATAGCTTGAATTATAATCAATTCGAATTTAGCTTGGAAAAGCAAGTGAATTTTGTACTCTTTATTGCTGAAGCTTCATTTTAAAGGGAATTTTAATTAATTAATTAATTAATTAATTTAATTAATTTATATGACCTTTATTTGTATTTAAACTTAATTAGAACAAGAAAGGAAGCTAACTTCGGCTCACCGAAGTTTATACACACTACAGGCATAGGCACCGCTTTTCGCCGCCCACTGGGCCACCCCTTTAACAGATACGAGCTTTCCACAAAACTACGTCAGCAAATTGTTGTTAGCAATTAGAAGTACACTCCGGGACCTCTCGCCCAATATGTATATATATTGGGCCTAACCCCCCTATTTAATAGCGTAAAAATCACTGGTTTTACACCCACCACCCACCCACTACTAATAACACTTAACTTTTGGGCCACGTCAGCTAGGAAAAGTTTGACATTGCCATCGCAGGGAACCGCTTGAATAATAGATGGCTAAATGTGGATATATTGATTGTCTCTAGGGTCGACATCGGGGCACGATATAGAGTCTATATGTGGAGCCTCTGGCAGCTGGAGATAGTTTTGAATATTGTACCAAATTATACCAATTTATGGTCAATTATACCTTTTAAGGGCCTAATTTGCATTGGGAAATTGCAGGGGTTTTCCCTATAATCTAATAACGCAAATGTTAATGTTCTATAATAATTTTTTTTCCAAAAAAGTTATAATTTATGGTTTTAATAAAGATATTTTAAATTTTCCCCAGTAATTAATTACGTATTAGTCCGGACCGAGATCAAGTCTGAACCAACCGAGGGAAGTTTCAAGGCATTTGCATAGAACTTGGCCAAACCGCAAAAAAGATTTTTAATCTTAATAAATTATTACCTTTGGGGGATTTATGCAATTTTTATAGAATGCAAATTAATTATCTGCGCTTCAGTATGCATTGGAAAACGGTGTTCTTTATTTCTCAACACGTGTCCTTGCCCAATTATGGTTTGTAATCCCGGGTGTTTCAACATCCCAACTCAACCTCGATTGTCGTCTCGACTTTCTATCTGAACTTGCCACAGGTTCAATGAATTATTTGTTATCCGAACTCCGCAGAATGTTAATGACTTTGTCGGGGTGACGCCCTCGCCCTTGCACAACCCACCCCGATATAAGTACGTTGTATATATTCTATATAGCATGTAGCCTATATAGCATACGCATACCCCCCTGCAATATCGAACTTGTTTTTTTTTTGTGACTGTGGATTCTATTTGGCAAAGCCATTTGGACGGCAGGGCTTTGTATTTTGGCTTGATGTGTTTTGTGTTTGTGTTTTGGCCATTGAACCTGATTCCTTGTGTACTAGAAAACACCCACTGGGGTACAACCATTGCACTAAGAGAAAGACCCTGCAGCTTAAAGGAAAAGTAATGGCCAGGGATTGTTTCATTAAGAAGAAGTTGCAAGCTATCTCTATAAATTGCCGAAATTCCCAAACAAAAAAATAGAGTTCTTTAAGGAAGCTTTAATAGTATATAATTTTAATATATATTTTCTTATAAAAATAAAAACAGCCTTTTAAGTACTTAATATCTTTTGCTTTTTTTTTAGCTGTGTAGAAACCACTTTAATTTATATACCCGATGCCAAGCTTTAATTGTTTTTAAAACGCCACAAGTTCAATATTGTTTTGAATAGAAATAATTAAATGTGAGTGTATATATGTATATATTTCATTTGCTCCTTTCTTTTGATAAATACGCAATTTCCAAGTGATTCTCAATGCGGTTTTTAAAAATTATTGCACATATTTCAGGTCACAGAACCTTGGGGCGTGGCACTTACTCAGAGGCACAGTAACTTCTTTTTCTGTCAGACGATCATTAAAAAGATGGTTAACTCACCTGTAAAGATACACAAAAAGCACAGAAACAATAAACAAAAATTT
Organism: Drosophila mayri; assembly: GCA_008042485.1. Classification (NCBI taxonomy): domain Eukaryota; kingdom Metazoa; phylum Arthropoda; class Insecta; order Diptera; family Drosophilidae; genus Drosophila; species Drosophila mayri. The sequence continues at coordinate 24,688 of VNJN01004093.1, read as the reverse complement.
TTAAATGTAGGGTAAATCTATAATTTGTTATACTTTAGTAAGACAACGAGACGTTTTACATTCACAAAGTAATATGATTCTGGAAGACATATACAAATATCTGCCAGATAATTCAGTTTGTTGGGTTGTTGTACACAAAGTACAAAGTCACAACCTACATATAGGCTGCAAGCTGTCAGTTTCGTGATGTATATTTTTAACGAGCAAAATAATATCATTTTACTAAATTCATTTTTAATTGTGTATTAAAAATAATTCGAGCAAAAATGTTTGCAACCTTTAAAATGCCTTTAAAAATATTGTTTTCATATGGTTTTCTTTACCCCCAAAAGATTGGGGGGAAAGTTCATTTGCGTTTTCCCCAAAAAGAATACTTTGAACTTTCATGAAACCCTTGATGAAAAACTCGAAAAAAAAAGTTAAAAAAGCTCTTATCGGTGTAACGAACCGATATTGTTGCTTTTGGCTATTGTTGTTATTTTTGCCTCCGTTGTTTATTTATATATTTGTTATTGTTGTTGTTTTTTGTTATTGCATACTTATTGCCATAGCGTGTGCGCTTTAATCGGTCACCCAAAGAGAGCAATGAGCAATTAAATACATATGTATATTTGAATATATATTTAAGGTGAAAGTGAGAGCAAACACAAGGATGCGGCGAGGTGCAAAAGGGGGTGTGTGGGCTGTTGGGCGTGTGTCGGCAGGTGTCGGTCCTTGAACCCTTTGCTTCGCTGTCTGCAGATAAAAAAAAAAAAACAAAAAACAAAAACAATCAACGCCGCCGCGTGTGTCTCTGTAGAATCAGGTGCCTGTTCAGGTGATTGAACCGCAATTTTCTATCTTGTCCAACACACACCCCCAAACAATCATCAAAGAAACCCAACAAGTCACAGTCCTTGAGCCACTGTTGGGATAGGATTTAAAACATAAATTTTTCTAGTTTTTTAGAGGTAACAGTTGAGAAATTTATAACTATATAACTACATAGGTATACTTCTTTGTACAAACTTAATTCAAGAATCGAGCACATATTTCAGTCAAGAATGGCACCCCGATCTTTAATTAATTACGAATTATCATCAATATGCATGGCGACTCATGGTCGGGCGTGAAAAATAAAATAAACAAAAATAAAACAATATTAAGAACGACAGTGAATTGCGTTTACATTGCTCGCGACGATTTCCTGTCTCTGTGCTCTTTGTTCATCTGCCGCAAGGCACAGGAAGTAATATTCACACACCCAGCTCCCATACAGAGATTATGGTTTTAAACACGTTTCCTGGGAGGCGGAGATCGGCCACCACCTGCCCGTGTGTGTCCCAAAGGAGTAGCCGAAATAAAATAAAATAAAAGCAAAACATAAGCAAAGTAAAAGCCAAAGATAAAACCGACATCTGCATCTACATCGGCATCGGCTTATTAATGCGGAAATGAAACGAGACGAGATGCACTTTTCGTGCGGAAGTTTATTTTGCTTTATTGAATTTATACATTTAATTGGATCGCCGATGGTTAATCCTCTGGCGGTTGAAAAAGCATGGATTTAAGCAATGCAAGTTATAAGAAATTAAATATGTGTGGAGAGCTTATAACGTATTTATTCAAGATTTAATTATCTGTTTGGTGTTGCCTTTTAATAGGATTAGAAAAATATAAATAGAAAATAGAAAGTGGGGAAAGACTTCCTTTATGATTGCATTTATCTCTTCAAATAATAAATTAGTGCTGAAATGCCCTAAAGTTTTCATTTCCCCTCAGTATTTAAATTTAAATATTATTTCAATTTATTTAAGACCTTGCTGGGGGAATCCCTTCGATATGGTCTAAGTAAAGTTCATCAATTGTGCTTTGTTGAACATTTATTTAGCAGTGTATGTGCAATGTGTATTTATGGTGTGTGTGTGTGTGCTGGGTGTGTATGGGAATTAAAAGCGATTTGCGATTTACATTTCCGAGTGAAAGTTGAGGTTGGTTCTGAAGGCCACACGAAGAAAAACTCTCCAAGGTATACAAAAAGCAGTTATGTGAGCTTGAGCTTTCTTTGCTGCATTTGTATGTGCACTGGAAGAAAATCTATATAAGTGCCATATTTTTAAATCAGAAAAACTTATAAGGATTTTTTTTATTAATATTAATTATAATTATATATTAATTAATTAATTAATTATAATTAGGAAACGTAAAATACATAAGATACTTTTTAAAATTCCCATATATCTAACTTTAAGATAATTCCGATATGATATTTGTATCCAGAATATATTCTATCTACAAGTGCCTTTTTGCGGCTGATTGAGCTTTCGAATCCAATTGAATTCTACTGCGTCTTAGGTGCATTGAACCTATTGTTTATTTAATATTTGGGAGCTTTCGATATGGGGCGCTAAGTAGAAACGGCTGATGTTTTTGGCACAACACAAATTTAGAGAAGAGCGAGAACCGGGAACGCGGACAAATGCCAATGCCATTGCCAATAAATATACAGAAAAAACAAATCGAGATTCCCCATTTCTCCTGCCCCTTATCCTCCGATTCTGGGCTTTAATTCAACCTCGAAAACAAACTTTTATTTCTTTTTCGTCGAAGTTCATTGCCGTACTTTAACCTCGCCGAGTGCGTTGCCTGTCTCCCTCTCTCGCTCTTTCTTTGTTATTATTGTTAATTTTTTCTCTTTTTTTATGTATATGTATATTATTGTTGTTTGAGTGCCGGCGCATTTATTACATGTGACGACGATGATGTTGTTGCGTTTTCCCTTATTCTTTTTATTTTCCACCAGAAGATTGAGCCGAAGGCCAAAGTATCCTTCGCCGGTCAAGCTTCGCATGTTGACCTTATAACCCTAACCCTTGGTCGTTAAAGGCACACTAGAAGAAACTACTGCTTAATGGAAGGGCAAACCTTGAGAAAGACGAACCGCATGGGTAAACAAAGCTTTGTAGTTTAAAAATTCATGAGCTGATAGCATTTGTTACAAAACGGTGATATTTGCATTTATTGTTTAACGAATTCAGTGAATAGTCTTTTCTGTTCCGACCTACGAACTCCATTCTTTTTTTTTTTTTTGTTGCCAAGGTATCAGAAATTATATGCTGATGAAAGAAAATTTGTTCATTTATTTAAAGTATAAAAAACTTTATTAATTGAATTTAGTTAAAGTTTTGTTCGTGCCACAGTGCCTTTGGCTGGCAATCAGCTGATTGCCGCAAGTGTGCACAGCTGCTTTTATTGTTATTATTTTATTATTTCTTATTTATATTTATTTTTGTTGTTGTTTTGCTTAAGACCCCAAAATGTGAAGCGTGTGATTAAAGCGCAATACGCAAAATAAACCAGGCAAAAAACCAAGAAGCGAAGAGAAAAGCAAAAGAAGGAAATCATCACAAACTCACATGTTGCTGCTGCTGCGTTGCTGTGATCGTTGGTAATGCTAAATATTGTTGTTGTTTTTGTCGTTGATTGAGTCATTGTTGTTGCTCTGGATGTCATCCAAAAAGGTCGCCAATAGGAATTGTAATACATTCTCTGGTTCTGGTGATAGGGATTGTCGGGAAGGTTTTCTGAGTTGCTGCTGCTGCTTCTAATGTTGCTCTTGTGCTGCTTGCGCTGCAGTTGTGGCTGCTGCTCTTGCTCCTGCTCGGTTTTCCGCTTCAGCATGTTTTCCTTGTTGCCAGAAATTTCCGCCAGCAGCATGTTGCTGTTGCGGCTTCTGTCGCTGCTGTAGTTGTTTTTCCAGCTGATTTAATATCAATCTTTAGGTTGCTCTTGTTGCAAGTGCAATTGCTGTTTGAATTCCGGCTGTTTTTATGCAATTTTCACTTGTCTAGCTGCTGATAATAATAATGCTGCTGCTGCTGCAACATGTGTTGCACCTTGTTCTATTTGCGTCACTATTTGATCGTGTTGCATGAGGAAAATTCGCATAGTTTAAAGTTTTTCGGCCAAAATTCACTTGCAGGAAAACTCTCTGGTATATGTTTGTATATTCCCTTTGACGTCACTGTGCTTAATATTGAATTATTGAAAACGATCTACGCAGCACTCGACAGTAAATTGCACCGAAATGCGTTGTGAATTCTTCTTTTTCTTTTCCAAAATTTCACTGTTTCTATTGAGTTTACACAGCAAAAAATACATAAACAATTTTAGCCCAATTCACTATTAATATTTAATTATTAACGAGCATTTAACGACAGTCCACTTCGACAAACAACAACAAAGTGCCCGCGAATCATTGAAGCTCAAAAATTGAACTGAAAGCAAATTGTTGCTGCTTCTGTCGATGCTGCTGGTGTCGCCGCAGGCAGCGGCAGAGAGCTCTTTCTCTCTCGAGCGAAATGCAAACTGCACAAGTGGCCCATAGTCTATATAGTATCTCTATATAGCTCTACGGTCTTTGTGCATAATTCCAAGAATATATCGAGAGTTCAAATGCGCAGGAGAGCAGGCAGACCAGCGAGCATGAAAGTCGGCCATTAATCCGACTAAACGATACCTACTAAATATAATGCTATCTGTTGAAATAAATTATGTTATGACTTCTAGACGGCTCTTTTAAAGCGACTTGTGTTGAAATCCTTTGAATCGAATTGATGTTCTTTATGAGGAAGGGAATGTCATCTCTCTTTCTCTATATTACCATATGTTCTAGAGATGGATACTTAGAAAAATTTAGGTGTTATTAAACCTGTACAGATATAAGTATCTTTCAATGGTTTACAATAAACTAAAAGTATTGACAAAGGTATAATACCAAAACCTATGCCAACCTATGTATGTCGAAAAGTACCCTAAATATGTCAAAATGTAATTATTTTGTTACCTTAATCAATGCATTGCCAATTTTGGTCAAATTGGTTTTAAAACCTCAAGATCACTAGACCCCATCAACCCTAGTTATTTAAGACCCATTATTTCTAGGGTATTACTATATCAGTGTCTTTGCCTTCGCAGTCGACGTCGCAGTTGGTTTCGCTGCTGGCGTCACAGACACACGCTATTCGCCCGAAGACAAAGAAAGTGGCAGCTTCGCTGACGCATACCTCGAATAAGGTTCGCACACGGGACAGCCTGATTCGGATATATTGCGCCTAACCCAATTCGGGTGTCATCATCATGGTCATGGAGGAGCCCCCATTCTCGTTCTCTCCCAACCTAGCTCTCTGTAGACCTTCGGCGGCGTTTTTATCAAAAGCTTTCACTCGCTGGGAGCAGCTGTGAGGCACAATGGGTTGGCAGTAAAAAGAATAGGTTTTAAAATTGAATATTTATTAGATTGATTACAAATATTTAATCCATAATGTAAATAATTGTGCAAAGTGACATTGAACTTACCCAAAAATGAATAGTTTGTGGGTTTATCCAACTGTTTTTCTTTTAATCGTTTTTTATTTTGTTTCGTTGTTAATTCTAATTAACTTTGTCACTGTATTAAGCCCTATTTATTGAATTTTGTTATAGAGACTAAGGGAAATATTTTCTTCTATATGATTTGCATAACTTAAACCCTGTCTTAGTTGTTTTTAACTTGTTAATTTATTTTACTTTTATTTAATATTCGCACACTCTCTGCAGGATCTTACTGTCAAGGGTCAAGAAGTCAACTGAAGAAGTTAACCCGCATATTCGAATATTTATAAGAAATTACGGCCTGGCCTGGGGCTGTAAAAAATAGATTAAAAACACATTGTGACCGATAAACGGTCTCGGGCAGTAGTAGTTATCAGGTAGTTAGAGCCCAGGACCCGACGTCGAGTCTGAGATCCTGGCGAGGTACAGGACAAGCAGACGCGTGTCTGGATGGGATTTACCTGACCTTATATATCGGCATATAATGTTTCGTATTTGTTTTCTAATTTATGCTGATCCTTGAGCCACTGTGCAGGTCAGCGCGGAAAGTCTTGCAAAATAAATAAATAAAAGGATCAGTTAACCCCGAAAACAAGGCTTTTAGAGCGATCTTTCGAAGAGGTAGATGTGTAAAACGACAATATTTAATTATTTCAAATCCTTGTTTCTATTTTATTATATTTTTCAGTGGCTAATCTTGAGCTAAACGCTTTAATTTGGTTAGCGGGGGTAGAACTTGGCTAGCAGCAAGCTTTTTACTTTGATTGCGAACTAGACTGGCAGAGTTTTTTTTAATATTATTTTATTTCATATTTATTTGATAAGCGAAACGCTTTGCTTTTCATTTTGTTTTGAGCTGAGAATTCTAAACAAACCGCTGGCTAGAGGCTAGAGATAGCGCCACTGGTGAGCGTGAGGCAGCCTAAAGCACGTATTGGATTTTTGCTTGATTTTTTAATATTCTTTCGGACTTGGACTTGGATTTTTCTGAATTCGAAATTAGCAAATGTGCGAAGTGCATCGCATCGGGTAGTTCTACTTGGTAAATGCCATTGTCAATTGCGACGACACACTGAACAAACATTTTAAGCGATTTCGGGATTTGGGAAAAAGTTGTAATATAAGTTATAACATTTTCCTAACTACTTTTAGACATTTAATGAATGTCAGGCTTTTAAGCATTTAAAAACTATCATAGTTAGGTATCCGAATTAAATTTAAGGGTTTTTTTTTTTGGCAGAGTTATGGCTTTTGTTAACCTGGATTTGTCCTATATTTAAAAATTTTTTTTTTTAATCTCAATTTTAAAGGCAGTTCGGACATTTTGTGGCGGGCTTGCAGATAGCGAAGACTCATTTGCGACCCTATAAATAATATATATTATTGATCAGCATTACAAGCCGAATCAATATAGCTTATTTTCGCTAAAAAAAAAAATATAAATATTTGTTTTTAACTATTAAGACTGGCACAGTACAGAGCAAATATCGTCATGCTGTGCACATGCCTGGCACTTGAGTCACAGTTTAAAGTTTTAAATTAGAACGCACGCAAAAAAACATTTTGTTTATTAACAAATGGAGTCACTGGAGAGATGCAAACAAATTATCTCAGCGGTGTTTAAAAAGAGAGTACCGGAGCACGAAATGGTGTCACTGTGTCATGTTTGGTTTCCAAAACGGCAACAAAGACTTCGAGCTTGGGAAAATACGTACAATGCGGGGAAAGAAATTTGTTTTTTGTTTTATTACTTAGCCCCATAAATCCTTTGCACTCACCAGCATTTGAGTGGCAGCGATTAACCCAGTTAACAACAGACTTGATTTTCACACTGGACTTAAGTTTGATTTGTGTTTGAGGCTTTGTTTTTGTACTTTTCACGGTCCGCTTGGAAAGGCGTTCGGTTATCAACTAAGCGACGATGTGAGCTTCAACCCGAAGAGGGGAAGAATATTGAAAAGTTTAAAATCGGTAACAATAAACAATAAAGAACGCACAAAGAGGCGGAACAACAAAAGCATATTGCTTATATGGACAGCTGCGGTCAAAATGTCAGTGTTTTAACCAAAACACGAGAAGAAATAATATTTAGCAACATTTACATATGTTTTATGTTTAAATAACTGCTTCGGATACGGCAGTTACACCCATGGAGTAGTTACCCTATTTTCAGGAAATCCCTTGGTAGATTGTCAGCCCCATTATGTCCACCGCGACTGTAGGCAATCGCAGTGCGCATTCAGCGGACAAAAAAAAGCGAAAATATACATTATACAAAATGTTTTATCCTCCCGAGGGGGGGGGGGGTTATGGAACTGAGCTGATTTTGAATCAAGTAATCTTGGGATAGGTCACTACACCCCCACTGTGGTTTATCATCGAGTAATTAAGCCATCCAGCATCGCGCAGGGTTTCCTTGCAGTTATCGTATAGTAATCATAGAATAATAATACCAAATTCTAATGCGATAATCATAGAGTTCCCCTCCGAATAAATGGCATATAGAGAATTACCGATATTGGTAGGGTTCCTGGGATTATCGATATTAAATAAACTAATCAAAAAGGGACCCATAATTGTTCCTTTCTACCGGAATTGTCAGCGAGTGAACACATGTGTGCTCTCCTACAAAAAAAAAAAAACCTCAACAGTGAAAGTGAAAAAAGTATTATTTTTCCTTTTGGTAAATGAAGACATTTAATTTTCCTTAAAAAGGAAATCTCTTTCGAAGTGCGCTATAAAAGAAAACTACAAATATCTATTAAATCGGTTTGGAAATAAATAATTGAACTTTGGCAATAAAATTTGTGCAGCTAAAATTAAGAGAATTTATTACCAAAGCGAAAAGACACCCTTTTCCAATTGAAGCAAGAGGTAGGTAAGAAGTAAGAAGTAAAAAGCATCAAATGGGAACATTTCTCCGGTAGAAATGCAATTGGCATTGCAATAATTGCAAAAGAAGCAAAGGTTTCTATAAAATTATAATAAATGTATGAAAAAAGTTGTTTTTGTCGCACTGAAAGGCGTAAATAGAAAATTGTTGTATTTGTGTCAAACGAAAAGAATATGGCTTCCACCGAAATGTCAGTGTCATGCAGCATATTTTTCGGGTGAAACAATTTTAACAGGCTTTCAGCTGAAATCAAAATGGATGCCGAGGGAAAAATTAAAATAACAAATACTAATATGAAAATTTAATATTAATAAAGAATTGACTGTAATCACGAGATGATAATAAATATAAATATACAACAGAAATAATAATAGTACATATGTATTAACAATAATGAATAAACCTGAGAACATAAAATCAATACAAAGTTTTCAAAAAGCCTCTTCAGTTAGCAATTAAATAGGGAAATCAATCAAAACTAAGCCAAAAAGCAATAATTTTTATTTAAGACTTTTCAACCTCTACTTTTTTGAACAAGAGAACCTAAAATATGTGCATGAAACTGTCTTCAAATATATTTGAATATAATAGTGCAAATGTATAACATAGTTCTACAAAAATAATAATGGTAAAGAAAAAGAATGAAGAATTAATAATAATAATATTGAAATAATAAAAAGAATAAGAAAGAAATAAATAATAATAAATATATATTGCCTTTCCTTTGAGAAAGAAGAAAATGCCTAAACTGGAAAAATGTTTCCAGCTAAAATTTTATCACAAACAAAAGAAACAAAGAGAACATACTATTCCACCCAAATTATGAAAATACTAATAATGATTTCTATGAAGATTTTTGAAAAAGCAAAGATTCGAAAGATGTATCGTGCCAAGGAAACCAAGAAGAAACATACGAATGTCTGGGTACGTGCTTGCCAACTACTATAATTCTCGTGAACAACTGTTTGAAGACATTTTCTCCTTGCAGACTAACAAGAGCTTCAACGATTACCAGAAAGGCACATTGCCCAATGTTTTGAATGGTTCGGGCAAGAAGACTCAGCCCAACTCAGAGCCGAAAACATTTCAAAAGCGTAATTCGTACCTAGGACAGAGGACCTACCAAAAGTCGAAGACCTCTCAAGAGTGGATGACCCATCAAAAGCCAAGGTCGTACCAGGCTCAGAAGTACAATCAGGGTGAGATTTACAACCAAGGTCAGACAAACAAACAGGAACTGAACTTCAACAACAGTCAAAAGACTAACCAATGGCAGAACTTCAAACAGGACCAAAAATTCAAGCATTTAAACCAAGGCCCTAAATCATACCAAGGACCCAAGTTTTATGATGGCCCAAAGCTTTATGATAGCTTTAAGTCGTACCGTGGCCCTAGGACCTACCACATACCTAGAATCTACCCAGGGCAGGAGGCATTTAAGAAGCCCATGAAGGACTATTACTACAGCGTGCCAGAGATCACTGTGAGCGAGCTGTGCCGCACCTTGACCGGTTTAAAGGCCATGGAAGAGGCCAAGAACACCAACCCAAAGGATAATTCGGCCCAGGCCAACACGGAAAATGGCAAATCGCAGCCCAACGAGCCCTTTTTTGCCAGCAACCTGGAATACTATCCGCATTTGCCGCAGGTCTACTATTCCGAGGAATACCAAACCTTTGCCGAGCTGAAGGCATCGGTGTGCAAGGGGGATCTCACCCAGGTGAAGCCGCCCATCGATAATGACTATCACTTCATTAGCGAGTGGCGTGAAGCCAACATGACCCCTGAACAGCGAAAGGCTTACCTGCGCAATCAGCGTGCTCTGACCGCCCAGCGCATCGGGCGTCATGAGCGCCTGCAGCGGGAACTGGAGGGACCGCAGGAGCCGCAGGCTCAGGAGTCTTCATGGTCCGAAGGCACTGCCAAGGCCCCGCCGAAACATAAACATCACGTTCAAGATTGGTTAAATACCTGCAAGCAGGTGGAGCAGCAGCGTAAATTTCGCCTTCAACAGGCCATGCACTCTGGGTTTTACATGCGAGATTGGCGCGGAATGCGTTTGGAGACTCGCCGCCAGGAGTTGGAGAAGGAGCAGGATCTAAAGAAGCCGCAGCAGGAACAGAAAGAACGTAAGAAGCAGAAGGAACCTGAAGCCTGCTTTTTCGCGGAGCAGAAGAAGCTCAGCACTCGCCAGATGAAACAGAATGAGAAGGAGAAGGAGAAGGAGAATAAGCTACAGGAGATCGAAGAGTTGAACCAAAAAGAAAAGGAGGAGCAGCAGAAGCTCGGGGCTCGTATTCAGAGACAGGAGGCGGCACCGGAGTTTGTGGCTCAACTTCAAAAGGAATTTGAGGAGCAAAAGCTGAAGGAGGAGGACGATGCTCGCTGTCACTCGGAGCAGAAGAAGCAGCTGAAGAAAGAGACCAAGTTAGAGGTCCGTTGCAAGGAACACGACCTGATCCAAGCTCGCCTGCGTAATAAACGCGCCAAGACCGACCAGCAAGTGGCCCGGGAGACCCGCCGTTACTACGAGCAGCGTCCATTTGACTTCCGCTTCGGCCCCAAGGAGGATATGGACCTAGCTGATCTCAACCACGTCACCTCCGAGCATCTGCCCAAGATGCCGACGGTGCCCCGTGCGCCGGTGCCTTCGCAACTCCCACAGTTTAACGGCATAGCTCCCACCGGAGCCGGAAACGGAACTGAAAGTTTAAGTGGAAATTGAAACAGAAACCGAAACGGAAAAAACTTTGAAGAAGCTTATAGCGGAATAACTTGATATAACTAGATTAGGCATTAAATATTAATATGTTATTAATTCTATATATAATATATTAATATTTAATATTAATATTACACCGAACATGAAACACAAATGAATCAAACACAAACACCATCTGAAACAAAATAGATCTTATAAATACACACAATATGCATCTTTCAAACATTTATTATTAATAAAAAACGTATATACACTAGTTGTAAATAATCCTCGCCTTATATTTAATTTTTAATATTTAGCTTTTCATAGATTATTACTTATAACTCCAGTGTCTCATTCGCACTATTAACATGAGTTTATATATACATATATCCAGTTTTATCATGGCTCTTTTTCATTGAAATTGTCTAAACATCAAATTTATTAAATATATATACATATATTTATCTAATTGATTACTATCAAATGTCTTAGTCATATTTAGCATTGCTTCATTTAGCTTTGCAGGATTTAGCCTACATTATTTACTGACAGTGTTTATTGTTATAAGTGCAGTGGCTTTTCGCATTCTAATTTTCTGCACGTCATATCAACTATGAACTTTGAATTTTCTATATATTTTACCCTTGTATTATATCTGCGTAAATCAGCATAAAATCAATATAAAAAAGAACAGTAATATTTTATGGGTCCGTCCAATATTGTTATTTCCTAATGGAGATTTTTGTGAATTCCATATCATATAAGCTCCCCACTCTCGATACTATTTGAGGGCTAGTTCCAGCTGTGATCTTGGCCGGCGAATTCCAGTTCGTCAACGACAATGGCTATTGACAATTATTGCCAATTGGCAATCGGCAATCAGCATTTGGTTCAAGACTTGAACTTCAAGTTTAATGCACTTTTTGCGCAGCAGCAAATTCGCGACTATCTCATCTATGGTCTCTATCGCAATATGACTTTGGCGGCATGCCGCCATCCACAAAATGAAATAAAACAAAATAAAAAGCACAAAAATGTAAGGAATAAAAAAATAAACAGCGGCAGATACGAATGCGACATGAAAAGCTAAGTAAACAAATTGTTGCTACTTGAGTTTTGACACAATTCGAGGACTGCCATAGACAAAGATTCAGTTGCAGTCGATTAAAGAATTCCCTATATATATATATATATCTATACCTTGGGATTTTTTATATACATTTGTATATTATTCTTTTTTAGTGTTTTTTAAACCAAGTACAAATGTGTTAAAATTGTGCTAAATAAGGATTAGTAAAGCATTTTTAATTTAAATATTTGTGGCAGTTAATTGGTTTAGAATTTAAAATTACTGCTGTTTGTGGTATATATAATGAACTAGAATATTTTCAGTTATAGTAAATTGTAAAATTGTTTTATTAGTTTTTCAATAATTCGATTTAATATGTATATTGTCCAAACTATGTTGTCCTGTGTTCGGAATCGCAATGTTTATCTATAGAGGTACGCCGCCGCGCTACGATCTTCAGATAGGATTCGCTTGGGAATCAGTGTTTACCCAGATTGTTCCTATATATATATATATATATATATATGTTATTACTAGTAGTCAGTCGGGGAGTTATGCGAACACCAGAAGTGTGTGAAGGTTTTGTATTTGCCTGCTTAGGGCTCTTCAAACAAACAGATTGCGAACGTAACGCCTGCGGAATCGTCGTAGGTCACACACTATCTGTTATATTACGATAATCGATGGTCGATAATTGAAATTTCTGGAAAGTACTTGAGATATTTATCAAAATTAGAATGTATTTCATATAAAAACTTCAATAGAAAATATTTATTAATTTCAAAGTAAACGAAAAGTTCCATACAACTTTATTCCTTGACTTCATAAAAGCTTCTGTGATATAGATACCTTGATACCCCAAGTATTTCGCTTCCCACACCGCCCAAAAAGAAATGGCGTCTCTCTTACGCCGATTTCCGTTTGGCCTCGCTTCCAGAGCTCCAGAGCTTGAAGCCTCGAGCTCCAAGATAACCCACAGTGACCTCCAATTATGGAGCGTCTCCGGCGTCCCTCGGAAACAGAAAAAGAAACCGAAACCGAAACGGAATTTTAGGTACGCGCGATGCAGATATGGGTCCCAGGTCCAGATCCTAGATGTGTTGCACCTTCACCATTGCCATGGCCGCTTAATGGCTTTTAATTTTAGAAATCGCACACTTTGTGTAGTTCAATGCGTCATTTGAGATTAGTGCGAGACGCAGAGATACGTACACAGAACGAATAATAGAGGTAATTCTGTTGAAAAATATTAGATTTTATAGAAGAGAACTAAAGGATTAACCAGGCTTCTCCAGTAGTAATCATTTGCTTTAGTTTAAGGGCTTCTAGTTACATTTTATAATTTATTTCTCATAACATTTTGAATAGCTATTTAATAGTTAACATTTCCTTTAGCTTGGTGTATTAATAATGCGATTATAATCACTGAAGCTAGCAAATTCTGGGATCAAGACCTGTGTCCAACTGTAGTGCGATCTGGCAGACGCATGGGGAACTAATTAGACGGCGGCCAGACGCGATCATAAGTCGGGCAAATATATATTAATTAAAGCGCCTCCATTCTTGTCAAGTTCGATCCGGATTTGCGTATAGTTTCGCGAACCCTGACTCATCGTCAGCCAAGATTTATGCAAGTTCTAAAAGTTTATCGGTATCACGTAGTAGAACTTCTAAGAACGAACATATATATGTATATTGGACAATATATAGTACGCTCCACCAGGCAAAATATGACGCAATACCGTGGCTCGATATTATATATTTTAGTATATAGAATATAGCAAGTGCATACATATACAAAGGCCGCTGCAAATCAAAACAAAGACATTGCACTCTAGGATGTTTGTTTTCAAAGATCTGTCATCTAATGCTTATCGGCCTGCAGGAATGATATATCATATTGGAAATCACAGGTCAGGGCCAGATTGGCTATTTCCAAGCCGGGTATTTAGTATATAAATAATTGGAAGCCAAAGGGAAATCCTTTACAAGCAAAGACCTTCCTTAAAAAGCTCCTTCAGTTTTCTCTTAATCGATCCTAATGGGATTTTCTGGTGGATTCATTAATGGCAATTAAACCTAATTAGGCATACGATCGTTTATATTGATATTCCCCTCTCGAGATTAGATTAAAATTCAACCACTTGTTGGATTATGTAACCGCCAAGTTAAGTATTCCATGTATGTTCTTTCACAGGTGCAACTGATTGATCAACTGCCAGTTCCGCTTTCTTTTTGACATTATAATATAGTACATTATAATTCGATTCTAGCATGCAAAGTACAAGTGCCAACAGAAATATGTTTAATCGGAATTGGAATCTGGCAACGATCTGTGGTTTTGTGCGTCCTCAGCAGACGCATTTATCATATAATTGACCAATGACAGCGCCACTAGTGCATCGGTATATGTCTGCTATTGTATATATGTATATTTATTTATTGTTATTAATTTTAATTTTTATATACCATGTACAGATTGATTTGGGGTATGCGGACCACGTCGGTGGTGGCTCGCCTAGATAATACGAATGTGTGCGGCATGCCAGAAGAGATTGGATCGGATCGGTATGACGAGGGCGTATTGATGCAGGCCAGGGGCTAGGTAAATATAGGGGACTTTAGGATTAAGGTATTCCTAAAATTGGCAAAAATAACAGAAATTTTCTTTTTCTTTCTTGAAGGATTCTCTCTTGGATGGAAGTGGGATTAATGGAAAACTACCATCAGACATTATCTCTCTGAGCGCTATTCAGAAACGAAAAACTTTCTCGGAACTAAGTTTTCTAAGAATCTAACGCCCCCCTTTGTTATGCCCACCTGTGAGCCCCTGTGGCTCCCGTATATACATAGCTGCTACCAGCATATAATCCGGTCCCGTAAATAGAGATATGGTCAAGCAAATATCTGTGAGTAGTATGCAGTCCAGCCGTGTTCCGTCGGCTGCGACTTCGACTGCGGCGCAGGCAGCGAGCGCACCTGATAAGGGCTTATATTTAGAGGAGTCCGCTGGCGGGGCCACAGTTTCCCAGACGTAGCAGCCGCCGCCAGAGCAGGTGTCCCGCCCCCCAGATCTGTAATCAAAAGAGAGAGAGAGAGAGCTGCTGCACGACATGAAGCTGGAAGAGAAAAGCCGCGGCCAGGAACCGCCCAAGTACCTCAACGAGGACTTCTTCAAGGCGGCCCTGGAGGATGGCCTGAGGGACATGCGCGTGGACATCAAGAAAATTATCTTTGCCGAGAGCAGCGGCGGGGGTGGCGAGAATTACTGCAGCAAGATTTATAGGGCCAAGGCTCTGTATAAGAGCAGCAAGCGCCAGCTTGATGAAGAGCTGGCCCTGATTGTCAAGAGCATTGCCATTACGCCGGCCACACAGTTCCTCGAGGAGCTGGCGGTTTATCTGCGCGAAAAGATTTTCTATTTCGATGTCCTCGGCAAGCTGGAGGTCCTCATTGGCGACGGCTCCAAGTTCGGAGCCAAGTGCCTGTACACCACCCGCGAGCCCATCCAGACGATCGTCTTCGACGACCTCACCCAATACGGCTACAAGCTAGCCAGCCGGCAGAGTGGCCTCAACGAGGAGCACTGCGTGGTCATACTGAAGAAGCTTGGCAAGTTCCATGCCAGCTCCATGCTGCTGGCCGAGAAGGTGAGTTGACTACCCCAATTTAATTTTTTACTATTATTATTTTACATTTATTTTATAAGTGAGGCGATATTTTTATTTAATTTTTAAACTATATTTAAATTATTATCAAAGTTCTTCGACTGCTGCTAACCAAAGGGTTTTTGAATTATCTAAGTTTTCAGTATGGAAAATGTGTTTAAATTATTCAAAATACTGATTTTATTTTCTGAAATATCTACTTAAATATAATCAGTAAGAAATTTCAACTAAATAACAGCTTTTTTAACTCATTGGAAATTTTATTTTGTAAATCCTAGTTCTTTCTAATATCCT
Source organism: Drosophila mayri (assembly GCA_008042485.1). Classification (NCBI taxonomy): domain Eukaryota; kingdom Metazoa; phylum Arthropoda; class Insecta; order Diptera; family Drosophilidae; genus Drosophila; species Drosophila mayri. The sequence continues at coordinate 8,708 of VNJN01004093.1, read as the reverse complement.
AAGAATAATATTAAACGTTCTTATATTCTTAATTTAAAAAAATCGAACTTTGGTCTTTCTGGCGTTCAATGACTTTAAAATCAACGAAAACCTCAGAAGTTGAGCGGAAATGGAATAGCAAAGGTCAGAAATGAATTCATGAAATTAAAAAAAATATATAAATTATATATATTAGAATATACTGGATTAAACAAAGGCAACGGCAAAGTACAGGCCAAGAAGTACGATTATTAATTCGCATTACAAATTTTAATGAAAAACAATCTGCCCACGAGACTTGCTGCATTAATTATTATGTATGATATGTATGCCAAATATGCATTTAATAATTAAACAAAAACGCAATTTCATTTCGAATATTTTCATTCAACGCAATTCAACATTATCAAGATTGTTTTAGTCATTATCAATGCAAAATGTATTTAACATTTTAACATTTTAATTCACAAAAGTCTCTGATGATTTCTCACTTATTATAAAATTTTTATAGTCTGTATTTTAAATTCGCTTTTATCAACAATTTAAATCAATTTTAAACAAATGTCAGAGTACAAATAATGAATGCATCTGTTTGTTACCTATCAGGCACAGGGTTTTTTTTGCTGACAAAGTACCGACGTCAACGTGTTGCTAATAGAAATTGTAAGCAATATATAATGAAAAGTATGGCTGAATATTATGTATTTATTAATTCGATTTTATTATAAACCTTTTTCGTTTACATATTTCTGAGCTAAATAGATAACTGAATATAATAAAAATTCATTTTTAGGTAAAATTTATATGCTAAACATGTGCATTTATTAATATTCCCAAATGCCAGTACTAATTTTACTTAAAATTGTATACTTTTTGGCTTAAGAAACCTTAAAATTTATACATATGCGTATTTAAATTAGTGTATTTTCTAATAATAAAAGATATTAATTTCTAAGTCAAATTGTTATGAGTTTCCTTTGCTCAAGTTTATAAGCAATTTATTTTATTATCAAAAATTTTTCTATTTATTAATATAAAATATATAGACAATAAATATATTGTATTTATAATCAAATAATTATTTGATAAGAGAAAATCTTGGCCATTTTATCCGTTAATGGGTTAATATCGATCTATTTTTTATTTATATTTAATATTTATTTTATTGACAATTGAAAGACTTTTATCTGTATGCTTACAGGAGCCGAGCGTGCGGGAGCACTTCACCAGCGGCATGCTGGATGAGAATTACATTAGGACCAACGAGCGATTTATCACCTTTATGACCCTCCAGTGCCGCACTCTGGCCAATGTGGTGTCCAAGTGGCCCGGGTACGAGCTGCTGGCGGAGAAGCTGCATCGCCACTGCGATGACATCAAGGAGAACCTGGTGATGACTGGAAGACCCCTGCCCGGCGAGATCACGGTGCTAAATCATGGCGATCTGTGGGTGAATAACTTCATGTATAAATACGACGACAATCAGCCCACCAAGCCCATCGATGCCATATTCGTGAGTGCCATATTAAATATTTTCATTTCGTTTTTAATTTAAACGATTATTTCTCTCTCCCAGGTGGACTTCCAGAACAGCTTCTTTGGTAGCCCTGGCTGCGACATCAACTTCTTCCTCAACAGCAGCGTTCAGCTAGACGTGCTCATCCACCGGCGCGAGTACCTCATCCAGACTTATTATGACTCGCTCCGCGAGAGCCTTGAAAGGATGCACTCGGCTTTTGTGCCAAGCTATGCGGACATTCAGCAGGAGATCCGTGCCCGGGAGCTGTATGGTTTCTTCTCCTCTTACGCCTTCCTGCCAATGGTCACCATGAAGAAGGAGGACTCGTATGACATCAGCATTGAGGCCTTGACGGATCAGGACTTTGCCAAGAAGAAGGTCCAGCTGATGTTCTCCTCCAATCCCCGCACCACGGACACCCTGCGCTATGCCCTGCGCCGCTTCGATGAGCTTAGCATCTTCGATTGATTAAGATGATGACGAACTATGAGGAAAAGCAGGAGGAGTCCTGGCCTCGTTGCATAGTCTTATTATTGCTTTCATTCGCTATGTTTTTTTTTGTTTTTGTTCTTTAACCATACTTAGATGTTAGCCCACTCTATATATTAAATATTATATCTATTCATAAATAACAAAAAGGTAATGTCTCAAATAATTAAAAAAAAGTCGCTCTGTATTTGTTATTACAATAAAAATAATAACAATTCGAGGTTGGAAACATTTTTTCGTATGAGACGTCATTGTCAATGATTTATTATATTATATTATTTATTTTATGTTTCTTTTCTATGCACACAACAATTCATTATATCTAGATATGATGTCAGTGATGTTTATCTAGAAAACTCACCCGAAAACGAGTAAAAAACGAACAACTCTTTTTAAAATGTATTTTCTTTAATAGTTTATAAGTGCTATATATCAAAAAGTAAAAGCTATTCGCTCTACGGATCTAGACGGAGTGTGCCCACAATAAATCCCAAGGCGTAACGCTGCTGCGGCATCGTCGTCTTCGATTGCAGACGCTGCTCAAGAAGCGGACTGCACGTGAAGAGTGGCGCCGATTGCTCTGGAACTATGCGGAATGCAACCCGGCGCCAGGAGGCCCGTACCTCATCCAGCCGATCCTCCTCCAGAGCCTCTCGCATCGCCGGCAGATCAGAGACCTTGGCCAACGTCAGCAAGTGGGCCATGGCCAGGCAGAGCTGCTGTTGCAGCGCATCCCTGTGGTTGTACTCCTCAAAATTGTCCAAGGCATTGGAGCGCTCGAGTGCATCCAGAAGAGAGCGCCATATCAGCGAAAAGTTGCCGCCGAAGTCTTGGCGCTGCTCCACCTGCAGAAGCACTCCGGTTGCATTGATGCGCACCTTGAAGTTGGCATGCTGCACCACCAGCTGGCTGAGGGCCGGGAAAAGGATGCCCGCCAGGTGATTGGTCGCAAAAAAGGCCCTGTGCTTGACCAGATTTCCGATGGCATGGCAGGCGTTCCACTTCACCTTGGCACTGCCCGCGGATCGCACACAATCCAGGAGCTTAGACATGGCCAGCTGCATCGGTTCGGTGTTGTCGGAGGCCGGCTGCTGCTGCAGAATCTGCAGGAGATTCCCCAGGGAGCGGACGGCATTGGCCTTGACCTTGTCGTGATCGCCGCAGCTGTGCGTGGCCGCATGAATGAGACGGCCGAGAAGTTCTTCGGAGACCCGCTCCGAATGGTTAGGAATGGCTGCGATGAGGGCATCACTGATATTTCCCAGGGCCCAGGCGGCCTTAATCCTCACCGCCAACTGGGAATCGTTGATGATGCGCAGCGTCAGCTCCGCTGCATTCTCTACGAAGACCAGGTCTGTCTTTAGGGTCGGATGGAGCACGTAGACAGCGAGGGCCCGCAGAGCTGCGGCCCTGACCAGCGGCTCCTCACCATCGTCACTGGCACAGCCGCTGAGGAAGGCCAGCAGAGCATTCCTCTGGCCAGGGGGCAGCCTCTCGAAGCTAAAGCTACCCATGTTGGAGAGGGCATCGCAGAGGGCACACTTCAGGGAAGCTCCAGCAGCGTCATCGTAGGCTCCATAAATGCCAGGTAGCAGGCTGAGCCAAAACGTCAACTGCATCTCTCGCTCTGGCGGCTCTGGGAGCAGGCGTCCCAGCTGGTACCCAACGGAATCCAGGCAGCGGGCTGCGTAGAGGTTCACATCAGCCGTGATGTCCCTTAATCCGGCGAGCAGAACCCTCGCAAGGCGGATCTGATGGCCGCGCAGGAGGCTCACGTGGGTTGCCATGGCCAGCAGGACCTGGAAGCACTCCACACGCATAGGAGGCCCCGTTCCTAGGCTCTCCAGCTGCCTCAGGACCTGGCGCAGCAGCCAAGAATTCCGGGGAATGGGCGGGGTAACCAGCTTGGTGGGATTACCCCCTGGCTTTTGTTGCGCCGGCTGCTGTTGCTGATCTGCCTCCTCCTCTAGTTCCAGTTCCGTATCCGAATCGCAGAGCTCAAGGAATTCCGGCTGGTCCGACTGTAGCTCCTCCAGTTTAAGCTCCCGCTGCCTTGGGGCGAGTCCAATGGCGCTGGCCATCTCTGGCGTAAGCTTCGGCGTGGCTACCAGCATTTCCATGACCAACAGTGCCGACACTGCCACCGGTGAGTCCGCGTTCTTGATCAGCTTCTTCACGTGGCCGACGAACTCGTAGACGAAGCCCATATCCAGCTGCTCGAAAGGTGTGGCCTGCACGAGAACGGCCAGGCACTTGAGGCATTGTGTAAGCACTGGGGGCGCATATTCCCTCTCCAGGATAGAGCACAGGGAACGATAGGCCGAGAGCACGCTGCTAGCCAGGCTCACGGCAAAGGGCGTGTAGTTACTCGGCCCCCGGGAGCAGGCCTGGCTAAGGTATCCCTTGGATCCGTACAGCAGCTGGGTGGCCAGTTGCAAGGCCAGAGCGCGGCAGCGGGAGTTGCCGTCCGTTTGGCCCACGAGGAGCAAGTGGGCACCGCCGCCAGAGTCGGCGCTGGGAAAAAGGACGTACCAGTAGCCATAGAGCGTCCGGCGGGGCAGCTGCTTGGCCAGAGCTGACAGCAATTGCAGGGCGGAGATGCGCACCTTGGCTTGCAGCTGTCGGAGATGCTTGGGTCCCGGCAACTGATCAGAATCCGAGGGGGGACAGTTCTCGCCGGAGTCGCCTGTAAGACAGCCATAGTCCAGGTTCCCCATCAGCAGCAGGCGGTCTCGGGAAGCACTCTCCGCCAGCAGGGTATCGCTGACGTGGTTGTTGTTGCTTTGGTTTCGCTGTTTGGCAAGCGATCTCATTTTCCGCACTTTGTTCTTGCGACCGCCTGAGCGGCTCTTGCTGCCACCCGCGGCTGTGTTCTGTTGCTCCGTTTCCAGCGATTCCTCATCGTAGCCGTAGGCGGCGGATTGCTGGGCGGGCTGCACCTTCCTTGGCAGCTGCAACTTGGCAGGCGCTTCACCTTCCGCTCCATATTGCATGTAGCTGTGGGCTATGCCCATCAGTTCGGGCACATTGTGGATCGCATAGCCCGGCAGCCTGGCCAACAGCTTTTGGAGTAGCTGCAGGCTATGCGCCACTATAAGAGGTAGCTGCTCTTGTTCCTTGGCGTCCAGCCAACGCCCCTCAAAGTGGCACTGAACGAGGGAATCGGCAGCGTTTCGGCTGGGGCTGCCCTCCGCTCCCTCGGGCTGCTCCAAGTCGGCGAGCACCGCTTCCTGGCACTTGATGAGCAACAGAGCTGCTTTCCCATCTTTGGAGTGGGGCAACATGGCCAATGCAGGCCAGTATCCCGGCAGGTGTTCTTTGGGCAGCGTTTTCAGCAGCGACAGCAGCAGATTCAGTTCCTCCGCCAGCTTTTCTCGTTGCCCGCCGCTTATTAGCCAATCTATCAGCAAGTGCGACCTCACCAGGATCACTCGCCTGGCCAGGATCAGCTCGCTGAGCCACAGCTGCCAGTTCCGCAACAGGTCGTGGTCCCCTCTCGCTCGCACCTCCGCGAACAGCTGGCGCAGCCGCTCGCCCGGAACGCCAACCGATGTGCCCCTTGGCTGCCACAGCTCCTGGAGTATCTGCAGATGCCGCTGGCGCGTCTCCTCATCCTGATTGGCCGCAGATACGGCGTCCAGAAGCTTCCGCCGAAGAGCGTCGTGGATCTCCTTGTCCTTGTCCATTTCGCCACAATAAAATCTTCGTTTGTTTTGCACCGAGCATTAACAGTGTGCCCGTCCGCTGATGATGTCAAAAATCCTAAAAAAAAACAATCGTGATTATAAGGGGACTTTCGATAGGGAGGAATCGAAAGGCTTTCTTAATTTGAATTAATGAACTTATAAATTAATATTCTTAAGTGGACTTTGAATTAGCCATTAGTCCTTAACGAAAAATAGTAATTAATAATTTATTTAATAAGAAGGCCGCAATAAAAAAAGTTATTACCTGTTGTTTATGTTTTTTAATCGCATGTCAAGCTTGATCGGGATCAAACAATTGGTTGTTATCAATATTCTCCTTCCAGGGTTGTGCCACCTTATACCAAGCTTCTCTAAAGCATTCATTACTATTTAATACAAAACGTACAAAATGTGTACAACTTATGTTGCTTTCCTCGATGATATTTTTTTTATAAAAAAAAATTGGTTCAATTTTTATAAAATTTATAAAAATTCATAAAAATTATAATTTATAATTTATAATTATAATTATAAAAATTCTTTCTTGCAACAAAAATCTCCCTCCTCCTCCTCAATCAAGCGCCGAGTCCCAGCGATAAACTTTGGCTGAGCAATTAAACTATTAAATTCCCACTGCTTTCGAATTTATTTGTGTTTTTCTTCCGTTTTATGTCGTAAAGACTGATCGGAAAATGTATTCCCATTTCCAATGCTCCATTTAAGATAGATTTTTGGGCAAATACTTTGTGGAAAACCGGGTTTCAATTGCCTAATAAAATCATAATGTTTAGCTTTAAGCAAATGCTTAAAACTATTTAATTTCGTTTATTTATTTTGAAAAAATAGAGGTTAGTAAGTTATAATTTTACCGCTGTAAACACTTTAAAAACAGAAATAAATATAAATAAAATAAATAAATAAATAAAATAGTAAAAATAGTAAAATAGTAAAGAATTTTTTTTTTTTTGAATTTTTGGGCGAAAATTTTTTATATATAAATTGCATATTTCAGTTTATATAATTGAGAAAAGTGAGCATGATTTATTTAATTTTTATTCATAGTTATTTAGTAGTCAAACAACCTTAAAATTCAATTTTATTTTAGTTAGATAGTTAGTTAGTATTTTATTTAGTTCTCTGTATATACAAATTAAAAAAGGGATTACAGAAATGACTAATTTAACAGTTTAGCCAAGCCAAACATTGCTGTTAAAAATCCTAACATTTAATTTGTGGTTACAGACCATGATAGCCCACAATTTTACATTCATGTTTCACATTTACACATGTCACACTAAGCTTTCTAAGCTAAGCTTACTAAGCTTAGGTTTGCTCTTCATATGTGTAAATCGATTTAAGATATTGGTACATAATTTACGATATTGGTACAAGATTTACGATATTCAAATATGATTTACGATTTTTGCCAAAAAATCTATCTTAAATGGAGCATTGGAAATGGGAATACATTTTCCGATCAGTCTTTACGACATAAATCGGAAGAAAAACACAAATAAATTCCAAAGCAGTGAGGGACTCGGCGCTTGATTGAGGAGGAGGAGGGAGAATCTTGTTGCAAGAAAGAATTTTTATAATTATAATTATAAATTATAAATTAGCATTTTTTTTTAATTTTTATAAAATTTATAAAAATTTGAACCATTTTTTTGGCTCATTTTTTGGGAATTTCAATGGCTTTCAATTATCATAACTTGGTCTGCACAGCATTAATTTCGAATCGGAAATCTGTTCTATGCTAGTTTTTAAAGGGTTAACAAATCTGCATACTTACTTTTTCAATAAACAAACGATTTAATTTTTTTTGAATTTTTATAAAGGTTATAAAAATGTGAACCATTTTTTTGGCTCATTGTTTGGGAATTTCAATGTTTTTCAATTATCATAACTTGGCCTACACAGCATTCGAATCGGAAAGCTGCTCTATGCTAGTTTTTAAAGGGCTAACAAATCTGCATACTTACTTTTTTAAATAAACAAACGATTTAATTTTTTTCAAATTTTATAAAATTTATAAAAATGTGAACCATTTTTTTGGCTCATTTTATGGGAATTTCAATTATCATAACTTGGCCTACACAGCATTAATTTCAAATCGGAAATCTGTTCTATGCTAGTTTTTAAAGGGCTAACAAATCTGCATACTTACTTTTTCAATAAACAAACGATTTACTTTTTTTTCATTTTTATAAAATTTATAAAAATGTGAACCATTTTTTTGGCTCATTTTTTGGGAATTTCAATGTTTTTCAATTGTCATAACTTGGCCTACACAGCATTATTTTGGAATCGGAAATCTGTTCTATGCTAGTTTGTAAAGGCCTAACAAATCTGCATACTTACTTTTTCAATAAACAAACGATTTAATTTTTTTTTGAATTTTTATAAAATTTATAAAAATTTTTTTTGCTAATTTTTTGGGAATTTCAATGTTTTTCAATTATCATAACTTGGCCTACACAGCATTAATTTCGAATCGGAAATCTGTTCTATGCTAGTTTGTAAAGGCCTAACAAATCTGCATACTTACTTTTTCAATAAACAAACGATTTAATTTTTTTTTATTTTTATAAAATTTATAAAAATGTGAACCATTTTTTTGGCTCATTTTTTGGGAATTTCAATGTTTTTCAATTATCATAACTTGGCCTACACAAAATTAAAAAAAAATTAAATCGTTTGTTTATTGAAAAAGTAAGTATGCAGATTTGTTAGCCTTTTAAAAACTAGCATAAAACAGCTTTCCGATTCGAAATTAGTTTCCTGTAGGCCAAGTTATGATAATTGAAACACTTTGAAATTCCCAAAAAATAAACCAAAAAAATTTTTCAAATTTTGTAAGGGGTTGCATCGTCAAAATTAAAAAAAAATTAAATCATTTGTTTATTGAACAATGCAGATTTGTTAGCCTTTTAAAAACTAGCATAAAACAGCTTTCCGATTCGAAATTAGTTTCCTGTAGGCCAAGTTATGATAATTGAAAAACTTTGAAATTCCCAAAAAATAAACCAAAAAAA
>VNJN01004085.1:0-13343 GCA_008042485.1 Drosophila mayri | reverse complement strand
GCACGGTGGTAACCAGCTGATGATCCGCCTAATCCGGGCCAAATTCTGGATTCCAAGGGTGAGGAACTTGGAGAAGTCTGTCATCTATTCATGCAAGGTGTGCGTCGTCCACAAGAAGAAGTTGCAGACGCAACTCATAGGGGAGCTACCGAAGGAACAGACGTCCTTCTTGCGGCCGTTCACGCATACAGGTGTGGATTATGCCGGTCCCTTCGAAATTTAGAACTATACCGGACGAGCATGTCTCATCACGAAGGGGTACTTGTTGGTGTTTGTGTGCTTCTCTACGAAGGTTATCCATTTAGAGCCTACGTCGGACCTTACGACCGAGAAATTTCTGGCGGCTTTCTCTCGGTTCGTGTCAAGAAGAGGGTGCCCCCGTCTAGTGCAGTCGGATAACGGGAAGACCTTTGTGGGGCAGCAGCCCTGCTATCCCGCGATTTTCTCCAGAGCCTAAAAGGGGCGGTGACAGGTGCCTATAACCACCAGCAGCTGCTCTGGCATTTCATTCCTCCGGGATCCCCTCACATGGGGGGCCTGTGGTAGGCAGGCGTCAAGAGCTTCAAGACCTTGTCTTACAAGTCCACAACAACGCGGAAATACACGTTTGAGGTTCGCTGGCATAGAAAGCCTTCGAAAACTAAAAACTGTATTGCTTGTAGTACTAGCCCGTAGTATATCTTAAGTCTTCCTCGTTCTATTCTATCTTTTATTTCTCGCGTCTATCTAGTACGCGTTTCGTGCCGTTCGTTACACGGCTGCGTTCCTCGGTTGGTTGGGCGGGAGGTGGGCGTGGTACTCGCGCGAAAAAAAAAAAAAATATCCAAAGAATGAAGGAACCTGTATTTTAAGTATTGAACAGCGACGGAGTCTGGCAAGGATAACCTTCAGCCGGCGAGTCCCCGAGTTCGGGGAGCACGCCGAAGTCAGGCGAGGATGTCCTTTGGCCCGCGTGTCCCCGAGGCCGGGGAGCAACGCCGGAGTCAGGCGAGGATGGCCTTCGGCCAGCTTCTCCCGGCGTGATTAAATATGCTCCGGTTATTACTTCATTATAAATGTCCATGATTTATTTATTTATGATTGCTGTAGAGTTTTCTTACCCTAGTTCTAAGTTTACCCCCTAGCTCCCCTGGTTCCCCACCTCCGCCGCTCTACTGGTTCCGGCTATCCTGGTGGCGGCCCAGGGCCCCACTCCAGAGCATACGTCTGCTCTTTACAACCGCCGAAAACCAACTCCTCGATCGGGTCAGCAGTGGGAAGCTTCATGCTCCTCTGCTGCCGATCTCCCTCGTCGTTACTCGTAGCTTCGTGTCTCCTCCGAGTAATTTCCCATTTGCAGGTGCGTTGCACCTGTGTTTGTCTTGCGTGGCGGTCGTAGAAGGCGGTTGCCTCGGCTGGTGGTGATGTCGTCGGCTGCGTCGTCGTTGTTGGCGGCTCCCCTTTACCCTATATTGCCCTACATGGGACTTTCCCTTGTCGCCCTCCTTAGAGCTATCTTATACCTAATATGTAAATCTTATCCTACTTATATATATAATATGTACATCTTAACCTATGCTTAATTCTACTAACAGCAAAGAAATATACAAAAGGTTATAAAGAAATATAAAGGTATAAAGATTATATAACAATAGAGAAATATATATATATAGATGGTAATAAGGAAAATATGGGGCGGAACCCAGTGGGTTCCTCACACCCCATCTCTACCTCGGGGAAAGGAATGGGGGCGGATACGCACCCGCGTGCCATTGTGTGAAAGCACAATCCGGTAGGCTTGGCCCCGGTAGCCACTCAAGAATCTCCGGCTGCGTCCCCCGGCGTCCCTAATGTGCTGGCGCACCCGATCACGGAATTCGAGTGGTATTTGTTCCCCTTCGAATTCCCACCCTTCCGGCACGGGTACATTTTCTATTTTTGTTTGTCTCTTCCAAGTGAACGGTCGTGTTTTTTTCTTGCGCTCTCGTTTTTGTAAAAACTCTTCGTTAAAACCACCGGGGTTTTCTTAAAACTTCTACTTTGTATTCTACATAGTTCCCTATCACTTCGCGTGTGCATGCAGCTTTATTAATCTATTCTTAATCTCTTTATTTTTCAATAACTAATTGTGCAGCCTGTGTTTGCTTTTTCTATTCTTTTTGTGTTTCCTCTTTTCACCTCTCCCGTTTTGTAGTTTTTGCTCTGTCGCGACAGATAAACGTTTTCGAAACTTTGCTTACTCTCACACTCCCCCGCTCTTTAGTGCTTCAACTCTCTCGGTGCAGCTGCACTTTTCGTCTCACATCTTTCGCCCTATTATCTATTGCTACAAGTACAGTGGTAAGTTTTTTAATAATGTCTTCCGATATCGTCTGCTTCTCCAAATCATGCAAAAAGGCAATTTGGTCAAGTGATCTTATCATCGGCTGCTGGCTGTGCGACAACATTCTGCAAAGTGCATTGGGGTTGCCGGCCGGACTGTTGATGACGTGAGAAAAAACATCGGCTTGCGCTACTGTTGCGATGCATGTCGTGTAGTTGGTGGAAAAATTAAATTTTTTTTACACAAGGGATATTTCATCTTTCAAAATAAATATCCCAAACGAATTCTTCGGCACGATATGCTCAACCAAATTCTGGCCTAAGTATGTTGTAGTTAAAGAATACGAAGCTAAGAAAAAGAAACGGCCTGTTGGGATAACTCTTCCTAAGCCCGATCTGAACACTGTGTCCTTTACCTCCTCGGACTCTGTCCAAAAAAACTAAATACTTCGCTGTTAATCTCCTATCAGAGTGCAAGAGGCTTTCGGAGTAAGCTGCCTAAACTGTATTCTGAAAGTTTCGCATTCGCCTCCCATGTTATTGTGTTCACAGAAACCTGGTTAAAGTTGGAGATTCTCAGCTCCGAAGTTTTCCCAGCTGCGTTCACGATTTATCGGCTAGATCGGCCTGTCAGGCGCGGGGGTGGGGTCCTCATAGCGGTCAACTCCACTCTCACGTCAGAATTAGTAAACCACCATGGTTTACTAAAGAATTGAGTCGCTTGAAAAATGTAAAGTCACGGTTGTACACGAAATTAAAAAAACCGATTCTCGTTCTGACCTCTCTAACTATATATCTGCTCGGTCAAACTTCACCGTATTGAGCGCACAGTGTTACAAAAACTATTTGACTCGTTGCAGGGTCCAGTTCTCTCAGGATCCTAAACAGTTTTATAACTTTGTTAATACTAAACGTAAGGCGATAACTCATCCTTCCTCACTCTCATTTGCAAACACAACTGTGAAGGGTGATCAGGCCATTGCCGATATTTTTGCCCATTTTTTTTCAAACAACATACTTCACTTCCATTGACCTAAATGAGACATATTCTTATAACTTGCCTAGATCGAACCTAATATTCTGTCCATGTATAGTCGAAAGCTCTCTCCTTTTAGATCTTCATCGTGTTAAGCCAGTTTATTTGCCAGGTCCCGACGGAATACCGGGCTGTGTGCTTAGGTATTGTGCTGATGCCCTGTGCTCGCCCCTTCTGAAATTGTTCACCTTATCCTTAGAAACCTCGAACTTCATTCATTCATTATTCCTCTCCACAAAGAAGGTAACAAATCGGAGACCAATAACTATAGAGGTATCTCTAAGCTTTTGGCCAACCCTAAACTTTTCGAAAACATAATCACATAAACTTATCTGACTAGCAGGACGAAAAGAACCTTTTTAAAAACAATTTATCTAAAGTTCTCCGAGTCACCTCAGGAGCCCCGCAAGGGAGCACACTGGCTCCTTTGTTGTTTACATTATTATACCCTTGCAGGGTATTATAATTTTAGTCAGAAGTTTGCAACGCAGTGAAAAAGACATTTCCGACCCTATAAAGTATATATATTCTTGATCAGGGTCAACAGCCGAGTCGATCTAGCCATGTCTGTCTTTCCGTCTGTCCGTTTCTACGCAAACTAGTCCCTCGGTTTTAATGCTATCTGTATGAAACTTTGCAGTTAGTCTTCTATATACACTCACTCGTACATATGTCGGAACGGGCCGGATCGGACGACTATATCATATAGCTGCCATAGGAACAACTGGAAAATTAAAAAAAAAATATATAACTAAGCCGATTTTCTAACCATTTTCATCAAGATTAAGATTTGAAAACTAATTAATATTACAGAAATTCGGTGTTAATTTTTTTTTTGTTAAAATTCTGCAAGGGTATTTAAACTTTGGTGAGCCAAAGTTAACTCCCTTTGTTTATTAATGATCTGCCAGAAGTTTTGACAAATTCTAGAGTACTCATGTACGCTGATGATGTTAAGCTTTGCGTGCAATATAAGGACGTCGCGTACCAGTCTGATTTAGAATCAGATCTTGATAGCTTCCAAACCTGGTGCCGCATAAACCTACTAAACTTAAATGGCTCTAAATGTAAGCTAATGACATTCTTTCGTGTCGTTCCCAAGCTTGCAATATACACGCTTAACTGCTGCTCTTTGGAAAGAATTACCTCAGTTGATGACTTGGGTGTCCGCCTGGATCCCAAACTTGACTTTATCGATCATATTTCATGCATGGTGAATAAAGCCAGGGGTATGCTGGAATTTATTATACGGTGGTCGAAAGAATTCGATGACCCTTATGCTACTAGAAAAATAAATATATTTCATTAGTCCGCCCTATCTTAGAATATGGATCTTGCGTTTGGAGACCACAGTATGGAGTCCATAGTAAACGTATTGAATCGGTTCAAAAGAACTTTTTGCTTTTCACTCTACTCTGTTTAAACTGGGATGCTGACCAGAGATTACCCTCCTATTATAGTAGACTTCTTCTAATTAACTTACCCTCCTTAGCCAACCGTAGAAATATGCTAGGCATTACCTTCATTTATAACCTTATTAAAGGCGACGTGGAAAGTACTGACTTGTTAGGCCTGATCAATTTCCACGTTCCGAGTAGAATCACTAGATCCTACATACCTTTAGTTTTGCGCCATTGTAGAACATCCTATGAACTGCATGAACCCTTTAGAGTACTGTGTGCAAGGTACAAAGATTTGTACTCGGTAATCTGACATGCTGATTGTCTTCCTTAACTAAAAACTTTAATCCCTACCCACTTAAATTGCATGCAAGCAAACATTCAGGCAGCTCGCCGGTAGTTTATTTCCTCGTATTCTACTAATATCTAACCCTAACAGGCACGTGCCTGGTTTCATAAGGGCCACTTGAGTGTACTGACCTTAGCGCATCAACGTCCAAGAAACGAAATGTACCATCGGGTCCCCGTACTGGGCCCACTGGGCCCACTGGGCCTCCATGATCCGAGCGTCTTTCTCGCCCACCAGATCGTCGACGGCGGCGAGTCCATATTCGTCGTCCGGCGAGTCCTCGGCTGCCTCCCCGGCCGGCTGCTCAAGAGGATCACCTCATCCTCAGAAATATCCTCGTACAGCGAAACGGCGGAGGTGACTGTGGTGAGGGCCGGAGGCTCGGTGGCCAAGCGGAGCACCTCCTCCGCTTAGAGGTCCCCACTGTCCTCTTTTAGCGCGGCCAGCATTTCTTCTAGAGTCAAGCCGCCGCACCAGTTTGAGCTGATGGCGGGGGAGCCTGGCCCTAGAGTCCGGCCATTGGGCCTCGGGGGCGTCTGTCGCTTCTCTGTCGGCAGGGGGGCCCCAATGTGTATGAGCGGGGGCGGGGGATTGCCCTTAATTTTAAAGTTCTCCACCATACTTCCCAAAGGTAACGGCTAGTTGGAGAAAAGAAGGTTGCCGGAAAAAGTTTTGAAGGGCGTGCTGCCACTTTTTCGGTGATCGATTCATCGATATCGATTGCGTGCTCAATTGTCGTGGCGCACTCTGGCAACTTCGCGACCGTGGCGCCTCTGCTTAAAATTTGTCCGGTTTATTGCTGCGAGGATGGATGCTTCTCTTCTTTTTTTTTCTTAATCGTTTCTGACCGTAGCCCACCTTTTGTGGGGTGGGGACGTTGGATGGGCACGCCCATCACCAAGTGGCCCTCAAGATACGGCGGTGTCTATGATTTACCATCGACCGGGGACTTCGGCGGCGTTGTGGTTTTGGCGCCGTTGTCGTTTTTGGCTGTGCCGCGGTCATTATTCTCGTCGGCTTCGGTTATGTCTTCGCGGCCGTGGTTTTGCTGCTGTTGTCATTGTTCTTGTCGTCTTCGTTGCTGGCGCTTGCGCGTGGCCGGATCCTTGAGCCGGACGATGGTTGGTGATAGGAACTTTACCACCAGATACGGCCCATCGTACTTCGCCGCGAGTTTGGCGGCGAAGCCTTCGGCGGTGTTGGACAACGCATGCCGACGTTCAAGTACTGGAGCGCCCAGTGTGGGCCTCCAGTCTCGTCGACGCACATTGTAGTGCCTCCCCTGCTCGGCTGTGGCACGCTCTGCGTTATCTCTTGCGATTTTGAATATCCCGTATACCTGCCAGCTGCGCTCTACATTTGGGAAGTGCGCTATCCCTCGACCTGGCGTCACTTCGTTTTACAAGTTGATTGGCATCCGCGGTTCGGGTCCCTGTACCAAGAAGGCGGGGCTGATCCCGGTGGTGTCGGATACGCTGCTGTTGACTGCCAGCGAGATCTCTGGCAGTAACTGATCCCATGTGGACTGCGGCCCCTCCTCCAAATACTGGGCGATCATCGTTTTGACCGTTCTATTGGCCCTTTCCGTGGGATTCTGGCGAGGTGTGTCGGAGCGGTAAATTTAAACTCCATACCTAGCGCTTTGCAGAATCCTTGAAACGCTCTACTTGTGAACTGAACCATGGCCCATCGCAACGGTATCAGCTCGACCCATTAGCTAAACGAATCCAGAAACACGAGTAGTATCGTATTCCCTTGCTTAAAACGTGGCAGGGGTCCGACAAAGTAAGCGCAGAGAACTTGGAAAGGTTCGTCAACCTGGCATGTGAACATCTTTCCTGAGACCTTTTCCTGGCTAACCATGAATCGTTGGCAGCTCAGGCATCGCCGCATGTAAATGGCTACCTCTCGGAACAGTCCGGGCCAGTAGTACTTCTGGGCCACCCGGGTACATGTCTTTCGTATGCCCAGGTGTCCAGCTGTCGGGTGATCATGGCATTCTTCATTCTCCTGCGGGAGTCATCTCCGACGCAGAGTTTCCAGGGCGTAAAGTCTTCCCCCTCCGGGCGTAAACCTATTCGTCGGTATGCCTCCCCTTTTTTTTACGGTAATCCGGATATTTTGCCGGCTCCTGCTGGATCTGGCGGATCATCTTGGCGATCCATTTGCAGGCGTGGTCCTGCACTTGTATTTGTCGCAGGGTGGCTAGCGGCTGGCGCGATAGTGCGTCGGCGACCAGCGTTCTGAGTTCCACGCCGATAGGTAATATCGCACTGGAACTGCTGCAACTCCAATGCCCACCGGGCGATCCTGCCCGTGGGATTGTCGTTGAGCCACTTGAGCGAGTGGTGGTCCGTCACCACCTCGAAACGATACCTTTCCAAATAGCATCGCATCTTGCGGATGGCCCACACGATTGCGAGGCATTCCTTTTCTGTTACGGAATAGTTTCCCTCAGCGGTGTTCAGCCGGCGGCTGGCGTATGCGATGACCCTCTCTTGGTTCTCTATGGTTTGGGTGAGCACTGCCCCTATACCATAGTCTCTGGCATCGGTCTGAAGGGTGAACTTGGTGCCAAAGTCGGGACAAGCGAGGCTCGGGGCTTGTGTAAGCAGCTCCTTCAGGCCTTGGAATGCCTGCGCCTGCCTTTCGGTCCATTCCCACTTTCTGCCCTTCTTGAGTAGGGACGTCATGGGCTCCACTATGTTGGCGAAATTTGGTACAAAGCGTCGGTACCAAGACGCGATAGCCAAACATCGACGAAGCTCCTTTAGGTTCGTTGCTGCTGTTAGTTCCCGTATGGCGGAAATCTTCTCGGGATAGGTATGGATCCCGGCTTAGCTGATCACGTGTCCGAGATACGTGATGCTTTTTTGGAAGAAGTTACATTTTTCCCTGTTCAAGCAGAGGTTTTCCTCCCTCAACCGTCGAAATACTTCACGCAGGTTCTTCACGTGTTCCTGCAACGTGGAACCTATCACGATGATGTCATTGAGGTACGCGAAAGCGTGTGGCTCCATATCGGGGCCGATGACAGTGTCGAAGGCGCGTTGGAAGGCCGGAGCCGAGTGTGGGCCGAAAGACATCGCCCTCCAGTGGAATAGACCACAGCCGGGCATGTGGAACGCGGTGCACTCCCGGCTGGCGGGGGCCATTGGTATCTGCCAATTCCCGTTCTTCAGATCCAGTGTTGAGATGAATATCGCGTTGCGGAGTCGTTCCAGGATATTATGAATTCTTGGCAGAGGATACGCGTCAGGAATGGAATTGTCATTCAGCTAACGGTAGTTGACGCACATCCGCACGTCTCTGTTTTTCTTAGCGGCGATATCGATCGGCGCGCTAAGCGGACTCTTAAAGGGTTCGATCCTCCCGTCACGAAGCAGCTCGTCAATTAGCTTGTCTATGACGGCCCTCATGGCGGGGTTTCGAGGGTGATATGCTGTTTGATGGGCTTATCATTCCGCATGACAATGTTATGCTCGGCTATATGCGATATGCCAGCTAACTTGGCGAACTGCAAAAGTTCCCGATCAAGGAACTCGCTGATCCAGGATTCTGGGTATTTTTCTTCACTTTGACGGGAATGCGTCCCTTTGTCCGAGTCAACGTCGGCCTCAGCGACTCCGAAGGTAGTGTCGGGCTTTCCCGACTCCAGGAATCGGATTCGCTTTTCTACTGTACGGAACGGATTCGGTTGCACCGCCGACGGCTCGGCGTTGGGTAAAGCTCCAGTCCAGCTCGGAGCTGTCGTGGTGTTGGGCTCTGCGTCTCCACGCGTAGGGCATGAAGGTGCGACGATACGTGGGATGACCGTTCGTTCCTCCTGCGAGGTGATCGATAGGGGTGTTTGTGCAGCGACCTGTTCCTCATTCGCCAAGGCCGTCGATATTTCTGTGGGTGAAACGACCAACGGGCGCTCCTGTGGGTCAGCCGAGGGGCGCGCTCGCGGATGGGGTGGATAAAGTGTGATCTCAGCCCCCCACATCGTAGGGTGGCATTCCCATTGCGTAGGAAACCTAGTCCTAAGGGCAGGACATCTAGAACGTCAGGCATGATGAGAGCAGCGAGGTTGACTCATGCCTAGCCAAGCTATATGGTAACCCGAAGGGCATGTGTGACTTGTTGATGGGATCCGTTTACAAGGCGGACGCGAGAGTGTATGGTTGGATGTAATCTCGAATTCGTAGTCGGCTAGCTAGGCGCTGCCATAGGAACTGCGTAGGGGGGCGCTTCTGCCGCCAAAGATAGCCGAACGGGGGACGGCACCCGACGAGTGGCGGACGAAGGCCGTGGAGCGTCAGACGACTGCCGGGCAGTGGCGGAAGAATGCCGAGAAGTTGCCGATGAGCGCCGGCTCCTCCACGATGTGCAGCAGTGAGTGGTGATCCTGACAACACGTCTTGCAGCAGTTCCCTCGCCGACACGATCCATCGGAGTGCTCGTGGGCCAAGCAACTGGAGTAATATCGGTTGGCGAGAACCGCCCGGAGCCGCTTCTCGGCGCTTAAACGCGGAAAGCGGCGGCACTTCTTCAGTGGATGGATCCCATTGCAGACTCGGCATCGGTAGGACTGTGCACCTCGAGTACATCTGCTCTCCAGTGATTGGGCGTTGCGTGAACATGGCGTCATCGTGCTGTATACGACTGGCAGAAATATGACGGAGAAACAAAACAACGTTATTAGTAATGGTGTAAACTACGACTAGGAACTACGGTTAGAGCTACGATACGGCACAGTCGACAGGAACATTGGAGCGGAAGAACGCATTGTTATTGTGGGCAGGTGGACGCTTCCATAGGAAGCAGCTCGACCTGAACCATGGGCCGCTTGATGAGGCCGCTCGCGGTGCGGATGTCGACCATGCGGACATGGCCATTGGATCCTGGAAACACCGCGTCAACCCTGCCTAATTGCCACTCATTGGACGGAAGGTTGTCTTCCTTGACGACCACCATATCCGCAACGCGGAGATTTCTTGTAGGGGCCCGGCACTTATTCCGCTTATGGAGCTCCTTAAGGTACTCTTCCTTCCAGCGCAGTCGAAATTGCTGCTGAAGAGCCTTTAGGTGTTGCCAGCGGTTAATCATGGACGTGGTATTCCCCTTCATCTCGGGTTCAACCTTGGCAAGAAGTGGCCCTCCCACAAGAAAGTTACCGGGTGTAAGCGCCAACAGATCAGCGGGGTCTTCGGACATTGGCGCGAGCGGCCGCGAACCTCAAACGTGTATTTCCGCGTTGCTGTGGACTTGTAAAACAAGGTCTTCAAGCTCTTGACGCCTGCCTCCCACAGGCCCCCCCTTTGAGGGGCTCCCGGAGGAATGAAATGCCAGAGCAGCCGGTGGTGGTTATAGGCACCCGTCACCGGGGGCAACCTCTTCTTGACACGAACCGAGCGAAATCTGCCAGAAATTTCTCGGTCGTAAGGTCCGATTGTGACGGTCTGCCGACCAGTTCCCAGATTGCGTAGGGACGGCTATGGTCCGCTCAGAAAGTGTTTAGTCCGAGTGGTAGCTGTAAGAGAAGTTTGCCGTTTCATAGTAAGAACAGATGAGAGAATTCGGTTTACTTAAGTACATATGCCTCTTTATTGAACAATTCGATCGACAGAGTTTTCGGATCTGCTCCGTCGGGAACCAGAAATCGCCGTCGTCTAGGCCGTCGGGCCGTCTTCGGGTTGCGAGGGAGAGAGAGAGAGAGCAGACTCGAAAGTCTACTGGGCGGACTCGTTAGTCGTCAGAGAGAGAGAATTCGGCAAGCCGAATTAAATGCTGTGACTCGAAAGTCGTCCGACAATTTATTGCAAACCCAAATCCCCCAAGATTTGGGTTGCCCAAAAAAGTGACTTTGGCTGCTGAATACTGGAAGTGGCTTACCGCTTCCGATCGCTGTCGGCTGCTAAGTGATTTCCTATGGCCAGCATCCGCATTATATGGGCCCTGGCGTATTCCAGTGAGCCCGCCGCAATCAGTTTCTTCCTCTTCTTTTCCGTCCAGTGCGCCCCTGGCCGTTAGTAAGGCCGTTTCTTGGCGCGCGCGCGCTTTCAATTCATATCTCTCTATTATGTGCGCGGGACGCGTCACACGATGACGGCTCTAAATGGATGGCCTTCGTAGAGAAGCACACAAACACCAACATATACCCCTTCGTGATGAGACAAGCTCGTCCCGTATAGTTTTAAATTTCGAAGGGACCGGCATAATCCACACCTGTATGCGTGAACGGCCGCAAGAAGGACGTCTGTTCCTTCGGTAGCTCCCCTATGAGTTGCGTCTGCAACTTCTTCTTGTGGACGACGCACACCTTGCATGAATAGATGACAGACTTCTCCAAGTTCCTCACCCTTGGAATCCAGAATTTGGCCCGGATTAGGCGGATCATCAGCTGGTTACCACCGTGCAGCGTGATTCGATGCGTAAACTGAACGAGGAGTCGAAACAGATGGCAGTCGTACGGAAGGATTATAGGATGCCGTTCGTCTGGAGAAGTTCAGAGGCCGTAACGCGGCCGCAGGCTCTCATAACGCCTTGCGAATCGATGAAGGGGTTCAGATTTTGAATCGGACTGGATGCCGGAACTGGCCGCTTTTGGCTTAAGCAGCCCATCTCAGAGACGAAGTGTTTGCGCTGAGTGACGAAAACTAGGATGCGTTCAGCCGACGTAATCTCGCTGGATGAAACGATAAAGATAAGCAAGCACTCGCGACGCCTTGTCGAGTGCGGAGAAACGCTCAAGAATATCTTTGGCGGGCGCCTTCGCAACATGGTCCTTGACTGCTCGCTTCTCGATGGCTCATTGCCCTGAGTGGGCCAATAGCCGCGAGGCCTTTGCAACCAAGCAGGAACGTGTCACCACAGCTGGCTATCTGCCAGGTCTTGAAGAGTCACCCCCGGCTAGCGAGATCCGCAGGGATCTCTTCGGAGCGGGCATGTGCCCACTTCTGCACGTCGGTGAACTGGATGATCTTGATCACCCTGTTGGCCACGAAGGTTGTCTACTGACACGCTGGCTTCTGCAGCCAAGCGAGGACAATAGTCGAGTCCGTTCAGCAGTATAGGGCGGCTTCGGCCCCTGGCAGCTTTGGAAGAACGGCGGTGGCCATTTCAGACAACAATAAGGCCCCGTAAAACTCTAGCCGCGGGAGCGATACCGTTTTTACCGGAGCCACTCGCGTCGTAGTAGGTTCACTATTATCATCGCCCAACTCTCGACACAGACGTAAATGGCGGTGCCGTACGCCGTCTGTGAAGCGTCGCAAAACCCGTGGTGCTCTACCTTCAGATGCGGTCGGAACGCGACCCATCGAGGAATACGGATCTGATCTAGCACGGAGTAGTTCTTCAGAAAGTCAACCCATCGCTGACAGAAATCTTGAGGGAGGGCGTTGTCCCACCCTAGATCCAAGAGCCAGATGTCCTGCATGAACATCTTCGCACGGACGATGAAAGGAGCGAGCCAGCCGGCCGGATCGAACAATTTAGCAATTTGGAACAGGACTTGGCGCTTCGTGAAAGACGAGCCGGAAACCAATGGTGCAGGACGCGGATCGCCAAGAACGGAGCACAATTGACTCCGAGGGTGACTGTTTTTAATTCGTAGTCACGGATATCGGGATTGCGAAACAAAATACGTTGAAACGAAGTATGCTTGGAGTCTACCCAAATTTGCCGATACATATTCTCGATGTCGGCGTTGAAGACGAACCTAAAGTATCGCCACTTTAGGATTTGAATCGTTAGGTCGGTTTGCAAGACCGCGAAGAGAATGTCGTTTAGACTGACCCCGTTCGCAGTCGGGATAGAAGCGTTGAAGACTACCCGCACCTTGGAAGTTGTGCTTTCGGGCTTGAAAACGGCATGATGTGAAAGGTAGTAGGTAGCGGAACTGCTTGCGGGAGAGACCTCGGTCTTGTGGTCTAAGTCGATGTTCTCCTGGATTACCGAGTCATAGCGATCCTTAAGGGGCACCCTCTTAAGGCGCTGCTCATTACGTAGGAACTGAGCAAGAGGAAAGGACCGCGAAGACGCTAGCCCGGAGCCATTCTGCTCGGGGTCACGTAAGGGGAGCGTCACAACGTATCAATCAATCGTCACAATCGTATCTTTTTTACATTAACGCGCGAGTCCCACGCCCACCTCCCGCCCAACCGACCGAGGGGCGCAGCCGTGTGACGTACGGCACGAAACGCGTACTAGAAAGACGCGAGAGAAGGAAAAAATAGAAAAGGACGAGGAAAAATTAGGATACACTACTGGC
>VNJN01004083.1:2269-15169 GCA_008042485.1 Drosophila mayri | reverse complement strand
GCCTTTTTACTTATAACCATCTTCGATTTTAATTTAGCTTATTTTGTGGGGAAACCTGTTCTTATGTATATATAAGCGATTCTCTTCAAATTAATTTACAACAGCTAAGAAAACCCCACCAGTCATCAGGCCTGCTGACATCGAGGGATTTCGGCGTAAGTACGGCATAGCCGTTAAAACAAAATAAATAAACCTTAAGTAAGTCCACATATATATATATATAAACCATTTAAAGCAGAAGTCCCACAAGATTTAGTTAAATTCCTCGATAAATCATTTAATTTGGTTGGCATTCCTATCAAAACAACTATAAAGAAGAAATAAACTAGAATTTTGATTAATTAATTTAACTAGTAATTTAAAACGAATAGATGTAACGTAACTATCTCATTTTTGCCTTTATTATTTAATTACTTTTCATTATCGTCAGTCATATATAAATAAAATTAAATTAAGCAGTCTTTAATATAAATTTATCTTCTTAGTTTAAGGATTAGTTATAAGAAAATGTATAGTATTATCGTTTTGATTAATTATATGGATATGAATATGGAGTAGAAGATTTTAGTGGGCACCTGAGGGAATGTGAAGCAGGGGTTGTATTTGGGTGGGGTTCTGATGGAACCTCACAGGTAGGGTGGGTATAGATTGAGGCCAATAACATCTGGCCTTCAATAGGTACTTTGTTCAGTCCGTTTCTTTAACCGATGGGTTATCCTTATTGCCGCTATCGTCTCTGTCTACAATTATTAATTTTGTGACACATTTGTTTATCTTAACATCAAACCCACGCCCATCTTCCCTGAGCCTGCCGGTCATGAGTAGACAGAGGATGTTAAGATGAACAACGCTCGTTGAGTGTGTTCGTTACAGAATTAATTGGCGCCCAACTCAAGGGCCAGCCCGATGCCTGATTAGGTATCTGTCGTTTGACAGCCGAGCTTCCCGATAATATACAATCCATCCACCTTTAGTTTCAGTTAGGTATTTCATTTTTTGTCCTGGATTTTATGGTTTCTGGACAGATTCGGTGCCATACCGGAGGAAATGTCATGCTTTTATATGTTTTTTTCTATCAGCTCGGTAATATTCGATCATTATAGTAAAAACTCATTCCAATTTGGGTAATTGATTCCTAGGAATTATAGTTCTGAGTCAGAATCGGTTCTATACCAGGATTTCACTAGTCAAACATTGCCTTCTTACCAGTCAAAATCGAGATTTTCTCTAGCTGGACAGATTCGGTTAGTTACTCTTTTAATTGGTAAGACAATAAATCACATTTGCACTTTTTTTTAAACCCCGTAATTAAATCCCGTTCACTCTTAGTACCTATTGAATAATATAACCTACTGCTTCACTACTTAGGGTAAGACCTACATTTCCGATTATCGTTTACCGCATATCGTCTTTTTCTCGTTCAAACTTATTGTTTCCATTATTTTCCTGGATTTTGATTAGCATTGAAAATGTTGACCCACAGTAACGAAAATTTAGTCGATTTACAGACTGGTGAGTCTTCGTCATGTAACATCTGCAAAGGTCCAGTAAGCAATCTAGATTTACTTGAAGCTCCTTACAAGCATTCGTTTTATAAGCAATGCCTCGAAAATCATCTCAAGAACAATGACAAATGCCCTGTTTGTGGCCAAACATGTTTTCAATCTGTCTTAGGACCCCATTCAGCTCCTTCCTCTATGTCTCAGGGAAACAAAATAATGACCCGTTCAGCTTCTCGACAGGCAGCAAAACAGAGCGGCGGTCCTGATCAAAATTCGTTGCTAGAGATTCGTAGCGAGGATAACTCAGAATCGAAGGGTGTATCTGAGGCTCGTGTTGAACAATTGATTCAAACTTCAATGCAAACCTTTCAAGCAAACATGCTGCAATCAGTGACCAATTTAATAGATCAACTTTCGCAAATAGTGAACAGAATGCACAGCAGCGAAATACACAAACTAATTTCGGTGGTTCAGATACTAACTCAGAACGAAATGACACTCAACATATTAGAAATTCCCCAGATGTTCGTAGCGACCGAAGTGATCTTTCCTCGGATCGACCAGATAGAATTTCAAATATAATTTGCAATTGGCGTATCAAATTCAGCGGCTCATCCGGTGACATTGCCATTGAAGATTTCATTTACCGAGTAAACTGTCTCACTTCACAATGCCTGAACGGCAACTTTGAACTACTCTCCCAATTCGCGAATTTATTGTTTGCAGGTCCTGCCTTAGCATTTTATTGGCGTGTCCATAGATCAGCAGATAACATGAGTTGGAATTTGCTATGCAGGCGTCTAAAAGAGCGATACCAAGATCAAAGATCGGATCGTGAGATTAAAAGCGTTATGCATCGTCGTAAACAGGGTAGCACCGAAAGTTTCGATGACTTTCTGGAAGCTATGCTTTCCATTGCCGATTCTCTTAGGGAACCAATGCACGATAGTGACATTGCGATTGAAGTTCGCCACAATCTTAAGTCGGACATTAAACACGAATTATTACACGTAGATACCCCAAACTTAGCAACATTGCGTAAAGAGTGTCACCGTCACGAAGAGTTCTTTCGTAACACTCGGACTAAGCCAATTCAACGGCCGAACCCTATCAAACGTTTTGTTAACACAATTCTGCACGAGGACGATTCCGAAGCTCAATCCGAAGAAGAACCTGATATTGAGGACGAAATTTGTGCGGTTAAGACTTCAGTGGACATCAAGTGCTGGAACTGTGACGAAACAGGCCACAGGTACCATGATTGCCTTAAATCCCGTCGTATTTTTTGCTATGGTTGCGGTACGCCGGAGGTGTATAAGCCCAACTGCGCAAAATGTAAGCCATCTTCAAAAAACTCCAAGCCGGACATTCGTTGGGCGAAGAAATCGGATGTCCGCAACCAGCCCCAATAATACCGGCAGAGCTAGATTCTTCGGCAAGTGATCAACCGTCAACGTTGCCAAACATCCAAATTGAGGTACCACCAAACGAATCTTTTAACCCATCTTTAACCCCATCTGCGGTTGCTGAAATACGCACAACGTAAATTCAAAATATGCCAGCCCAATTCTCTTGTCTGTCGCCAACGACGATCTTCGCGGCGAATTCGTAAATTTTGGCTTCGTAAAAGATCCTTCAAACATTTTACTGTATCATCGTTCATTAGCAAAAAGAATAACATTCGACCTTTCACCAACATCGACATATTGGGTCTTTCGCATCTAGCGCTTCTGGACAGCGGGGCCAACAAAAGCGTTATTGGTGGTGAGCTAGCGCAACAAGTAATATCATCGCAGCCATTTGATAAATTTAAATCATTTGTGCGAACTGCTGATGACCAAATGATTCTTTCCATCGTTTGAGAGTGAGGGTTTTGGATTGACCAAATTAATAGAACATAACATTGTCACATCTAATGCAAAACCAATCAAGCAAAGATTATATCCACTTTCCCCAGCTTGGGAAAATCTTTTATGTGTAGAAATCGATAGGATGATTGAAATGGACGTGATAGAAGAAGCTCCTTCTCCGTGGTCGTCACCAGTTACTTTGCACGTTAAACCCGGCGAGGTACGCTTTTGTTTGGACGCGAGAAAGCTGAATGCAGTTACGGTAAAGGACGCATATCCCATTCCAATAATAGATGGACTGCTAAGTCGCCTTCCTCCCGTGCACTGCATTTCTAAAATCGACCTCAAAGACGCCTTTTGGCAAATCTGTTTAGATCAAGAATCCCGTGCTAAAAAAGCTTTTACCGTTCCAAATCGGCCGCTTTATCAATTCAAAAGAATGCCATTTGGTTTGACAAACGCTCCTCAAACCATGTGCCGTTTGATGGACCTTGTTATACCCTATCAACTAAAATCACACGTGTTAGTATACCTTGACGACTTGCTTGTTCTGTCAAACAATTTCGAGGAACACCTGGTGCACTTGTCCGAAGTAACCACACAGTTACGTAAAGCTGGATTGACTATTTACATTCAGAAAAGTCAATTTTGCCTAAAATCAGTAGACTATCTTGGATATGTAGTAAGCGAGGGCACACTTCAAGTAAACCAGAACAAGATCAATGCTGCGAGCGAATTCCCTGTCCCTGTCAGAAACAATTAAGAAGATTCTTAGGCATGACTGGTTGGTATCAGCGATTTATTTCAAATTATTCCACAATTATTTTCCATCTTACGGAATTATTGCGTGGTAAATCTTTAACTTGGAATGATCAAGCTCAAGAGGCATTCGATAACATTAAAGCCAAGTTATATTCCGTTCCGTGTCTCGTTCACCTTAATTATGACAAACCTTTTATTTTGCAATGTGATGCTTCACTTCATGGGGTAGGTGCAGTGTTAGCCCAATCTGATGATTCCGGTTGTGAACGACCGATAGCTTACATGTCTAAAAAGCTTAATAAAGCCCAGCGTAACTATACAGAGCTCGAATGCATGGCCGTAGTTTTGGCAATTAAGAAGTTCAGGATGTACATCGAGGGTCATAGCTTCAAAGTAGTTACCGATCATTCGAGTCTTAAATGGCTAATGAATCAATCCGATCTAAGCGGTAGATTGGCCAGGTGGGCTATTAAACTTTAAGGTTATACCTTTGAAATTGAGCATTGTAAAGGAACTGAAAACTAAGTTGCGGACGCGTTGTCTCGTTCATTTGAGGAGATTTGCGACATACATCTAGCTGCAACAGACCCTGAAATCCGCCCAGAAATTGATCTTTCATCGGATGCATTTCACTCTGAAGAATATTCTGCGCTCAGAGAAAAGTTTTCGTCTTTGAAACCACCTGATTTTCGAGTCGTAGACGAGTTTATTTATCATCGTACTACGTTCCCCAATTCTAATGATGTATCACCAGGCGATTGCTGGAAGTTGTTTGTCCCTGAGTCATTGCGCCAGAATGTAATCAGTTCAGCTCATGATCAGCCAACATCTGCTCATTGTGGAATGACTAAATGCTTAGAGCGTATTAGACGACATTTTTACTGGCCAAACATTGTTATCAACGTGCGTGATTACATACGAAACTGCGAAACGTGCCAGACTACTAAATACCCTAATCATTCTTTAAAACCACTAATGGGAGCTCAAGTACAAAGTGATAGAATATTCCAAAGACTTTATCTTGATTTTATCGGCCCATTCCCGCGCTCCAAGTCATAGGAACATAGGCAACATAGGAATCTTGATTATCCTGGACCACTTTTCCAAATTTACCTTCCTAAAGGCAGTAAAAAAGTTCACGGCTAAGATAGTCATCAATATACTGCGCGATGAAATTTTTTCATGTTTTGGTGTACCCGAAATAGTCGTGAGTGATAACGGAACTCAATTTAAAAGCCGTGATTTCTCCGATTTCCTTTCGAATTATGGCGTTCGCCATATGTTTACTGGTGCCTATGCTCCACAATCCAACGGAGCTGAGAGAGTCAACCGTTCAATCAATGCTGCCCTAAGAGCCTACATTCGTTCAGACTAACGCGAATGGGACGTATTCCAGTAGCATCAATTGTTCTCTTCGTAACTCGATTCACCAATCTATCGGCATTTCGCCTTATCAAGTCGTTTTTGGTAGTCCTGGCCATGAGATATCATGTGCTGACATGATATCTCATGGCCAGGACTACCAGTAGCTGAGCAAGCTTGGTTTACTTACTAAAGGTGAGGTAAACTTATCAAGGACGGACGAATTTTATAAAATTCGCGCTAACATTGGCAAACATTTGGATAAGGCTTATGAAGCAAACCAAAAGTCTTATAATATTCGAGCAAGACCGTTTGAAGTTGGCCAAGTAGTTACCAAAAGGAATTTCGCCCTTAGTAGTGCAATAAAGGACTTTAACGCAAAACTAGCGCCTGTAGGTATCAATGCTCGAGTAAAAAGGAGGATTGGCCAGGCACTTTACCTCCTGGAGGACATGAATGGCAAAGAGCTGGGGAAATTTCATGCTAAGGACATTTGGTAGTAGCTTTGTCTCCTTTTTTAGTTTTTATTGTTAGTCACAGGGACTTAAATTAAATCTGTGGTTGTGGGAGCCAGTCGCAAGCTGGCAGTTCCTTAAAGTGAACGTGCTGAATTTATTTAATAAATAACCAGTCTGGCAAGGATGCATTTAGGCTAATTTTTAGCGAAGTCCATTTTCTTCTTTAGTGAGATGCAAATTCATCGTATGCCCATGCCAAATCATGGTCACTTTGATAAACCAATTTCCGGTCTCTTTTTCCGGATAGTGCTTGAGTGCAGTCGACAATAATCCAAAGCGTGCCAAGACAAAAATTTTAATCCACGTGCATCCTGTGGTTAAAACCTTCTTCAGTTGAATAAAACACTGCAAATTGTGTAGAATTTGTGTCTACTTCTCTGGGGGTAAGCATTTTTAAAAACGTGGTCCACCTCAAGGGAATAATAGTGAATATATCAAAACCAGCGTGCAGTTAAACCAAATAGATTGGGTTTGGAAACCATCTCGACGGTACCGCGACAGTTCGTGCGTTGCTGAAGCCTTGGCCCCGTGCGTAGGGAAGCCCCGCTTTTTACATATAACCTTCTTCGATTTTAATTTAGCTTACTTTGTGGGGAGGCCTGACTATATGTACATATAAGCGATTCTCATCAAATTAATTTTACAACAGCTAAGAAAACCCCACCAGTCATCAGGCCTGCTGACATCGAAGGATTTCGGCGTAAGTACAGCATAGCCGTTAAAACAAACTAAACAAATCATAAATATATATATATATATATATATATATATATATATATAAACAATTTAAGCAGAAATCCCACAAGATTTAGTTAAATTCATTGATAAATCATTTAATTTAATTGGCGGTCATATTAAAACAGCTATAAAGAAGAAAAAGCTAGAGTTTTGATGAATTAACTTAACCAGTAACCAGTAACGTAAATATCTCATTTTTGCCTTATTATTTAATAATCTTTCATTATCGCCAGTCATGTATAAATAAAATTAAATTATAAGCAGTCTTTAACGTAAATATATCTTCTTAGTCTAAGGATTAGTTATAAAAAATGTATAATATTATTGTCTTGGCTAATTATATGGATCTGAACATGGAGTAGAAGATTTTCGTTGGGCACCTGAGGGAATGTGAAGCAGGGGTTGTATTTGGGTGGGGTTCTGATGGAACTTTACAGGTAGGGTGGGTATAGATTGAGGCCAATAACATCTGGGTCTCATCTTCAATAGGTACTTTGTTCAGTCCGTTTCTTTAACCGATGGGTTATCCTTATTGCCGATATCGTCTCCGTCTACAATTATTATCTACGATCTACGTGCGTGTCGAGGTTGGTCAAAAAATCCTTTCTAACCTCCTCACATCCAAGACACGAGTCGCTCCAGTAAAGACCGTGTCACTTCCACGCCTAGAACTATGTGACGCCGTGCTGTTAGCTGAAATGGTGACAGCTATTCTTCCCCATATGCCTACACCAAGTTCCGACATAAGCTGCTGGACCGATTCGACAATCGTTCTGGCCTGGTTACGGAAGCCGGCGTGCAATTGGACCACGTTTGTAGCCAACAGAGTGGCCAAGATCACCCAGGCAGTACCAGTCGACTGCTGGGCACACGTTCGATCCGAACAAAATTCCGCCGATTTAGCTAGTCGAGGCGTGTCCCTACTCGAGTTAGCGGATAGTTAACTTTGGTGGCACGGGCCAGAGTGGCTGCAAGGGCCACAAGAGTTGTGGCCAGCGTAAAGCGATGTGCAGCCGAACACAGAGCTCGAGCAGCGCGCGGTGAAAGTGCATTTCAGCCAGGTCCCCTTTGACGAGTTCCTAGAACGTTTTTCCAAGCTGAACAAAACACTGCGAGTTCTGGCGTATGCTCGGCGTTTTTTTAGTCGCTGCCGTAAGGCATCGGTGGCACGGCCACCGACCCACCAACACGACAGTCGGCCATATTTGGGATCACACCGCCCTCTCCATTACAATATCAATAATTCTGCAAACCGTTCCTTCAAAGTGGATAAAACTTTCGCACGGAAGGACATACACTGCCGCTCAATTGAATAGGATCATAATCTCAGTGATAGAAATTTCTCTATAATTCCTAAACCAGTTTTCCGATTTACATAATTTTTAAATAATATTAAAATTAAAACCCGAAGAAGTTTTTGCCAAAAACATATTATTTATTCCTTATTTATTTTTTCTTCTGAAAGCTTAACAAAATCAATGATTATTTTTTTAGTCAACTGAATAGGTTTAGCTGAAAGATTTTTAGTTTGCAATAAAACTTGGCGGCAATTCCTCTTTCATACTCGGATAATTGTTCTCCGCGTCCCATTTGTCAATTCATTTATAGAAAACATATGAAATTAAAACTTTGCCGCTATATAAGGCGAGCCAGATTCCTTGAAAAGGCAATCAGTTTGAGCAGCCAAAGCGAGCAACAACTACCTAGGACCAGGAGGATCACCGGGTAAGCGGAGAAAAAGGGCTTAAGATAGGCAAATGTAACCTAGCTACTAAACCTGATTCGGAGAACCGACTGATCAGGGAAAACCGTTCTCATACATAGTAGACCTTAAAGGCCAATAAAACCTTCTCATACATAGTAGGCCTTAAAGGCCTCTAAACCCTTCTCGTAAATAGTAGACCTTAAAGGCCTCTAAAACCTTTTCATACATAGTAGACCTTAAAGGCCTCTAAAACCTTCTTATACATATTAGACCTTTAAGGCCTCTAAAACCTTCTCGTACATAGTAGACCTTAAAGGCCTCTAAACCTTTCTCGTAAACAGTAGACCCTAAAGGTCTCTAAAACCTTCTCATACATAGTAGACCTTAAAGGCCTCTAAAACCTTCTCATACATAGTAGGCCTTAAAGGCCTCTAAACCCTTCTCGTAAATAGTAGACCTTAAAGGCCTCTAAAACCTTTTCATACATAGTAGACCTTAAAGGCTTCTAAAACCTTCTCATACATAGTAGACCTTAAAGGCCTCTAAAACCTTCTCACACATAGTAGACCTTAAAGGCCCCTAAAAAACCGTCCCATACATAGTAGACCTTAAAGGCCTAAAGCCTTCTCATCTATTGTAGACCCTAAAGGCCTCTCAATCTTTCCTCCTACATTGTAGACCTTAAAGGCCTCGCAAACTTTCTCATATATTGTAGACCTCAAAGGCCTCTCGAACCTTCTCATATATTGTAGACCTTAAAGGCCTCTCAAACCTTCTCATATATTGTAGACCTTAAAGGTCTCCACACTGTCCTCCTAATTGGCAGACGTCGAGGGTCTCACGCTCTCTCATCATACTTAGAAGTATGGTCAAAACAACTAGACAACACAGTGAACAGGTATATTGGAGCGAAAGAATGCATGATTAATGGAAGAAGGACGTTTTACGGGACTCTTGATGAGCACGACCATGCGGACATGGCCATCGGATCCTAAAAACGGGTTGTCTACCTTGACGACCACCATATCTCCAGCGCAGGAATCTCTTGTAGGGCCTCGTCATATTGTTCTAATGAGTTTTTTGAGGTACTATTCCTTCTATTGCAGCCAGAATTCCTCCTTCAGGTGTTGCAAACGGTTAATGATGGATGTGGTATCTCCTTTCATCTCGGGTTGAACTTTAGCGAGAAAGAAAGTTGCCGGGCTTAAGTGCCAACAAATCAGCGGGGTCTTCCGACATTGAGACGAGCGGACGCCTCAATCCTCGCCAGGAGCGTGGGCAGCTCCTCAAAGGTGTATTTCTGTGTGGCTGTTAACTTGTAAAAGAGGGTCTTGAAGCTCTTGACGCCTATCTCCCACAGGCCCCCATTTGGGGGGCCCTAGAGAATTGAAATGCCAGATAAACTTCTTATGACTATAGGCACCAGTCACAGCCACTTTCAGGTTTAAAAAAAAATCACGTGAGTATTGGGTGGCCGTCACCACAACTGTCTTTCCGTTGTCCAACTGCACTTGACGGAAGCATACTCTTCGGGACATGAAACGGGTAAAAGCGGCAAGAAATTTCTCCGTCGTAAGGTCGGACGTAGGCTCTAAATGGATGGCTTTCGTAGAGAAGCACACAAACACCAACACATATGAGACATTATGAGACAGGCTCGTCCCGTGTAGTATTTGATATCGAAGGGACCATCATAGTCCACACCGTTATATGTGAAGGGCCGCAAGAAGGGTCCTTGGGATCCAGAATTTGGCCCGGATTAGTCGGATCATCAGCTGATTGTCACCGCGCAGCGTGATGCGATGCGTAAATTGGACGAGAAGTCGAGACAGGTGGCAGTCGTACGACAGAATTATAGGATTCCGATCGTCATATTGGAGATGTTCAGATGTTCAATGAATGGGTTCAAATTTATAACCCGACTGGATGCTGGCACTGACCGCTGTTGGCTTAAGCAATCAATCTCAAGGGTCAAGTGTCTAAGCCGAGTGTCTTGGCCGAGCTCTCTGAATCGCCTTGCTATTGGCCGTCCATTTCCTAACTGGGAAATCTTCCGAACCACCCAGGGCCCCCTCTAGCTTCCGAATCGCCACTTGGGCATCGGACTTGGAGTCTGCCCCTGCGAGAACGTCATCGATGTACATGAACATGATAATTTGGCTTGCCTGGGGTTACCTCGACTCTTCGTCGAACGGTGCAAAATTGACTCCGAAGGTAACCGTTTTCAATTCGAAGTCGCAGATCTCCCCATAGGGATTGCGAAACAAAATACGTTGGAACAGAGTATTCTTCAGGTCTACCCAAATTTCTCGATATATCTTCTCGACATAAGCGAATGAGGTGGTTCTCCCTCGAACAGAGATCATACCCGCTTGGGCCTGGAACCACTCGTCTCGAAAGAATTAAGCTTGTGATCTCGCTTGCAGTTTCTGCCCTTGGCTGAAATTACCCTGAGCCAGTATACCTAAAGTCGTTGATGGCCTCCATAGTACGATGGCGCTCTATCAATAAATTATTTAATTTCTTCCAGGTTGGAATTTCGGCCTATTTATGTATGGATTACTCCCACATAGAAAGTGTGATTTTGGGGATACCATAAAGACTAGAAGACAATACATATAACAAATGTACATTAGAAATTGTATATTATTTATTATATTATTTGTTAAAACATATGCCATATGCCAAAATTTGTAATATATGTAATTACTGGCAAATTTACATACAGAAAAAAGACAGACAAAAATTGAATTAACATATAAATCAAAAAACTTCCTCCTAGCAATAAATAAATATTTATCGTCAATTATATATCCACAAAAAAAATTGGTTTTAATTGCTATCCTGACATACATACATATATCTACAAACATATTTGGCAAGCTTTTCGTCTATTCTGCGAGAAGCCAAAATTTTCCATCAACTATTTATACGTACATGTGCCGAGCACACCGCTATTCTGCGCTTAGCATCGAACTCAACAGCTGCACATACATACATAGTGCAATTTATTCTGTCTCCATTTTGCTTATACAGCGTGCACAAGCTACTGCACTCATACGATTCGTTAGTACCAAGCGGCGATACAGTGCCGGTCATACAAAAATCTTCCACCATCATTTTTTTAACACAAAATCAATCCAAAAAAAAAAAAATTTAATATTTTTCGAATCATTCTAGATCATTGTCAACAAACTATTTTCAAAGGCGATTGCTATTTTAAAGTTCTTTTCAGCTAGTTTTTGGTTTCTGTTTCTGTTTCGCAGAAGTATTAAGGTCTTTGCTGTGTTCCAAAATTACAAAAAATCTAAGAAACGAATTTCAGATCGAAATCAATAAAGTTTGCTTGACTCCTAGGCTATTGTTTCCAGCAATTTTTTTTTTATTATTTTTTTTTTTTTGCATTGATATTTTCCTGGCGGTTGGTTTTTCGTTCTTTTTTTGCATCGGTTCTACGATTTGGCGTATTCCTGAACAAGAAAAAAAATCGTGTGGATTGGCTGAATAAGTTGCTAAGAATTTTCCAATTCTCAATTACATAAGCTCGCTCCTAGCCAGTAGGGTTTGCTATTTTTTGCTCAGGTATTCAGTTTCTATTTGTTTTTGCTTAAAGTTCGACTCAGCTATATTTAGCGATTTTTTCAGTGAGAATTCAGCTATTTTTTCCCCCGAAGCCTTCAGCTAGCTATTTAGCTATTGTATCTAATTTCTTCTCTTGAGAAGCGATTCTTTCGTTTCTTCTCCTTTGTGGTTTAGTAGCTCAGTATGGCCGTCGAGGGAGACAAAAAGCCGACAGCTACCCGAACAAAGGACACAAAAGCCAGTCTTCGCCCTCCAGCAAGGTGAGATCTTCCAGCCTTTCCTTCCCGCTACCCACTCGCGCAAAACCAGTACCCAAGTCCGCTAGAACGAAGCTCGAACATAAGTCCGAGAATTGTTATCTCCCAACCGTTGCACTATGGAGCGAATGACCACTTTTAGTGGCCTTAACCCATTTTTTAAAAGTCGTTAAATTAATTTTTTTTAAACTGAAATGTGTTAAAAAAAACATTAATCTATAATGTTACGTACCAGAAATTTTAACAGAGCGCGGCACTGTTAAGTAATACGCTGTTAAGTCAGCTGTTGTGTCCGCGTAACTACAGCGATAACCGATTGTTGGTTAAACTTTAGAAAATTACGCAAGTTTAAAGTTAAAAACTGGCTATAAATAATTAATAAGTGGGCTTAATTTCACATGCAGTCCATTGCTTATGGTTTTTAATATGTGTTTGTGATCGTCGATTGTAGAAAAACACTATGGTGTCTCAATAATCTTCTTTAAATTCTAACCCTATTAAAACCGACATTTTGTAGTGCATTTTAATTTTTAAGTAAAGTAACAAAGTGAGTCCAGCTGACTCCACTTCTAAAACCTATTTTATGTTGTAGATTAATCCATTCTTCTTTGGGGCTGTCCATAT
>VNJN01004061.1:0-66398 GCA_008042485.1 Drosophila mayri | reverse complement strand
CTAAAGTACCCCCCTCAGAGTCGTCGACCCGGATATGGATGATTCAAATCGGTTGCCAGCTAACCAGCTCCCAAAGGCTCTTCGCCAGTAAAGCGTAAATCATATAATCAACACTTACTAGGAATAATAATAAGAGTGACACAATTTCTTTCATTAAGTTACCAAGAAAAATGGTTTAATCTGTGACTAGTTGTCTTTATTGTTTAAAAATAAAATGTTTCTTCTTAGTATCCAATCATATTCAATGTAATTGCTTAGTAATACCACGTAGTAGAAGTGGAACTTGAGTAATAGTAATGAAAAGCAAAACCATAACAAATTTTGAGACACTAAAGTTGATATCTGAAAAAGCTTTTATCAGATAATGAAAACCAAATAGGAAAAGGTGTTAACATTGTTTTCGTCTTTCAAGAAGGCCCTTTGCGACTTTTACTGCCAAATGTATGAAATGTCAAGGCTAAAGATAGTTTCCATCTGGGACATGGCACAGTTTACGTTCTCGGATATATGTTATAATATTTTATATAATTTTTTATAATAACTCTGGCTTATTGGCCTTTTTACAAGGGTTTACAGTGCCTTAAACCAACAAGCACCAATGAGCATTTCTTGTATTCTGAATATTCTTTGACTTGACAGGATTACCAGCTCGGATTTTAATAATTATTGGCTCTATAATAAAACAATTAGGTCATGAAACGTAACGAATTAATAACGAAAATATAACATATCAGAAAGATAAATAACAATAAGACATTAATAACTTGTTCGACGTTAAAGGTAAGAGTCAAAATGCGGAATTAATACGTGTTCTGGATCAAAAAAAAATAACTCATTGATAATTTTTATTCATTGATTGCATTTTATGCCAAGGATGCAGCTTTTATAGAAAATAGATTACTGTTGGAAAAATAAAGGCGTTCCAAGCAGCTTTTATAGAAAATAGATTACTGTTGGAAAAATAAAGCCGTTCCAATTAAATATCCTGAAAAGATCGTTGACCATAAGAGCTTAAAAGCCTTCAATTTAATTTGTTTTTAGTTTATGCAAGCTGAACTCTGACCCATCAGGACACTGGTTGAGCAGTTCTATTTTCCAGAATCAAATCCCCATTCCCTCCCCTTTTCATAATCATAGCAAAGAATATAGTAATAAACTCAAATATTTTAATTTTCTTTCAATTTCTTTTAAAGACAATTTTTAAACCCATCGCAACTTCCTGTTGATGGTCTTCAGTAGGGGATAGGTCTCGCCGCAGAATCCGCGGTAGTCATCAGTCTCCAGAGACCAGATCATGGCTCCAGCCAGACCCTTGGACAGGGCAAAGTCCATCTTGTATTGGACACTCAGCACATTGTCGAAGCTCACCCACTGGTCACCAGAGAAGGCGTAGGGAGCGGCATTGTCGTAGTCGAAGACGGTGTGCCAGTTGTTCTGGCAGATCTCGTTGTAGCCCAGGTAGCCGGTAGAGCCGGTGTAGGAGCCAGCACTGCCCTCTCCGCGGCACGGGGCACCGGGCCAGTTCTGGGAAGAGTCCGACAGCTGGAAGGAGCGTCCGTAGGTGCCGACACCAAGGACCAGCTTGTTGGCCGGAGCACCCTGGCTCATCCAGAAGTTAATGGCATTCTCCACAGCCCACTGGGGGGAGTTGAAGCCGGTGCGGCCATCGGAGGCCATGGCAAAGTCGTAGGTCATCACGTTGATGAAGTTCACATGCTGGGCAATGTTGGCAATCTCGTAGGAGGCGGTGGCAATAGACTCGCCGGCACCCACAGCAATGCCCAGCTCATAGCCATAGGGAGCAAAGCTATAGAAAAAGAGAAAATTATGGCCAGGACCATCATGATGGCTGTAGCCTTGACTCACGCTTCCTTCAGCTCACGCAGCAGGGTCACAAAGTTGGCACGATCGTTCCAGTTGCCGCCACGCTGGTTGGGATACTCCCAGTCAAGGTCCAAGCCATCGAATCCGTTGTTGCGGATCAAGTTCAGGGCAGAGTTAATGAAGTTCTGGCGCTTGTACCAGTCGCCGGACATGGAGGAGTAGCGAGTGGAGCCCTCGTTCCAGCCACCGACCACGGCCAGGACCTTCAGGTTGGGATTCTGGTGCTTCAGGCCCACAGCTTGGCTTATGAAGCCCAGGTCGTAGTCCAGCCAGGTATCCAGGGACTGGATATCGCCGTTGTCATTGATTCCGAAGAAGGAGTAGCTCAGATGGGTGCAGAGGCCGGCATCGATGTTGGAAACATCGAACTTGCCATTGCCGCTGCGGTAGTTGGCCCAGGTGCCCCAGTAGCAGTTGACGATGCCTGGAATTTTATGGGGAAACCATGCCAAGACTATGATTTCCAGGGCGATCCTCCCCCAGGGCTATACTCACGTTCAGCACCGATCACCTGGCTCAGGCAGAGGACTGCGAGTAATGCCAATAGCTTTCCCATTTCGTAAAATTTTGATTCAGTCTCGTTCCTTCGGCGTATTTATACCCTTTCCCTCGCGGCTTATCATTATCCTTATCACCCGCGGCGATAACTCTCCACTCCAAAACCTGTCTGGCAAATTTATGGAAGCTTCGTCGCGTGCTTCTTGCTTTGAATTTTAATATTTATACCGCCGCAGTATCTGTAACTCAAGTCCAGATTTCGGTTATCCATTTTGGAATTTATTATTTATTTTTGCTACTTATGATAATGTTTAGTACCCATGCAACCGCTGCCTGAACAACTGAGACAATCTTTGCGAAAGATTTATTTTGTAATTTGCATTTATTTTTAGGTTTCATTTTTATGGGACATTTGAGTGCACTGATAAGGTGTTCAAGGAGTGAATAAGATTTTCATTGAGTAGAAGTAAATTATTTGGAATGGGCCATAGCCCTGATTCCAATCAAAAACTCTTCAAGATAGCAAGAACGTTTGCTGTTTATGATTTAATTTGCTTAAGAGGTTCTTTACATTAAAACATATTTGAGATGTAATTTCATAGATAAGGGATTGCATGTGGGAATTCCTTTACAAAATATAAATATCCTTACATATTTATATTTATTGGAAATTAAGAGAATTTATTTATAAGAAATGGTCAAATGTATACACCTAATAAAGCCTCGAAGCTCAAAACTATGACTACTTTTAGGCTTCCAAAAATAAAGAATAATCTTCTCTAAATTAGGCCTGAAAAGGCGCCAAAGTAACATTTTCCAACATAAGTTTTCATTCCTACGAACCACACAAAACAAAGTTCCTCTTATAATCCAAATTATCCCTTTGTGATTTCTTAAACATATCGTTTATTATTTACCAATTCGGGTGAACAAAATAATAACCTTTTCGGCATCAATTTAAAGAGATTCTTCAACAGTTTTGAGTAGAAATGCAATTATAAATAAAATTTCTGCGACCAGTTGAACTGTAAAGCGCTCAGATTAACAATTGTGGTTTCAGTGCGTTGTATCCTATTCCAGAGCAGGACTTAGTTGGTCACGTAGACCTCGAACTCCTTGTACGCCAGCTCCTCGCCGCCGTATGGGATGTAGCAGCAGCCGTGGGAGGGCTGCACCTTGCCCACAGTGATGGTGCCGTCGTGGGTGGCACGGCCAATGAACAGCGGCTCGCCCTCGGCAGTCTCGCCAGCGGGCAGGGCATTGGGCGGAATGTTGCCGGCCTCCACGGGCACCCACTGGCCGCCAGCGGCGCAGAGCACCTCGTATTCTCCGTGTCCGTGCTCACCGCCTCCATAGGCCACATAGGTGACGCCGTGCGATGGGTGCAGCTTGCCGGGAATAAGGTCGCCCTCGTGACGGGCTCTGGCGATGTACAACTGCTCGCTGCTATCGAATCCACCCTCCAGAGCGTTGGGAGGCACCTCTCCGTTGGCGGCGGCTACCCAGCATCCGGGACCGCTGCAGGTGGGCGCCGAGAAGCCCATGACAGGGGCTGAGGGAGCAGCATCTGCGAAGAGAAGAAGGATTAGTTTTACTTTATATGAAGTTAGGTATTATACAAAATAGCACAAATAATATTTATAAAAGGCGTTCCCTTTTGTAGTACACACCAAACCAATCCATTTTTTGTTTTGGAAAATATTAAAAATTCTCTTTTCAGAATTCTACAGTAATGAATTTCTTGACAGATAAAATTGAAAAGATTTTCAACTAACAAAGTCTACAGACAAATAATATATAGAAAATATGTAACAGTTTAACGGCTTTGTAATACTTCTATTGTATTTTTAAAGGTAAACTAATCAAGTAACAAAACACTTGTGCTACTATTCAAATATATATAAAAAATATCACGAGAAAAACTCACCATCTAGCAGCCAGGAGCCGCTGGCTCCCCATCCGGTGCAGATGCCAACAAAGTTGACTGGGAACAGGCTGCCGGCATCGTAGGACAAGAAGGCAGCGGCATCGCCCTCACGGCCAACGGTGATGACATTGTCGTACCAACGTACCCAGAAGCCACGGAACTCGCCGGCATCGAGAATGCCAGGAGTGGGCACCTCGGCCACCTCGGGCTTCTGGCGATCCTTGCGGATCACCGACTTGGTGTTCTCCCAGCCGCCCAGGAAGATCTCGAAAATGGGGCCATTCTCCTCGGGGGCAGGGGTGAGGGCCAGATGGGCATCCTTGGGCGAGCGTACCTTGAAGGTGAAGACTCCTCCGCTGGCCGGGAAGAACTGGTACTCCAACTTATCGGGGGTGTTGATTTCTGCAAAGAAAATGGAGCATTGATTGAGGCTCTTATAGTAAGAGGCAACTGTACACCAGTTTTTGGCTGGTGGAAGGTGGGAAAGTTCTGAGGCCAGAATTAACAGCCTCAAGAATCTCCCTCAGAGAAACCGCAGCAGGGAAAATGTTGTCATAAAAACAACTCGAACTTGTTAGAATTCATTGCTATTTATATGCTTCTCCTCCCATATCTAGATACAACACATACGAATGGGATATATATCATAATGTTTAGCGTCTGTTTTTGTTCTCGCTTGTTTATTAGCGCCGTTCGCATGATGTCATTTTGATCGCCATCAGTTCTTTGCTACAAAGTTATTCCAGCACTCAGAAAATTCCACTCAAGCTCGCATTCAAGTTTCGGGCTTGAGCCCGGCTCACAAGCGGCAAACATTTAACTATGGAGGTCTACGGGGTATATGTTTGGGTGTTTGCTGTTTCGCCAGAGTGCACGAATTGTTTCCCAAGCAGCAAATTTTTCGCATGACATCATTTGGGGCGCATCTTCCCTTGGTGACCCTCGGGTCACCGGATTCGCGTTCCTATTGATTATTGCCAGAGTTCAAGGCGAAGACGTCTGACTCACGGCTGCTGATACACATTTCGGACAGTTTGGTGGCATGACCACATCGAAAATCAATTTAATAGGTCATAAATAGCTCTAAAAAGGCAGCAGACAATTCGGAATTTATTATGATAAACGTTAATTGCTATTCGATGATCACACGGTGAAAGTTTGCTAACGCCGTCAGCAGGTGCAGTGAACGCTCTTCAGCACAAGTTCTTCTCTGCCGATTAAGCATATATCTATTTTATTTACTTTTAATGTTTGCGATTCTAGGAATATGTTGACACAATTCAATTTTGGTCGTGGGCCAAAAGTTTCTTTATTCTTTATTTTGCTTGTTCCTCCGGCACCGCTGCCCCAATGATTTATTCCATTATCCAACCTCAG
Organism: Drosophila mayri; assembly: GCA_008042485.1. NCBI lineage: Eukaryota > Metazoa > Arthropoda > Insecta > Diptera > Drosophilidae > Drosophila > Drosophila mayri. The sequence goes on along the minus strand of VNJN01004061.1, from coordinate 60,712 downwards.
AGGGCACTCCACCCACTTGGGGACGGGACTCACCAATTGGCATGATTGCTGCTTCTACTCAACGTTGTTCGCTTACTGAGATTCTGAATAAAACTGCTGAAATGGAACTCAAATGCCGGCGAAGTAAGCACCGTGCCGCAAGTGGGTCTGTGGGAGAACCAAAGCTCCGCAAGCTTTGGAGCGCTATTGTGGATGAGAGATCGGTGTCTGTCTAGAAAGTGGACGACTGTACCTGACCAAAATAGATACTATATTAGCTCGGAGTAGCTCTGTTCTCGCCTTAGCTTGAACGCTGGGGAATTATTACAGACCACATCATCCGAGGAACTCGGAATTAATTACATATGTAAATATTTAGAAATTGTTCCTGATATGAGGTTTATTTTCCTTTTTTTGTTTAATCACTAACAAATTCTGCTTAAATGAAAGTGAGCTGTTATTCCATATAATTTGTGTAAATATTTATAATTATTATGATAATAACGTCTTTATATCTGGCCTACAACTTCCTGCACTTGATATATAAAATAATGTAAAGTATAACTATTAATCATTTCCTATCCCGAAGTTCTTAATTACTGGATGTTTGTAGTACTGAAAGGTATTTATTTCTTTATAGTGTGAGGGTATTAAAACCTTAGCTAACATTGTAAATCTTAGCCACCTTTATGACTCAGCTTGGCAAAAGCTGCTGCTGATGTCAACAAGACTAGCACAAAGCTTTTTCGATTCAAATTGAATGCCCTGTCCTAAGGTTATAATAGTTTCAGGCATCAGGTTTGTTAGAGATACATTTACATGACTATGCTAAATTAAATAATTAGTACTGTATATATTAAAATGTAGCTATTAAACTTTAGGTTAAATTAATATTCTTCCAAGCAGTATTTTACATCAAAATGAAATTTGAATATAGTCTACGAATAATATAAAAGAAAGCGCCTAAAAATTCCTTAAAATCCCTATTCATGTTTCAGATTTATTTGATCGTTTTTGTGTTTAGATACATTTTTACCACAGAAAGATACACATCTAAAAGGATTCAGCTACATCGAAACCTTTTCATTCGTTTCTAGATATTAATTGCAAGAGTACTGAATATTCTTTATCACCTTCATTTTAGTATTTTGCTTTCTATTTTTGCTATGCTTGGACCTTGTTGTCGTCACTTATTCACGGCGTCATGTGCCGGTTTTGTGTTGTGTTGTCACATGGCCAAAGGAACCAGGGCATCAAGAACTCTGGCCAATCACCAAGGGGGTTATACCATAAATGTTTAATGTTGACATAATTGAAATCAGCGGCCACTATGAATCGATTTTCCATTCGGTCATTTTGTATATTTAAATTGTTTTCTAAGACCGCTTTTTGGCCCGACATATGGTAGCATACTTTTAGGACGCCTATCTGAAAGATACTATCTGTATCTCGTTTTGGCCAATCCACCCTGTGACGAGGGTGCGCGACCTATCATCTTTCCTGCGTCAATTCTTCATTGTGCCATCTGGACTCCATTTTCCGGTTTCAATGTCAGTTTCTTTGGCTTTGCGTCGCCGGCTGGTCGCACTCCGTTAACTCGAACCGTACATGCGCAGGAGTTGGCCGCGAATGGGACTGCAGTTAAATAAATAATTCGGGCTATTTGTGTTCTCGAATACCACTCGGCGTGCCAAATTGTCTTGTGATAATAGTCGATCAATTGCTCCTGCCCTGCAGCTTGGGTGTATTTATAAAGCAGACATCTGAATATACAAACGAGTCGCCCCCCTTCCCACAGTGACAGTGGCAGACGACGGGTAAACAAACAATTTTACTTACAGAATGTTTACTTTCCCTGTTAACTCTGAAGTTAACAGCTCATGTTACAGAGGGGGCCTTGGGTTGCACCTGCTGGGCATTACATCATAAATACTACCATAACAGCCAAGGGGATGTAAGAAGTATCTACAAGTAAGCCTATGACTTAACATGTATCACTTTTATCAAAATGTATCTGCTATTTTAGATAACATGTTTACATTTAGTTTAAAAAAGGCAACGCAATGCTACTAAACATTTGTTTTTCAGAGAAAACCTTTAATGGGACATTAGAGCATTCCTTCCTATAGAAGTTATTGCATAATTTGCATGCTATACCTATTAATAAGAGTTTCTTTTAATTGTTTCTTACATTCTTATATATATCAAATAAAAATACGCATTTAAGGATCAAAAACTACATCCTTACTGCCTTAGAAACCTTAAAAACCAAGTGTAAATGCCCTAACCAACTTGCTTAATCTTAACTGGATGATGCATTCTAGCAAAGGGATGTCGTCATCTGTATCTAATCGTTTGTATATCTTTTAAGCGGAATGCACTCCTTCCCATTGACGAGCCCCCGAAAGTCGCACTGCGCAGATAAGCGGGCCAAACAAGTTGACTTTGTTTACACTTTCCCATTTAGTTTTATTGTTCAATTGGCATAACATTGTGCCCTTTTGGAATGCCACGCCATCAGCATACTTGCCAGGGACTGCCGTTCAATTTAGAGAGATGTTTTCATTGGTTGAGGAATATTAAAAAAATTAAAACGATTAAATTAACATTTCCGCCCCCCAATAGAGCAACATTCCCTGAGGCAAGTGTAAATCTGGTCACTAACTGGACAAGTTGATTCAATTGGATTCAATTGCTGGGCTGACCACTGGATTTTCTCAAAGTGTCAGGCTACAATTGAGCCTTAAGTGGCCTAGGGCAATCAACTTGGCATTAAGAATGGGTGGAAATTGCATTGATGTCGAAAGGAAAAGTGAGCAGCGCCAGCGGATTATGTCAGATCAACTTATCACTCATACGCCCTGTTGTATGTTGCGTGAAATTTAAAGAATTATTATGAAATATAAAGCAAAATCAGCTGAAAACATAAAAATAAACCAAAATTCATATATGTATATGTTGCTTTATGGTTGTGTGTGCTTGACGAGCCCCCCATATATACAAGTTTTTATCTAGACATCTTCAAGTATGCCTCGTATTTCTGTGTATTTAAAAACCAGTTTTGTTTCGAAATGAAAAGGGGAAGAAATTTCGAATCACTTGATTTAATCGAACTTTGCGGAACCCTTTGATGCCTATATTTAGCTTGTGATCAATGCAAGTCCCGCTTGGAGTAAGGGAGTTGTTGGCTCCATGTTCCCCATACGACAAGTATCTCGTATCTTTGTTTCTCTTCAACAATGTGCTGGTGTGCTGGGTGTGTGTGTGTCTGTGAGTCCGTGTGATTGCCCAAAGGTCACAGCCGAAGGTCGTTGGTATTTCAAGATGACGTGCTGTTGTTTAGGCGAAACTTGGCAGTTTCCCGACTCGCAGTCTCGCAGACTCGCCGACTCGCAGACTCGCACAATTTTTGGAACAGGTTTGACAGGCAAAAGGGTAGCAAAATTGGCAAGGGCACCTTGGGAATGACTGAAATATGCGACAAACATATTCAATATACACTCTACACTCCCATGTTAGGTTCTTAAACATTCTGTTTTGCCGGTAGCATTTTTTGCTGTCAACCCGTCAGTTTTACAATCCACCTGCGAATTGCATCAACAAAAAGAGAGGTGCGACTGAGGGAGGCAACATGTGAGGGGCAGGAAAGCGAAGCCAAAGTTCGCGATTCAAGGAAGAGAAGTAGTTCGTAGAGAATGCCCTGCCGGCTGTTGTACTCGTGACGCACGTCAGACACACACCACTGTGTGTACGATCGGGCAAATGTTTCTCTCCACTTCATGGCATGTGTGGGTTAGAGGGTTTTTATCACTAAAAAGAGAACCATGACCAGGCGGTTCTCCACGCTCTTGGCCATTATCTCACTCACGTTCCCCACCAGCTATTACTTCTACACTGTCACCGAGAGTGTTTAACAATTGGCAATAAATAAATAATAAATATTACTAATAATAAATGTGAAAGCTAAGCCACAATTCCCATAAATTATACATTAAAACTAAGACATAAGATCATTAACTGTTCAAATTGGGGTCTCCTCCGGTTTACTTTTTAATTAACGTCATCTAAAGTCATTAAATATTAAACTAAATCATATTTATATATTAAACCCTTTTGAGATTTTTTACTGGAAAAATTAAATAAACAAAGTTACCCTTGTACAAAATAGTTTTTTTTTTTGTATTTTTCCCACTAAATTGATATTTATTTATTTCCCTTTCATGCCCCACAGTACACTGCTCTCCGATATATATTCGAGTTTTCGCACATCCGCTCGCTCTCAGTGGCGTCGATATCTCAGTTTTGGATATATAACGCCGCCAAGAGACTGAGGCCGCCGTACCGCTGAGCAAAAACTATTTAATAAACGTAGGTTGCACGACTGTGATTAGTCTCGTGGCGCGCTCGAAAGCGGAACAAGTGGACCGACGCTGGCGAAAATACGTAACGTAACGTCTGTGATCGAAGCCAAGTGATAAATGCAAACAACGCACATTGGCAGCCAGTGATAAACAAGTGGCAGACATAAACAAAACATTTTAGCCATATTAAAAGCTGTGCTCCCATCTCGCTGCCCTGCTCGCCTCTGGAAACTACTTATCGCAACGTCCCCGAGCAACATTACTCGCCGCACGATGGCCAACTCAGCGGGTTCCTCCAACAATCCCAAAATGAACGGCAATGGGTGAGTTGTTCAAGTTTCTAGAAATCGTAGTATAGCTGCCATTGCATAAGTCTGCAGACTGCAGAAAGTGCACTGCCAACTGAGGACATCTGTTGTCTAGCTGCCCGCTTTCACTTTCCTGCCCGCAACGGCAGAACTGGCGAATGTCTCGAGCGAATGCCAAGAGCTGTGCGAGCGCATATATAGCTAGATATAGTTTGTAGTTTTTATTTAAATCCGCCGCTATTTTGCCATTTTCCTATTTTGCTATTCTGTGCCAATGCCACTACTTTTCGCTTTTGTTTTCTTGTTTTTAGTTTATATCTCCTCACGCACGCTTTTACGTTTGCAAATCAGCCGGCGATCCAAATCTTATATTTATTTCTCATTTTCTACTCATTTATTTGTACTCTCTGTCAAGGCATTTGTTAGTGCTTAATGAGTAGAGATTTTGATTTGAAAGGGAGTTAAATTTTAAGATTTTTAAACAGTAGAATAACTGATATAATAAATATGAATCCATTTTGGTAAATTAAAGGAAGTTGCTAAAAAGAAGTCTTTATTTTTAATGAAACTTAAACAACTCTTGTGGCTAAAATGATTTTCATTTAATATTTATATTAATCATATTAATTCTCATTTATATCTTAACATCACAATATTTTAGGAACATTTTAAATTAGTAATAAGTTTACCAAAGGCTATTTATTTTCCATTAACATATTGCAATCAACGGAATATTTTTATATAATTATACAAAAATCCATAAACGTTGTAATATAACATAGGGTATACGCCTTTCCTCTCATTAACACATTCGGTAATTATTTCCATTTTTGTTTTCACTCTGTGTGTCGTTGACGGAGAAGAGTGCAAATATATTTATATTTTCACATCGTTAGAACTTAGTTGAAATATCAAAAGAGGTAGTAGGCCCTGCATGTGAAAACATTTAAAGAAAAGAATGCAAAATGTAAAACAAATGTGAACCTTACCATTATTCGTGATAAATTCTAAAAAATGTGGGTGCATTAACAAGCAAAAATGAATTTACAAGTAGTTAAGTTGTTAAGCACGTGTGTCGCCACAAGTCACATATTTACGACCTTGGCCCGCAGCACCTTTGGAATTTTAGTGAATTGCAACGTACACTTGGAGAAGCAACTGATTTTTGTTGAGGGAAAACTGCCCAAGTCAAGGACACAATTACATGTCTAAGGGCTGAGTCCATTATTGGTTATTAGTTCCCCGGTGCACCCTCTTATCGATCATTATAACGAGCCCCTCCTGATTGCGTGGCTTATCTTTTTCATTTGTTTAGTTATATTAATTTTTTCACAGTCGACTTTTGGGACACAGCCAAGATGTGTGCTGCATACTTTTAAGTCAACGTTGAATACCGCTAAATGTACAATGTAGAATTAAGCCACTGCTTAGGCAGGGAAATAAACCTTTAGCAGAGTTATTTTAATGATTAATGATTCAATGTATATGTGAAACCCACAAAATCCTTATAATTTTTCCAAAAATATATAAATTATCCTGAGGATCAATTATTTGGACAAGGTCCCTGGAATTACTATGCCCCGATTACCACATCTCCCTTTATATTCAGTCTCACTTTTAATTAGTATTTATTTAAGATATATACAATATTGTTATATATAAGTCCAAGCTTAAATTTGAATGCAAAATATGAAGACTTCGGCTTTTTTTCCTATTACACTTTGCTCGAAATTCCAACGCCCAAAATAATTACCACATTCTGAACTGATTCCTTTTGTGATATAACAAAAAACTAACTAAGCCGTCGAAATTTACTTAGCAAAAAAATTACAAAATAAATCAATTGTTATGCGCACTCAAAATAAATTATATATCTGTCGAAATATATATTTTTTAAGCCACAATCTTGTTATTTATATTTTGTACAATAAACAGCACGTTTTTAATTTTATTTTTCAATTTAATTTACTTATGTAAACCTATATATATTAACAAATGACTCTTAGAAAATTAGCGTAAAAATAATATGGCGAAACAAATGCTGTAAATGGTTTGTTTTATCTTTATTCAGCAGTTGTGGTTTGTCACGAACTTAGTTCAGATTTTTATGCATTTTTCCGCATTCCCTTAGACGCTGATCTGCGATTGCTTGTGGCCTGGCTGGGTGTCCACTGCGCATACGTAATATTTTACACATCTAGCTGCAAGCAGCTGAAAAGCCATGGTAATTTCTTTACAAGATCTCCCGGAGAGTGGACATATAGTCCATTGGATGCTGATCTGTGATTGGTTGTGGCTTGGCGGTGCGTCCACTGCGTATACGTAATATTTCACGTATATTTCAGTGCAAGTGTTTCCACTACGTATACGTAATATTTTGAATACATCTAAGTTCTAATTACAATCCAGATCTCTCGCAGAGTGAATATTTTAGACCACTGATCTGTGATTGGCTGTGGTTTGGCGGTGTGTCCACTGCGTATACGTAATATTTTACGCATATTTAAGTTATAATTGCAAGCAGCTGTTGAGCAACGCCTAGAGTGCGCTCGGAGAGTTAATATATTAGTCCAGCTACATCTCTTATTGTCTTATCAACATAGACACTGACAGACATTATCTGTGCAAAGATCCCCTCTAGTACACTTTAAACTTCAAGCTGTCAGTACTCACAGTTCACATGAATATATTTAAATGGCTGCCACGCCTCCCGCACTTGCAAAGTGGCCCTTACACTTTGTTTACAAGTAATCTCAATAAATTCAGGGGATGTACCCATCGTCGCAGAATTAGGTGAGTCTGATTTTATTGAAACATATTAGAGGGTTAGAATAAGGGCAAAAAATCTTGGGTTACTCTTCATATTCATTCCTATCTTATATATTTCAATAAATACTTATAAATATTCAATTGTTCAATAACATTTGAGTATACAATCTCTTCGTCAAATCAAAAATTATTTATTTTGCTATTGCTATTAGGTATTGATAGTACACTGATATATGATGGGGCCATAAATACCAACTCAATTCCTTGGAGTGCAATTCTATCTTATCGCACAATTTCTTAAATCTTGTCGGAGAAAAAAGCTTAAGGAAGTCGAGCAAAAATATTTACGATTTCGGCGACGTGTCAAATTGCCAAATTTTTCCATTATTTTATTTGCAAAAGCAAATTGTGAATGAATAAATTATCGGCTTTAAAAATCCACTTAAACATTTTATTGGCTATCAATCTGTCACTCAGTAAATGTGACAATTATTTATTTTAGTTTGCAATTAAAAAGATAAAATACAGAGGGCAGCCTTTCAACCAACCGGCAGCTGCTGAAGGTTCGGCTTACATCTTAGGGCCATGGGAAAACTTGGTAATTCGATTCTGGCCAGAGTTTGGCGTAAATCCCATTTAAATTTGAATCTCCATCGCCGGGCCGAAGGCAGTCTGTTTGTAGCCTTCAAGCTCTGAACATCGTCGATGTGCTGACGAGCAGCGTTTTCTGATTAGAACTGGGAACACATATAATCCGGGCATATATAGTAATCAGGTGTCCAACGCAGATAGTGAGCGAGTTATAAAAACTCGCGCTCAGCTGAGCAAATTGCCAATAATAAAAGTGTGTGAAAAGCGAAAAACACAAACTGAGAGTTAATTGGAAAACAGAAAAAATAAAACAATTGTAATTTGGTGAATAAAAATGTTTGTAATTGCGAGATCTCGGCATGGGACTTCCAAGTGTCTGAAAAACAGCAAACCGCGAGCTGAATATACAAAAGCAATTAAATTATAATTTTCAATATAAATTGTTGTGGTTGCTGACATTTTTCCCCTGATATCTGCTGATATTTTCCCTGAGTTTATTCCGTTCGCATTGCAAACGTAAACTCGTATTATTTGTGCGGTGTCAGTGATCTGTGGTCCCCGGCTACTTAACATTTAAGCGAAATGCTGGACGGAATAGCTCACAATTTATAATAGAATATATAACGTTAAGCGTATATTATTTTTTGTTTCTGAGTATCGCTTTATCTGGCTTACAAAATTAATTGCTTTTAATAAAATAAATATTGATAAAGAATTTGGAGACCAAAATGCTAATCCCGCCAGACTGGATGATGCACTTGCCTCGGCTGCCAAACCTGTTCAAACCTATATAAGTATATTTTCTATAGCCAGAAATTTTTGAAACTAATTAGCAAGTTAATTTATTCCCTGGTGCGCTTTTAATCTTCGATCGAACCTCCCAGTGATAAAAGATGAAGTTAGAGACGCAGTTGTTAACCAGCAGGAATTTCTTCAAGATCTCTGTCATACTTCATTGCAACAAACAAGACCCTTGATCAAGAATACTCAAAGAATTCTCTTGTAATCTGCAAGATTAAGTTCAATGTCTTGGTTCTGATAAGCGATCGATAAGCCTACTCAACATGACCAAGTACTATAATTGTAGGTCGAGTACTTCTTTATTAATTGTTGCTGTCAATCTGTAATTGTTGAAATCATATCCTAGGCTAGGGATTTCCTTCATAAAATAAATCTAATCATTATTTTGAGTATATCAATGACCTTTAGAAGGTCTTTGCGTCTGTATTTGAACCGTTAAGCAAAAGCGAATCGTGCAAGATCTAAAACAAGTTAATTCAACCCGATGCAGCCTTCTTAATTACATTTCCAGTTTTTTGTATTTGTTTCTCCGTTTTCCTCTCGAATGTTTAAACATGTCAGCGGAGTGTACCGCACCGTTGTGAAGTTCAGGTATTTGTTTGAAATTTTTTGGCTCAGCCATCAAACGGACCGTGCCTTATTATAGCTAGTTTAGCGATTAACTAAAGCGGCAATTAAGCGAACGCGTTGAATGGCCCACATAATGATTAATATTGTCCTTGAATGATTTTGGCAACGTTTTGTTTTCTAGCCAGGCCGAATCGGCGGGCCGAGTTCAAAAATCGGAATCGAAAGCCCGTTTGGGCTTTTGTGTTCGAACAAAGACGTCACATTGAAGGCACCCCGTCACTTAGCGCTTCCCCCGGTGACGACAATTGCGATTCATAATCGAGATCTATATAAACACTTTTTATAATTTCATTGGCAAACATAACATAATAAACCAGATGAATGGTGGGAGTGTGAACGACTATCCCCATTCAGGAAACTTAATTATTGCCTTCACGTACTTGAAAGTCCCTACTAAATTCTTGCTATTCGAATCTATAGTTCCCTGATATCATCTTTTGTGGGGGGTCTCGGCTGCATTTTTATTATGATTTATCAGGAACTAAAGGCGGAATTTGTTTGAATCCGAGCTATGCGGAATCGGAAGCCCCGCTGGGGGAATCCAAGACCAGCAATATTTAAGATACAACAAATTTTTAAATTCCCAAAGGTAAACTGTTTGGAAACTCATTGCACGTAGCATGGCCCAGCTGTTGTGACTGATATTTGTCATCCACGGTTACCTGCGTTATTTATTTGTTAAAAAAAACCCTTACAACCGTTCAAATATTGGTTTATATTATGTTGAGCTCCGTCATGGCGGAACTTCAGTACACCAAAATAAAAGATAGATAAATGTTGCCCCTGAAGAGAGCCCAGCTGCAGTGGGTTAAGTAATCGAGTTCTCTGAGATCGAACTGCCAGAGTTAATCGCTAATGGAATCATGAAATGTTAACGCGCTAAATCATTGATTCAGTTGCAACTGCAACAGCTCCCGGTGGTCCGCTGTCGTCACAGAATGTCAGAACAATGAGACTCGAGGCTGGAGCTTCTGGTTCTCATTCTCTGACAGGTTCTGGACCCTCACTCCCATAAGCTTAAATTAGAATTGCACAATGGTTCCGCTTATTCGGTTTTCCATTTGTTTCCCGAACTCTGGCGTTATATCATCGCACTGCGCGCACAGCCCATAAAAAGTAATTCGTCATAGAGCCACTTAATGTACCTTCAAGATTTTATGATAGAATAGCCAGATTCCGAGATGCTGGAATAGAAAGACTTGCAAGAATAGCATTCACAATCTTTTTGGTTGGAATTATGTTATATTTGGATTCGTTTATATATAGCCACTATATGCGTCTTACGTTTTTGATCTTGATTATATTTATATATCCATTTGTTAATCTGCGAAAGCAATCCTTATTCAGCAAATCAGTTCAATTAAGACTCGTTAGGTCCATACTACGTATATAGTTATGTACGTAGAGCGACATTCATCCGAAACGTCGCAATTCCGGTCCATTATTTGGGGCCAGACACACGTGCCGCTAACGCGGATAACCATTCGAATAAGACAATATCAGAGTTTATACTTAAAGACAAAATAATGCGACCCAGTTTGGCTAAACAAGCTGAATTTTAATGCAAATCCCTTGGTTATCCAGAGATATGTGTAATGTATTTTAGGATTTTGGATAATAGTCTTACGAGCAGGTTACTTTGATAGCAAAAAAAACATTGAGCGGAATTTTCCAATCTTTTTGTAATTGGAACACTGTTAATTAGCATTTAAACTAGGCCTAAAATCCCCGAAATTTTTGGCTATCAGCACAAATGCCTTGGCATTACAGTGGGACCTTCTCCAAACAGAACAAGGCGAACTTAAAATGCAATGCACTCGATGCGGGTACCGGGTGGATTAGCGCTTATTAATTAATAATTAATTATGGATAAATATATATTTCAAGGCAGCACACAATGAATATTCAAGCGGCCAAAAGCTAAACTCATGATATTGATCCAGTTAGCCAGCAGCAGATGCATTGCCAGGTTCACGCGACTCCGAGCAAGTGAACCTGTCTGTGTCGGTTTTAGTTTTTTAGTTTCGGGCCACTTTGACGTTTTTAAAAATAAACTGAACGCGCCCCCAAGCCACGACTAGCTAGCCACCCCGCTCCACCCCCATTTGGATCCGAATCCGAAACCGACAACTTGCCGCCTCCAGCTACCCACCCGAGGCGTCTACGATCGACAGTCGTTCGCTTTCCGATCGCTCGTCGTCGTCGTAGATTTATGTATGGGGCGTTTTTTTTTATAAAAATGGAATCAGGCGAAACAGTTAGAAGTATTCTTGCGCTGACTGGCGCTGGTTGTGCTTGTGCTCAGCAGATCGTATACGGGGATCGCGAGCATATCCTGTCCGCATAGGGATATATGTGTATATCAGCCAGCGAACTGCAACAATTTGTACTTACTCAAAACTCAGACACCGCTTTAACCAGCCGGAACCTAAAAGTAATTAGCCTTAAATACCGAAAAGAGTTCCTAAAGTGAAATGGCCAAGTTAGTGACCATCCAGCTGCTCCTGGCGAGCTGGAGTTGCCTGGCACTCCTGGCCCAGGCAAAATCCATCGATGCCCCCATCGACTTCACCACAGACAATGACAATGCCATTGCCAAGGATGTGGACACCGATCCGTTCGATAGTTGGTAAGTGAAATAGAATGGCCAGCAGACTTCCGGACTCTGATCTTTAATTGATGGTTCTCCGAAGCGTTCATGTATGCAAAATACCAGCCAGCTTTACTATATATGAGTTCAGCTTGAGTGCTTTCCTTTCCCCAGTCCCATAAACGTGACGAGTTGGATATTCGTGCTTTAGCTATAGTCGTATCTGAGATCAAGAGATTCGATTGAAAGATAGATACTTTAGACAGGTGTTCACTTAGCCAGCTGGATACTCGGACTACAGCGGCTTTAAATCTATTTAATTTGTGAATTATTTGCACTAATTAATGACGTCAGTAGTGTGTGTGTGTGTACTATATGGGAATAGCCAGTGTTATGCTCTTTTTATGGCGGTCATTAGATAACTTACGTAAGTCATATGGGAATTACTTAATAAGTATTTAATATGGGAGGAAGTGACCAAGAATATGTGAGTAATTAGAGAAAGTTTGAAGAGAAAATTGAATGATTTCAAGAAAAGAGTTATAAACTTTTATTTTATTTTTTATTTTTTCAGGTAAAAACCTCAACTTACATATTGTTTATTATCTTCTAGGCACAATATCCCTCATCTATTTAAAATTCATATTTTGTTACCTTTATAAAATTTGCCTTCTACAAATATTATTTTGCATAAAAAACACCTGTATTTGGACAACTCAAAAATGGTATTTATTATTTAACTTCCAGCCAAATTTACTGTACTGGTGACCTGCTGCACACCATCCAAATGGCCAAGCTGTTTGCGGACTCAAAGACCTTTGTGGACATGAAACTGAAGAATCCGCCAGCCAAGACCCTCGCAGACTTTGAGGCTATGATGGAGGCCAAGAACAGGACACCCAGCAGGGACGACTTGAAGCAGTTCGTCGATGTAAGTTAACGCTGCTCCTTGGATCTCCTCCCTGGGAGCAAATAAAGAATGTGAATTGCTTTTGCAGGACTACTTCAGCCCCAAGGGCACCGAGCTAGAAATGTGGACGCCCACGGACTGGAAGGAGAATCCCAGCTTCCTCGATTTGATTCCCGATCCGGACCTCAAGCAGTGGGGCATGGAGCTGAATAACATTTGGAGGGATCTGGGTCGCAAAATGAAGGACGATGTCTTGAAAAACCCCGAGTACTACTCCATCATCCCGGTTCCAAATCCGGTAATTGTACCTGGCGGTCGCTTCATCGAGTTCTACTACTGGGACTCCTACTGGATCATCCGCGGACTGCTCTACAGCGACATGCATGACACTGCCCGCGGGATGATCGAGAACTTCATGTCGATCGTGAAGAGGATTGGTTTCATTCCGAACGGTGGCCGAGTGTACTACCACGGCCGCTCCCAGCCGCCACTACTGACCGGCATGGTCAAGTCATATGTGGACTTCACCAACGACGATCTGTTCGCAATCAATGCGCTGGAAGTGCTAGAGCACGAGTACGAGTACTTTGTAAACAATCACACCGTGCAGGTTAAGGGTCACAACCTGACCGTCTACCGGGACTCGTCGACGGGCCCGCGGCCAGAGTCCTACAGCGAGGATGTGGAAACGGGCGAGGCCTTTAAAACCGAGGAGGCCAGGGAGGATCACTACAGCGAGCTCAAGTCGGCGGCCGAGTCGGGAATGGACTTTAGCTCTCGCTGGTTCATCAATGAGCAAGGCACCAATGTGGGCAACCTCACACACCTGAAAACGCGCTCCATTGTGCCCGTCGACTTGAACGCCTTTTTGTATTGGAACGCCAAGCTGATAGCCGAGTTCCATGCAAAGGCAGGCAACATTGAAAAGGTCACCGAGTACGAGACCAAGGCGCAGAAGCTGCTGCTGGTAAGTAAATAATTTGCTGAAATCCCAAAAAATATCAATTTTTAAATGACAAACTATGAGCATAATTATTAAAATATAATTAAAAATTCCATGAGAGTTCTTTCGTCATAGCTGCATTTCGTCACATAAAATAAAACACTAAATCATACTTTATACTGAAATTTAGAACTCATCCATGAAACTGAAAAGTGACTAAAATTATTGAAAATTTTTAAATTATTAATGGGTTTCCTTATCCATCTTGGCAGTCATTTTTCTCAGAAAAACAATAAACTAAGTCAATTTGAATTCATCGTTCTTTCAGGGCATCCAAGAAGTACTGTGGAACGAGGAGGTTGGCTGCTGGCTGGACTATGACATGATCAATGAGAAGCCGCGCAACTATTTCGTGGCCACCAATCTCTCGCCGCTGTGGGTGAAGGCCTTTAACATTTCCGACTCTGAAAAGATCTCCAAGTCGGTGCTGAACTACATTGCGGAAAATAAGCTGGACTCATTCCCTGGCGGTGTTCCCAATACTCTGTACCAAACCGGAGAGCAGTGGGATTTCCCCAATGTGTGGGCGCCGATGCAGTACATTGTGGTTGAGGGTCTGAATAACCTGAACACGCCCGAGGCCAAGAATTTGTCCAAGTCCTGGGCCATACGCTGGGTGAAGTCCAATTTTAAGGCTTACAGCGATAACTTCCACATGTATGAAAAGGTAAGTCGAGAGAAGAAGACCAAGAAGTAGCTTTAGTCCTCCAATATCCGTGAAGGAATCCCTCATATTGATCCTAATCCAATATATCATCTATAATCTTTGTTTTATCATCTTTTTCTTTTCAGTATAACGCCGAACAGTTTGGAGGACATGGTGGCGGTGGCGAATACGGCGTACAGACTGGCTTTGGCTGGTCCAACGGTGTGATAATTGAGTGGCTGAGCAAGCATGGCCGCGATATGGACAACTGCGGATGCCGAGGCGCTGCAGCAGGTGAACAGCCGCAATAGAACGAATCTGTAGAGCGAAAGAACGCAAGCCGAAACGCTTTCCATCAGACATCACCATAGTCACCAATGTCATCACAGGCTCAAAGGCCAAAGCTCCATCGAAGTTATTGATATCTACATGCATATATATTTGTAGTACCATGTATAGGAATCCATCCAGAAGCGCTCATTTTTGCTCATATTTAGGCTAAGGAAATGCTCTCTCTCCACCACACTATCTATCCCTATATCTATGCCGCTGTCTGTAACCTATCTCTGTACCGCGAACAATCGACATCCCGGGCCAAGCACTGCGAATCACAACGAATCACAGCACCACAGTTACAGTCAGTCAGTCAGCACCGGCAGGAAGCAGGATCCAGCATCTGTGTACTCTCTGTTAACCAATGTGTTTCGTCCGCTCCTGTGACTTGTCCAAATTCAAGCAATGTCCAATCAGAACATTAAATGTCTCACAGCAGGCCGAGCACCCGCGCAGTCAAGGTGTGGATTCACGCGTAAGTGTCCAATTGGTTGATTTCTGTTTGTGAATGTCGACACGCATGTGTACCCCAGCATATCAACACCAGCACCAGATCCATGACGGACCAGGTTAACACCTCACACTTCCTATAAAATAGACAAAATCGAGGGTGGCATATAAATGTAAACGAGACTACTGCTTCCACTATTAACTTTCATTTTATCTAAGATTTAGCAACAAGCATGCTTCAAAAATCTCGCTAATTACCATTTAATATAATATAATACTACCATAATTAATACATAGAAAACATTTCAAAAACTTCAATCACTAATCTTAATATTTCCTATCCCAATCCCTTAGCTTCTCGCGTGATGAGCATCGTGGGCGTGGCGGCTGTTACCATAGTTGCTCTTATAGCAGGTCGTGTTATATGGTGAGGTAAGCAGTGCAAAAAATCCCTTTACCTAGCTTAATTACCTCTAATTTTCTATCTTTTATTTTCTAATCTCTTCCGCAGAGACTGTGCCAAAACAATCTGTAATTGCTTCCCCAATGCGAATGTGATTCCCCGTGTGTGCGTGTATAGTGTTTTGTAGTTGTTCAAGAGATTGCAGTATTAGATTTTCATTATGCGCTAGTTGTTGAAGTGAGAGTTGTACATACAGAATTTACATGGGCATGCCCGTCGTTGTTATTAATTATTAATATATTTAGAAAATACCTAAGCCAATCCTAGCTCCTCGCAACCAAATGAAGACACAAATACAATTGTTAAACTAATTTAAATTTTGGAATAAACAAAATCCCGAACAAACCCCAGAGAACCCTTTGTTGCATGACACGATCCAAGTCTACATTTCATTTAATTGTTGCTCCCTCTCTTATTTCAGGCGAAGTTGGTTTAAGTAGATTAGAAACAAACGCAACTTGTTTTTAATTTGTATATTTGCTTTGAGTTCAATTCAATTATGAAAACTTACCTACGACAAAAGCTTATAGACAACTAAGTGATCAACATAAATGGAGCACAGAGGTACGTTAAAATCGAAAAATAAAACATTGGCGAAAGTGGATATGACTCGACCTAAGACGGCAAATGGAAAGGTTTGACCCCCAAATCGTAACTGTAATGAAGGAGCACGGAAACAGAGCAATACATCGTTGCACAACACACACAATAACTATGGCTTATAGCCCGGCCGCCTAGTTGGGCTGATTATGCTGTCCCTGCTGCTGCTGCGTCTGCTGCGGCGCCTGTCCCTGGCTGAAGTAGGGTGCGGTATTTGGCGTGAGCAGCGTGTGACAGATATCACACACTCGGGCCACACGCTTCCGTGGCCCCGATGGCACCGTTTTCGTTAGACATTTGTCGCAGTAGATGTGACCGCAGTGCCGGCAGTGGATCTTTCGCACCATGACCGTAAAGCCGGCGTTGCACACAGGACAATTATTTACATCATCATCGTCCTGCCAGCGCACTTCCGTATCAGCGTGCCGCAGCTCCTCCAATGACATCTAGGGATAATATACACAAAAATGTACATAAATATTCAAGTAAATAAACCATATTTTTATATTTTTATGGCACTCACCTGCAGGGTTTGAGATAGTTTGACGAAATCCTTCTGCACGGTCTCCATGGTGGAGAGCTCCTCTTGCAGCGTTTTTATCTTTGTCTTATACTCCGAGTTGGTTTTAGTATACTTCTCCTGCAAAAAGGAGATCGGTTAGAAGCGAAACAGGCAGCCAGAATCACCGGCACTTACATTGGCCTCCTGCAGTTCAATGATTTCCACCCGACACTCGGACAGCTGCTTATTAAGCTCGGCCTCTTTGCGCTCCAGTTGGGTTTTGGTCGTTTCGTGCGCCTGCACCGTAACCAAGTGCTCCGTCACACGATCCCTGTGAATACGAAGCAAGAATGAGCCGAGGCTACATTTATCGGGGATTAAGCTTATACTTACTGCAATGATTTAATATCTAGTTGCATTTTGCGCTTATAGGACCGACGCTCGTTGTTGCTCTCTTCCAGCTGTGCCCGCAGGATTTGGGTCTCGTCCAGGGTGCTCAGGCACTTCTGTCGCTCGTACTCGCTGCTGAGACGGGCCTGGATCAGCTCGTTTTGCTGGCGCAGAATTAATTCCTGCAGCTCGACGACCGTGTTGGGCAAATTAATGTACTGATTCTCGATCTCCTCGGACGTGGCCAGATAGCGTCCGGACAGAAAGTCGTTATCCGCCTGCAACGTCTCCAGTTGCTTGTTGACCCGCTCCCTGTCATCGGTGACGCGCTGTATCTGCTTCATCACCTCATCCTTGGTCTCGAGGAACTTCTGCTGCATGTCCAGCAGTCGCTGCTCGTTCGTCTTGGCCTGCTCGCGCAGACTTTGTACTTCACTCTTGTGGGCCTCGCGTTTTTCCTGCCACTGGTCCTCCAGTTCCTTTCGCAGCGTCGCTTCCTTTGCCATACTTTCGCGGGACTCTGCCAACTGCTTTTGTAGCAACTCCACCTGCTTCTGTTGCTTTTTAATGTGTGCGTTTAGCTCCTCGGCCCTTTTCTCCGCCACACTGCAAGCCTCGCAATTAGACTCGGCCACATCCATGGACGTGGACTTGTGCATGGCGGATGCATCGTGTACCGACGACTCCTCTTTGCTGCTAACTGCTAGCCGGGCCTGCAGTTGTTCATCCTGCTCGCGCAACTTCACCTTTAACGCCTTCATCTCCTCCTGTAGCTGTTCCACAATCGAGTGCAGCATTTCCGCCTCCTCAGAGGGCTAACATAAGGTAAATTATTGTTAGTAAACTGTGGGTTCAATCTTGGCAAGACACTTACAAATGGTTTTCCGTTGCCGCTGCCTTTCCCCGATCCACGATTGTCATCCTCTTGCTGAAAGCTACTGTTAAGCGAATCGCTGCCCAGCTTGCGCACCGAGCCTAGCGTCTTCTTAACCTGATTCAGCACTTGCGGCGCTATGCCACCGGATGACTCAGCCTGCGGCTGCTGAGCCAGGGTGTGCGTTTGCTGATGAATGTGGTGGTACTTGCTAAGCTCGAGCTTGAGACGCTCCAGCTCCGCCTTGTAATGTGAGGACTCCTCAATGGTGTCCTGCACTAGCTGCTGCAGCGAAGAAATCTCCTCTTGAGCCTTTATGTCCCTCAGCTGCATCTCATTCTCGGACTTGAGGTCCGCCACCATGAGGTGGGTCTTCAGCTCGTCCAGTTCCTCCTGCAGCTGCCTGCGCTCAGTCTGGCTCTGGCTGACCTCCGCCTCCTTCTGCATGTATAGCTCCCGCATCTTTGCCCGCTGCGTGTTGAACTCGTTTTGCATTTTACGCATCTCGGCTTGCAGGATAATTAGATTGTGCTGGCTGGGCGCTTCATCTTCACCTAAAGAACGAATTCTACGTCATTCACCGAAAGCTTCAGGCTCCATGCTTACCGTTAGCCGGCTTCGAGGAGACTCTGGCTTCCGTCTGGGTCTCATTTTCTTCCATTTTCTAAAATAAACGAAGACTAATTTGTTAGTTTATATGTACATTTGTATGTAAGCAGTCAGAACCTTAAGTGTTGGGCAACGGCGAAAAACGCCAGAACGTTGCGAACATGTGACCGTATTTGACGCATTAAAGCAGTTCAAAAATATCGTTACTTTTGGCCAAAAAAAAGTTGATGTAAACCGGATATAAAATTTAAATTTCTAAAGGGATTCGTAAGCTGCTTACATTTTCTATTTAGGGAATGCGTATATTTCAGGTCATCTTAAGAGCATACTACTTTTAAGAAGTCTGTTATTGCCATTAAAATCTTAATAAATATAACTTAAAATATAAGCAAACAATTTTTAACAATTTATGCAATATTTAAAAAGTTTGGAAAGAGGTAACATAATTAAAATTATCAACAATTTATTAATTATTTATTTATTTATTATTTAACTGCCAATATTTCAGGTCTTCTTGAAGGCATAAGAATCAATATAAATTAAGACTTCTAATGAAATCCTAATTAACTATAAAATGTATTAAAAATGTTATTTAATAATTTTAGGCACTTTAGATGAGCCGAAAATTGTTGTTCTTTTTTTATTTTTAAAATTGGTATCAATTTTAATTTAAAATTATATGAGACATGCCACGAAACTTCATAACTTATTTACAAAGAATTACATCTTATTGTGTCTGAAAGGTTTCTTTCTGAATAAATATTAAATATATTTTATAGTTGTTTCAAAATATATTTATTTTCTTTTGTTTACAAACAAATCTTGATATCTGAAAAAGGAAGGCTTGTACCTGATTAGGTATGATAAAATCCCCATCTATACGCCTCAAATGTATGCAAAATATATTAATATATAAAACAGACTATAAATCACATTAATTTATAAGACTTTTTATTTTTTGGCAACTCAATAAGAGCTTCCCAGAAAGTAGATATATCACCACAAGTGGAATCGACTCTTAGGCGTTATTCTATGAAAAGGCCAATGACTACCGGACACGAATGACTAAGCCCCCTCATCGGTCTATGAACTATACACAGTTGTCTCGAAATTTATGCAAATTACATATTAAGCGTCCAAAAGCGAGGAAAAGTTTCAATAATGATAAATTATGCGAGGGAAAATGTTAAATTCATTAGTGTCAGACCCCAGGCAAAACGCGAAAACGAAAACATTTGTTTAAATAAAAATCCAACGAATTATCTAGTACGTATGTATGTACCCAGTATATATGTGGTTTTGCGGGTCAACCCAGTGATATCAGAAGAACTACGCATTAGGCAAATCAAAAACTCGCTTTTGTAATTACAGCAGCGACAGCGGAACCTAAGCAATACTTAGCTACCACGCTGAGATCAGTTTGTGCTTCCTTTCCTCGGTTGGCCGTTGGGAATCTGTGAGCTCATGACTGTCGATGTCGTCATTGTCAGCTGGCGGAGATTCGAGGCGGATACAAATACTAGAACGCTGGCAGCGACAGCGACAGCAGCAGCAGCAGCAGCACCGATGTTGGCCAAAATGCTCGCTTCAGTTCAGTTCGCATTGGATTCAAGAACGAGGCGGTCGGAAGCGAGGAGAGCTGGCTAGCAGCAGCATCAGGAAAATACGCGAAGAAAAACAAAAACACGGCGACGACAGCAATTCTACTTATAAAATTAAAAATAATACATAAATATATAAATAAATTCGTTTGTGAGTGAGTGCGCGGAACTGAAATTATGGCGAGAAAGTGTTCAATGATTTGAGTGACAGTGACAGCACTCTATCTATTAAGGATCGATCCTAAAGCAAATCCAAATTAAAGCCATACAAATTCCCTGAATATCCCTTACTTGCTTATCAGTTGATAGAACCCGGGATACCATGTCACAGGGTCAAAACCCCACGCCTACGCCCGGCACCCCGCCGCCCTCGCGAAGGGCCAATCGGCCGCCGCGAATCAACATTCACAATCTGAACAGCGGCTCGGCAATGGGCCAATCTTCGATGCCACCCAGCGCCCAGCCACCCTACACGGCGCAGACAAACTATGGAACACAAGGTCCTTACTGGCCACCAGTGGCTAATCCCTTTGGATCCGGCAACTTCATGACAAAGGGCTACGAGGGATTCCTTGATCTCACCAAGTCCGGCATGAGCTTCGGCGAGAAGTTCACCTATGGCCTGTACAACAAGTTCAGCAAGTGGTCGCGTCGGTGGTTCACTCACATGTTCCTGCTCTTCGTCCTGGGCCTCTACAGCGTTGGTGGCGCCCTCCTCTTTCAAACTATAGAAGGTACATCAGAGGGTTACCTTGGCTAATCGGGGTCTAGTTCAGTCGCAGATAAAATGTTTCATTTGGTGGATTTTCAAGAGTGTTTTAAGAGTCCATGTAGTCGACTTCCTCTACAAGCTTTCATTAGGTCTCCGGACGCAGAGTGCACTAAACGCCTTTGTTTGCTTATCAAGCTCTTCGGCAATTGTTTGGAAAACAGTAAACAGTTCCCAGTCATTCGGATAAATACACCTGCTGTCAAATGTCTGAGCCAAATTGTAATCGTAAAAACATGCCCCATCAGTTTGGCAGACGACTGAATCAGTCGGTCCACAGAATAGGTGAAGGTACAATCGAATCACGGAGATAGACATTAATGAATCAACAACAATGTGTCGTATAAACAACCAACTTTGAGATGATTAATTGGCGGATGGAGGAGACTTGCCGAAATGGGGGCTTCTCCATCGGCAAGTGAGTTTATTTGGGGGGAAAGAAACAACATGCAAAATCCACCTAATGGAACCACATAGTATACTGCAATGCATTTGGTGCAGGCTCTAATTTGGAAAGCCAAATCCCTTTGATTTATGGCAGCCAAGCGCGAAAATATCTTGGCAGTGCTCCATGCCATTTTCCATTTCCCAGGGCAAAAGTTAAGAACTATACTTGGGTCAAGGTTACTAATCCAAGATTGTTTATGCTTTCAGTTCGACAGGGAGAGCTGGAGAAGTTGGAGCTGCAGGCAATGCAGAAGCAATTCTTCGAGGAGATGCGCAAGATGACCAGCAATCCACAGTTAAGTGGGGTAAGATGGCGGACTTTATGAAAATGGGAAAAAATATTAATCCCAATGCCTAAATATCAACAGTGGTCAAAAACCGAGTTCGACAGTCAAGTGCTGCGCATAATAAATGATCATACATCCGTGGTGGAATCGCTGCTGAGGAACGGACTGGCCGAGAAGCCTGATCCTTGGTCCTTCTGGAATGCCATGGTCTACAGTTGTACCATTTACACGACTATAGGTGAGTGGAGGGCGCATTTTCATGGGTTCCAAGTGTGTTGTGGGTGCAAAAACGCCCACGCAAGGAAAATATGTTTGCTTAGGTCGCAAGACTTTCTATTTTTATGTAGCGCTGTTCCTCTTCATTGCTAAGCCAACAAAAATATGTGACACAAAAGATGGAAATAGTTTTGAATATGTTTTTGCGATCCTCGTCGTTGTAGGCGCTTGTGCGGTATAAAAAATCGCGTCTCTTATTGTGCAGACAGTTATGAGAGCGCTCTCGAGTGGCGTCGGAATTCTTTGGAATACTGTCACCGTTCTTAATTGGGACCTATAAATAACTCGGCACGGCAGAGCACGGCACAGCCTTTCACCTCATTCGAATTTTCCCAAAAAAAAAAAGAAAATGTTCTCCTCGGTACACACACAACATTCTCAATCGCATTTGCAATAATTTCACTTTTAATTTGCGAACGACTTCACGCCCATAAACATGCCACAAAAATGGAAATTAATTCGTCCGAACAAATCTACCGCTAAGATTTTGAATAATTATTCCATTTCGTGGAAATTATGTTTAAATTTTTGTGATGCGGTTAGCTAATGGCTTGATAGCCCCTTTTTTATTCGATTAACATGCTCGGCGGCTTTAGTGTCGCCTCTAAATATTTTCCATATTTCTAGTAAATAAATTCTGACCATTTGGTTCCTCTTTTGACAAGCTTCCAAAACAGCAGACAAGTAAGAAATAAATACTAATAATCCCGCAAGTGTGGAAACACAAAAGCAATTAACACAAATATCTAAATGATGGCCCCGCTACGAGGACAAAATTTGGCTCTGAAACAAGTGTCTGGTAAACAGAAATGCGAATTACGGATTGTGAGTGCTTTGAATACACTCATATGTCAGAATTGGCACAAGATGTAAGCATCATCCGCATGAGGATGCATTTGTGCAGTTAATTTGAAATCGAGAAGAACGGACTGTCCCCTCTCCTAAGTAAACTATTTATTTTTAGGTCCCGAGAATATCCCAAAAATATAACCAATTTAAAGCAAGACACATTATGAGAGATTGAAATAAATTGTCAATTGTCCGAATTTCGAGAAGAAAGTCTCAAGTGATTTATGCCCAAAGTAAACACTCTAGCGAACTGGCCGTAAAACCAGAAAGCACTTCATAATTCCCAGCCAAAGGCAATATCATAAAACTGTTGCTGCCGCTATTATAACAACGCTTAGTGAAGCCATTCGACGGCCGATTGGTAGTGCCAAAGGCCGACAAGTTTAATAAAATGGTGCATGCCCAAATGGAAAACAAATCGCGAAGGCAATTCCAAAATGTTGAATGAAATTGCGGAAAATAAACAAACACAAAATCGCAGCGAAATTCCATAAAAGCGAATACGATCCGTCATCAACGATTTCGGAGGGGGGAGAGCTGCTGAAGGGGGGAACTGAAAAGTATCTGATGAAAATTTAGCAGAGATTCTAATTTATGCCAAAATGCAAAGTGTCGAAATGGTCTATAGCAACAATGACGTCACCGGGAATATTGATAAAATACGAGAAGTCCAACGAAATATATAAAATTTGTAGGGAAATCTTTTTCAATAAATATTCGTTCGCTGCGGGAACAGCTGCAAATTAAACAAATTATATCCACGAATCGAACAGTCAGCTAGTGGCAAGCGGAAGGAAACCCCCATGCCAAGCTCTCTCATTGTTAAGCATTTTAAACAAATCCCGTAGAATTCATACAATTTCAAGGGAATTCGGATGAGTTGAACGCTTACATAAATCTGATAAAATATAATTCCATACAACTTTTGAGTAGGGTTCAAACTTCCGGTGGTCATTGGATATTTTATGTTTATAATTTCAGTTCTTGTAACTTGTAAAGATATTTACTCCCCTTTAGTCCTTTTAGTGTGTAAAATTCTAGTTCTGTTAGGTGGCCAAGGAGACTAGATATAAACATATATTTAAAATATTATTTATATTTGGAAACAGCTTAATTTTTATAAAAAAAATATCGAATTTGCCGCAAAGTAGGAGTAGTATACTGAAATATTGCTATACAAGTGTAGAACTAAAATATAAAATACTTTTCTAACTAAATTTAATATTTCTGTATTGAAATAAAATCGGAAATAGTACAAGGGTAATTATGACATACATTTAAAGAAAATATTCCAATAGCTTGCAATTATGGCTCAATAATACAATAACTTTGTATTTTATCGATTGTGGCATATTTTTGAAAATAATAGACTCTGTAAAAGGTTTCGGTAATATTTTAAAGGCTGCAGTGTCTCAATTAATTGCCTATTTCCGTTGTGCTTTAAAAAATACACCTCTTAAAAATGTATCTAAAATGGCCATCTATGTTTTGATTTGAATTGCAAGCTATATGGATCTTGTCGTGCTATTTTGAGCTTTTACAGTGGTCTTAATTCTAATAAATTATAGAAATTTTAGGAGTGAACATTAACCTGCAAAAATTAGTATACATTAAAGCTAAAAAAAATTACAGAAATTCTCGAAATCAATACCAACATTTTTGCTAACTTCAAAATAAACTTGGATTACAAAAATAATTTTAAAATATATATTTTTTATGGAAAGAAGAGGGGGAGGGTTTACTTTATTAATTAATTAAAGGAACAAGAACTCTTTAGATAAGATATAACAATTCTGAAGCCTAAAGTAATATATAGAAGATAGAAAAACAGAGGAAGGCATAGAGAGCTTCTCTCACATTGTTAGATGCAAAAGATACATTCCTACATTTGTGGCTTTGGCGAAACAGCTGTTGGGCAGCCACGAAAATATAGACAACAAAAGTGAAAATAAAAATTTGAATTTTCCACTCGCTCTCAGCAGTTGGATGCCAGCCGTGGTCGAGTCAGCGAGCACACAAATCTCAGAAATCTCTCGGTTTGCGACAAACTGTAGGAAATCTATAGAATCAGATACGGATACAGATTTTTTCGTATATGTAACCGCAACTGTCAAGTGATACAGGACACCTCGAGGGAATTCCAGCCAGTCTCAGCTTGGAACAACTGCATCTCGGTTGAAAGGGGTCTCCCCAGCAGGGTTCACTGCAGCCGAAAGTGATATAATTACCCAAAGGCATAATTTTCATCAGCGGAATATGAAGGCCTCGTTGGCCCGTTAAAAATAGACGGCCAGGCGATGAGCGCGAGCACAAAGATAGATCGCGAAAGTAGCACACGACAGCGGCTGGACATGGACATGGATCAGGCGGCGGAGGCCAGACACCAGCAGCGCCACCGCCGACGCCTGGGACGTAGCCACCGCGAGCCCACGCCCGTCACCAAGTTCCAGATGCAGGGCGACGATCCCCTCTATCCGGATCCCTCGCCGCAAATGGTTCGCATGCAGATACGACCGCCAGGCACTCTGTCCGCTCACGAGAGCAAGATCCTGCGGAAGCGGGACAAGAGCTTTGCCAACACCGCCGCGCGCAGTCATTCGCAGCCACGGGAGGCGGAGAGGCTAAGCAGTCCAGATGCCCACCAGCTGATCAAGCACCGCAGCTTGTCCTCGCCGCGTCACAAGGAGGAGTCAAGCGAGAGCGAAATGACAACCGGCAGCAGCAGCCAAGCGCAGCAGAAGATGCCCCCTATCAGTCTTGGCCAGACGCACGACACCCTCACCCGGCTGGAGCAGAACCTGCAGCGCTTCGAGGACGAGCGTCGGCGCTTTGACGCCGAGAAGCGACTATTTGAGCGCGAGAAACGGGAGCACAAGATGCGCCACCGCCAGCAGCTGGACAACGAGGAGCGGAAGCGTCTGCTGCAGAGCTATCGCAAGCTCAGTGATCGCATCCAGCTGCCGCAGGACGAGGAGGAGCGCCGCCGTCTCATCCACAGCCTGCGCCTGCAGCGGCACGAGGCGCCCAAAGTTCGAGGTCGCAATCGTAGTAGCGGCTATGAGGAATCCTCCACGCAGTTTAGCTCCTCTGATGCAGAGCCTGCAGAGGAGGTCCACCCTCGGGCACGACCACTCATGTCTCTGCCGGGTTATGTGGCTGCCCCAATTCGTGGAGCTCCTCCTCCGCCTCCTTCGGCCCCCTTAAAGCCCCCGGAAAGAGTCTCCGTGAGCCGGAATAGCTCCCTGTCGCCGGTGAGACCACAGCGTCGTTCCAAGACACCAGAGCAGCGGGAGGAGATCCTTCGCAAGCACGAGTACGTGGCAGTGGGAGAGACCAGGAGCGAGGTCATCAAGCCCCGGGCCACAGAGGCGGAGCAACAATCGGACCTCATGAGGAAGTACATGGAGGCGGCAGAGCGGGCGGCCAAGGCTGAGGCAGCTTTGGCGGCGCAAAGCCTGTCGGCGGAGGGAGTGCGTCGAAGCAATAGCTTGCGGCTGGCAGAGAAGGAGGAGAAGCCCCCAAAAACGGAGGCTAAGCGTAGCTCCAGCCTAGAGCGTCCCCTGAGGGCCAAGCGATCAGGCAGCCTGGAAAGGGGAGAGAAAGTTCTGAAAGTAGAAAGTGCCACTCAGTCAGCAGAAGATCCTGAACCTCCACCCGAACCAGAAGCTGAGCTTGAAGTATCACTGCAAGAAGAAGACACAATCCCAAAGGTAGAACTAGAAGTCAAGCCAAGCTTTATGCAGCGCCTTAAAAATTTGTTCAGCCGCAAGAAGAAGGTTGCCAGCGAAGATGTAACGGATGTGGCCACACAGCCTCTGCCGGAGAAGATAGCCTCGCGGGCATTCCTCTACCACTTCCGCCTTGAGTCAGGCCACGAATGGCGGCGCCTCAAGCTGGACTACCCCCAACGCGTGGAGGAGATGCGTCGGCTGCGCAATCACTGTGTCTCCCATTGCATATGCCTGGCCATGCTTCTGGGATTCGGAGGCCTTCTCTTCCGGTACACGGAAGGAGCCTCGGAGAACATCTACAAGTGCGAGGTGCGCAAGGTGAAGCGCGATTTCATCGACAACCTGTGGGATGTCAGCCACAACATGAGGTATGGCTGGTTAAGTACCCGGAAGCCCAGTGCGGCGAGTGACCTGTTTGTATCTTTGCCACAGAGAGGATGACTGGAAGTCTCTTGCGCGCCAAAAGTTGCGCAAATTCGAGGACGAACTGAACACTCTGGCCGAGCTGGGACTGCGGCGTTATCCCGGCCAGAAGTCCTGGAACTTTATCAATTGTTTCATCTTCTGTTGGACCGTAGTCACCAC
The DNA here is from genome assembly GCA_008042485.1 of Drosophila mayri. Classification (NCBI taxonomy): domain Eukaryota; kingdom Metazoa; phylum Arthropoda; class Insecta; order Diptera; family Drosophilidae; genus Drosophila; species Drosophila mayri. The sequence goes on along the minus strand of VNJN01004061.1, from coordinate 33,358 downwards.
CATAGGTAACAGCGATAGAGAAGCCATCGATGGAAGGTTTATTCTTAATTTGCTTCAGCAGAAAATCTTGGTCTTGCTATATAAATGGGAATCTTCTTAATTTTTAGTTTTAGTTAATAAATCACCTAATTAATTTATTAATGAATTTTCCATAATTCTTTCTTCGGCAGGTTACGGTCACATCACCCCAAAGACAAACCTGGGACGCTCCCTGACCGTCATATATGCCATCATTGGCATCCCCATGTTCCTCATTGTTCTGGCCGATCTGGGAAAGCTCTTCACGCGCAGCGTCAAGTTCCTGTGGGCGTATGTGCGGCGCGTGTACTACACCCGCTCCTGCCGGCGGATTCGGAAGCAGCAGCAAATCCGAGATGCGATGACAGGCTTCAACACTGTGTACGACATGGCCATCAGGCGGCCCAGCATGTTCTTTGGCAAGTCTGGCGAAGAGAATGACGAGGAGTCGCAAGATGCAGAGGCGGGCCGCTCACTGGGCACATCGCACCCGGAGACGCCCACATCGCCGTACCCAGAGACCTTCGAGGTGGACGATGAGTTCAATCTGCCCGTGTCTGTGGCCTCCCTCCTGCTCATCTCTTACATCCTGCTGGGTACCGCCGGCTACGTGATGGTGGAGTCCGAGTGGCAGCCCCTCGACGCCTTCTACTACGTGTTTATCTCCATGTCCACCATTGGATTTGGAGACCTGGTGCCAAGCAACCCCATCTACCTGATGGTCAGCATGATTTACTTAATCTTCGGCCTGGCCCTGACCTCCATGTTCATCAATGTGGTGCAGATCAAGCTGAGTGACCACTTCAAGCGGGCCAGCGCCAAGGTGGGTGCCACCATCGGCATGAATATGGCCAGCGAGTTCGGCGACGAGGGCGGCTCCCAGGTAAAGACTCCCTCCGAGCTGGCCTCGGTGCATGGTTCGCGTCTGGATAGGATCGAGGAGGATGGTCATGAGGCGAATGGCCACTCACCCCTGCCACCGCTGCCCTCCATCCTGCGTACTCCGCGTCCCCTGTCGCCAACGTTTAGCGGAGCGGAAGCCAATGGAAGCCGCGAAGCGGATGTCAGTCCGCCGCCACTGTTGCCCAGACGTCAGGTATCCGTGGAGCCCCAGCCGCCGGCGGAAGGGGAGAACAAGAAGAAGAAGAAGCACAGATTCTTCTAGAAGAGCCTGCCTGACAATGTTAACTAGTTAGGAACCTCACAAATGACATGGCAATTTTAATCGAATTTACGAAAACCTCTGCACACACATTATTTATTATTTGTTATTTAATTTTACTTGTCACCATCTTAGGCTAAGTCTAAAGTTAATTAAATAAAACATGACACTTGACAATGGATTTTGGTTTAATTAAAGCTGGAAATTTGATAAGCCAAGAGCTTAAACATTTTTTTGTAGATTGGAATCTCTGTCAAAGGTTAGGATTTAAATATAAATGGAAAGTAACATATATTTGCTTTTTATATTATTTATATGTACGAAAAAATGCATTTACAGTGAGAGCTATAAATATTTTAGATCAGCGTCCTTTCTTCTTTTAAAATCAATTTAAATTCAATTTTAAAATTGATAAGCTTAAGGAATTGTGTATAAATTTCGGATGTAATTTGTTAAAGTAACAAAGTCCACTAATCAATTAAGTCCATCTTTGTCAGTGCCAATGCAGAATGCAATTATCAAATGCATGTGCAAGCGCTGGATACTTTGTTCGGGAATGCGTCTCCTAATCCCAGTGAAATCCATGCCAGCCAGAGGCAGCGGCAACAGGACGCAGCGACAGGACACAAATCCAAGTGCAGCTCGGCAGCTGCACATCTGTTCGTCGCAGGAGTAGAGGAGACGGAGAAGGCAGCGGTGGTATGCTGAGTTGAGAGAGCAAGGAGTGCTCAGGCTCTCACACGACAGGACTACAGGGTTCGGGTGTCGCTTCGGGTTACTGTTTCGATTCCACAATGTTCCCCCGGAGTGAAGTTGAGTCCTTAGAGCAGTTGCCTAGCCAGTTGTTGTTTTGACAGCGTGCAGTGCGGTTCGGTCGACGGGTTACTTTGCCTTTGCTCCTCTACCAAAAAAGAGGCGCCAATGCCAACCAATTGAGAAATATTCTACCAACTTAGGTGGCCTTGTCCCGAGATTGCCACAGCTGTATCGATATTTCTGGTGACTCAAGAAGAGGGTGAAGAAAGCAAACATTTGTTGTCCCGATCTCAGAATCGATCGCGCCGGAAGAGCGCGTCACTCCTCTCTCGTCGCTCATAAACACCCCTTGCCGTATCTGGGTTTCTGGTGTCGCGTGTGCCGCCAGCCACAAACTACAAGCTACAATCGGCTGAATACCATACTATATATACGTACGAGTTGCACGCTACACCCCGCCACCAGGTGTGCGCCTTGGACTTGGCCGATTCTTCTGGTTCTTGGCTGGCACCCTCTGCGCTGTTTTTGTTTTGCTGCATCCATTCGTCGCCGAGAGGAATCTCACAACGTTGCAACCCAGCTGTCATCCCAATATTCGCCAAATGACGCCGGGCCCTAGTTGATTGGAAATCAGTGTGCCACATTGTAGCTCTCCCCTGGAATTTTCAGCAAAACTCGCAAAAATGTCCGCGATTAGCAGTCGCAATCAGAAAATGGAACAACAGGTAAGAGTTGCTATCCAATGAGAGGGTCCTTAGGCCTTACAGGAGTTGTAAAGCGGAGGAGAAGTTTAGGGAGAAAGTATTATTACTTCTTACTTCGGTTTAAATTTAAATTAAATTAAACTATTCTTACATCATATGAAAATGTTTCTCAATTATGTCGAAGTTCGGGATGAATATTAGTTCAACAATTTAAATTGTTATGTCTTTGGTTTAACTACTATTTTAGGATATTGATGGCGCTTTGAATTTCTCATATTTTGGGAAAATTAAAAATCTGTACAGAAAATAGTTCTGGCAGAAGGGAAATAAAAAAAGATGGGTGAAAAAATTATGACTCAGGTCAATTTATTGCAAAGATAAAATATTCTTCAAGAACAGGCATTTGTAATTACAATGACAAATTTCGAATAAAGAAGCGAAGTATTTTTAATTAAAGTGAAAATAAAGTTATCCGTACATTGAGATAAACATATTTAAAGGCTCTTTAAAATCAAATTTTTTGTGTTTAAAAAGTAACCCTGTTTAATTCGGGTAATTTTTACATGTTCTTTAGAAAATTATATGAGATTAGAGGCATCCGAACTTTGGACGAATCATCATTTGAACAAACGTCAGTTTTTTATTTGAATTTGAATTTGAATCAAACGAGTTCCAGGCCATGTACCTCAAAGTGTCTGAAGGGAGTTCCAAAGTTACGTCTCCATCTTTGTAGTCAAAATATTGAGCGTTTAGATGGCTAGAATAAATAAATTAAATGTTTTTATATGGCTTTTGTTTAAATAAACTTAATTAGTTTATGTTTCAAAATGTACATAATATGCTAATAATAAAATATCTTTAAAAATGGATAAATACCTTTCGTAGCAGGACTTGAACCACCAACCCCCTAGATAGTATTGGGCGCAATTTTTGTTCTTGTGGGCATCGTTATCCCGATCGAATGTGGAGAAGTCCTGGCCCTTGTGGTAGGTTAACGAGTCGCCGGCGGTGCCGATGTAACTGCCCAGAGTCTTTAGCTTATAGTTCTCCGACTCGTTGCCAATGAAAAACTCGTCGTATTTGGCGAACTTTTTCACTCCGGCCAGGGTTTCCATATAGATATATAGCTCGACAGGCTGGAATGCTGTCAGCAAATGCAATTTATCAAGACCGATAAAGAAATCCCCACTGAGATTGCCAAATCCCGCCTTGTAATCGTTCCAATCGCGGTAAAAGTTGACCAGGCCGTCCTGTCGCCTTTGAATGACCAACCAGCCCTGGCCGGCAAACTCGGAGTCGCAGAGAACCGGAAAAGCCGGGTGTCCCGGCACCTGAACAATAACGCTTAAGTTGTGATTGTGCCTTATCAGGCAGGAGGTGGGATAGATACCCTCATCGCCCTGGGTGATTGCCTGTCTTGTCTGCTGCAGCGACTCTTGGCGGGTCTTTAAACTGATAAGAGATTATACAGATTAACCCTAGACTGACCGACCCTTTACCATATAATACTCACTCGAGCAAAAGCTTATCAACAGAAGCAAGTATGTTCACGGTAGCCTTTAATTCCTAGGTAAAAAAATAAAGTTAGACCCTAAAGTTAGCCATGGGTCCTTAGCTCTCACCTCTTGCAGCTGAACGGAGGTTATTTCCTCAGATACTCCCGCAGATATAAATAGCGATGCGATAGCCACGAGGGCTGTGAAAGCACTTGCGTAATACATTTCCAATTTCACTTGTGGGAGATAAGCCGAGCTTTAGTCTGATCGCCCTGCAAATATCAACTGAGCTCAGTGAAGCTCAGTCCGAGCTTATATGTCTCTCCTACAGATAAGAGCTATTCAATCGTGGGAAATACCTTTGAAGCACGGAAAGAATGTTTTAATGTTACCAAAAATTAAACAAAATGAAATCTTAAAATATATAATTAACGCTTTAGTTGGAAAGTTAAACTTTGAAGGCTAAAATGTGTTCAAAAAATTTTTTAATTGTTGCAAAGGCATGTCAACAATCCCAATTTCCATTCTCCTTCTCTTGTTTTCATTGCCAGCGGTGAAATGCTAAAAAAAATTAAAAGAGAAAAGAAAACCAAACTTTTCTTCAACAATCCTTTGCAAACCCTATAAACCGGAAGGGTCCAGCACCCACATTTCCCTTCCTTTCAACCGCAAATCTTACCGCTCCATCCCGACGACACCCAAGCGCCTCAACGCCTTTTCTGAGCCGCTTTGTTGTGCCCAATTTCTGGTGGCCACCTGGCCGTCTGTTGCCCGGGCAACGAGGTCCAAATAAATCGAAGCCAACCGCCGAAGGCTTCCGGGAGTGCGGTTTGGGTGGTGGTGCACTGGCTGCACCCAGAAGGGACTGTCATTGGCCCTAATTATGTTGGTGGCACGGGCTGCTATCCCGCCCACATCTAACACCCAAAATCGAAGTAGTTCGATGTGGTTGCCAAGTGGCAAGTAGCAGGTCCTCTGAGCTGGTTCGATTTCGTGTCGTGCTGACTTATAAAACATGCAAAAGCTTTTCACGGCTCGTCGAGGCTCCTTAATGGCAGGACTACATGGAAGCATAATTCCAAAGCAATTTAGAGCCAAACGCAATTGCCCGGAACAAATGTTTCGAATAGGATTTTATATCGACAGAAATTTAATTGATTTAATGCTCTTATTTGGTAAAAGACATTCTCACAGAGACTTGGTCTAAATAAATCTCCAGGATTAATTCTAGGTAAGCTCCAAATATGGGTAAGAAATATAAATTAATTGGCCAGCAAATGCCCAGTCATGCCGAAGCATAAAATCCTCGGCAAGGATTGCATTCACCATTCATCTCTCTGGACAAACGCTGGGGTAATTTCTTCGAGTTCAAATAAACCCAAATTTATTTCGGCCATAAAAAACCGAAAAGGGGGTCGCCAAAGTGAAAAGGAACGCTGAAGCCAATTTGCACTTGGCATAAATCAACAGGAAGATATATGGCCGTCAACTCATAAAGCGGTCGCTAAATATACACAAAGGATTAATGAAGACTTCGTCCTGGACTTTCCCGCACCAACATGGCCGGGGCTGAACATTGTTGTTGGGGTCCTGCGTAACTAAGGGCAACTGTCACATACACACTCATCGTTAGGATACTTGGGACACAGACAGACAGACAGTAACTAGAAATATGAACAAACTGAGTATTTAGTATTGTTTTCATGTTTGCCGTCGCCCATGGAGTAGCATTGAGCGAGGAGGTCACAAAATCGATGGCAGTAAGCTTTGAGGCGACGCACTAAGCCACAGGATAATGCCAAGTAATAAGTCACTCAATTGCTTTCGCCCCTTTCCACGTTTGAGCATAATGTTCGATTTCTCCCAAAACTTTCCTCGCACTTTCCCTCACACGAAAGCCAATAAATATGGCAGCCAGAAGCGGATATGACGCACCGCCTTCACTTTCTAAATATGCATGAAGAATAGAGTGGACTTTGAGGATACAAATTAGAGAATAAAAATAATTTAATTAATTTAAATAAATGAATGATTTTCATAGAATTTTCGCAGGCCTCCTTACTTATCTCACCTTAAACATTACCTGTGGTTCATTTTTATTTTCTTTGTTAAATAATTAAATTGCTTTAAAAACAAACTAACAGATTTATATTATCAAAACACAGTTATTAAGGAACACAGTTATTGAACTCCGATAGCTTTTTTTCCTTTCAAATCCACTTACAACCAAGGTCCACCTCAGTCACTTGACTTTACGGCCTTTTCCTTTTGTTCCCAACCCTGTAATTTGGGCTCTGTTGCTTTCAGTCCGAGGTTCTTGACCCAACGGACTCAGCGGAAAAGCCGGCTGGGAACGGCGTCGAATCAAATCGAATCGAAAATTCAACAAACTTCTCGAATGTCAGCCCATCAAAGTCGACGAAGCCTTCAATATTTAATATTACCAGCAGTTTTATATAGGATGAGACAGGGTATTAGACCCGTCATTAGGAACTGATTGAGTGCTTTGTTGAAAGCTTTTCAAAGGCCATATCCGCCGCCTCGGAAATAAAATACCCGCCAGGAGCAAAACTTTTTCTCCCCAATACTATTCAATGAGGAATTTTATGCCGTTTTGCCGCAACTATTTGATGAACAATTTCGCGGGAAATCCCCTGGCTTACCTTTAAATTCTAGGGCAATAGATGGGGAAAATACGATGCGAATTCACTTATTTCGCCCCACCAAGGCCAAAAGCCGTAAACGCCCAACGATGTTTTTATAATTCATGGCAAGCTCTTGGCGAACTGTTCGCACCTAAGCGCCCCCTAATCCAGGACGATTTGAGCAACAGGCACAGGGGGAAACACATGATGAAATATCCCTAGAAGAAACATAGACCTGCTTTTAGACTCGGGTTACCTAAAAAGCAATTCATTTTCAATGGGAGCACACAAATTTCGGACACATAATACTAATAGCTGGCAATAAATTGCTGGATAAAAGCTTTTCACAGCCGAGTGCCGCCTTTTCAACAGCTCTCATTTCGTTTTGTGATGCTGCCATTTTTATTTGACTGAAACTGCAGTTGGCAGTTGGCAGTTAGCAGTTTTGCAGCTTAGTGACCAAGTGCCAGACTCTAATTTCATTTCACATTCTGCACTGGAAACTTTGGGCTTTGAAAACCGACACTTAAAGACAGGTTATTAGGTTCAAAGAACAGCAAAAGAGAATATTTTAAAGGATTTTTAATAATTACAGATGAATTCCTTGGAGTTAACTTTAGGCTATATTTAAGAATAAAGTTTCAAGACTTTTATTAGGCAAACTATAACATTTATTCTCACTTCAAGCGCATATTTTTTAAAGCAATAAACTTGATGGTTCCATTTTGATGATGATTAGAACTGTATAAAGATTGTCCAGCAGAAACTCATTTCAATTGAAAATTCCATTAATTGCAATTTGACGGCTTCCATAGCCATAGCCTCAGTCAGAGCCGGCAACTTGATTCAATTTATCAGCCACAAAGTTCCTGCGGCACCGTCCGCCACCCCAGCGAAAAGTTTTGCATATGCAGCAGCCAAGCAGGAGCAGGACCACGGCAGCAGCAGGACTAGAAATAGGACCACAAGCAGACAGCAGCAGGAGCAGCAGAAGCAGGACCACTAGCTGACTGCATGTTGCAAATTAATTACATCCCTGGGAGTGGTGGTGTGACGAACGAGAAAGTGGCAAACTTTTGGCTCACTTTTCGCAACGTGTAACTGTCTGTGGAATTTCCCGAATATATTTCACACAGGCTAAACAATTTGTTTTCATTACAAATATGAATAAATCTGATTTAATTGGCAAACTTGTGTTGGAGATTTTTAAGTGGCTTAAATATGTCACACTTGGCTAAATTATTTTTGGCCTAGTTTAAAGCAAATATTCAAAATTTAAGCCATTTCACATTGACTGAAATTCAAGAATATTTTGATGTTGGGAGAGAAGAAAGGGGAAATATTTATAAAGCCTGAAAAAGGGCCATTTAAAAAAGAATAATAGGGATTTCCAAGCTTTAGTAATTGGAAATATTTATAATACAAGAAAATATTTATCTTGCAAACATAATTCCCAAAAAATTATTAAATCAATTTAATTATTAGAATTGGTTTATTAATTCTGAAATTGAAAGAGAGTGAATTATATTTTTCCCAACGAACCATTCTAAAAGGTTAAATTTACTGCGGAGATATCCTGTCTTCAAAATATTTGTTAAAACTGAAATTGTAAAGATTTTCCACATCAATTAAATTAAATATAAAATAAGTATAAAAAACTGTGATAAATCATCACAAATTTCGCTTCACAATTGAAACTAATTTCTGCCTGTGTAGGGAAAAACGACCAATAACGAATAAATGTCTTTAATCGCCTTTTGCACATCGGTTGTGTTTTGTGGTTGGCTGTCACACGTGTGGTTTGCTGTGGTTTTCTGTGGTTGCAGCGGCGGAAGCTGCAGCTGACAGTTTGCACAGCTCACGTCACTGATTAAGTGGTCGAGCGGGTGGTCAGTGGTTTATCCTTTATCCTTTTCCAAACCGGACAAGCACTTTGTTAAGCTTTCACTTTCTCGTGTCCTGGCAATGCCATTAGTCCTTAGCCCATTGCCATTTGTATTCAGGCAGGGACTTTGGTCCGAATTAGGGCCGGGACATGATTCGGCCAAATGTTGTTGCCAAATAATTTATGTGTCGCACTGCCTGAATTGTTTATGCGCCGCCTGATCAGATATTAATGCGAATTCCGTTTGACGACAACAGCGGGGTGATTATTTGCACTTTTCCCATTCAATTGGAAACTAATTAGACCAGATATCGGCAGAACCAATTAAAATGCATAAAGGTAGGAAAATAAATCGGTTTTATGCATTTGCATAAAGCCCTGCATGTTAATTGGGAAATTATGACAAGTGGCGCAGCGATTGGTAAAATCCAATAAAGGATTTGGGAGCATAATGGAATGGGTGGGAAGGCAGTTGAATTGAAAATAAAGCGAAGGAAGCGTTAATACAAAATGGCTTATTTAATATCGCTATGTGCCGGAGGAAGGGGAAGTCGCTGTCCTCGGTCCCTCGACGATGACTTACTTCGCTTTATTACAAAATCATACTTTCCTTCCTTCGTCCTTTTCAAGTGTCTCCCCAGTCTTTGCTTTCCTGTCAGCAGCTGGAAGGACAAGACACTGAGGGGATGGGATGGTGGTGTCCCCACCATTTGCCATTCACTCAACTGAGATTTTTCCCATTTTCACTGAGAGTCCTGGTCCAGCTCCTAGCCTTCTTTTTTGCACGAAATGAAAATGTCCGAATGGACCTTAATAGTCAGATTATTCCTTGTTGCCATCTTGCACAAGTCGTCAGATTTATGACACTCGCCTCTTGCGTCGTCTGGCCGGAGATTAAGACTTTTTCAAGTGACTTCAAGTCGTGAATGGCTGCATGAGAAATGGCTGCAAGCCCAATTGAGCCCGGCTGGAAGAGGCTCGCCCAGGATGCCATCCATCCCTCCACTTCAATTTGCATTTAAATCGGGCATTTAAAGGCGGCGGCAGAGACCAGAAAGAAGTAAATCCAATTACTCTGCAGCCGGTTCGGTGCCGTTTGCTTCTGTTGTGATGACTTTTGCAATATTTATGGCAGTTTCCAATTCTCATCCGGCTTCCTGAGGCAGCCTCCAGGGAAAACAGTTCCCTGTGTGTGGCTGTCATAAGCAAATAACTGTATTTATTCAATTTGATTTACGTTTATTTTGCAAATTAATTGCCAAGTACCGTCGTTCTCACCTGGCCAAAGGGGATTTTGTTCCACAAACTCGCTGAGTGGCCCTCGTCGTGGGCAGTGTCTTTGCTTAGGCACTTCGCCGAGGACAGTCCAGGAGTTGTAAGCTAATTAATTCAGCTTCATCATACGCCCCGTTGCCCTCCAGCGCAGAGCTGTCTGTCTGTCCCTCATTAGAAATTTAATTAAAAGCTGCGTGTAAAAATTAACAAACAAAAAAATAGAGCCTTCATTTAGGTAATTAAATTCCTTTTTTGGTGTCTGTTTTCCTTGTTATTTTTCGGATTAATGCAGCTCTTTTTTTAGTGAAAAATAAATTGTGAAAATGGTTATTTATTGATTAAAAACAAATATGCAATATAATTATATCCAGAGTGACGGCAAAGCTGTGATAAACTCATTTTCGTTGCGAAAAATGTGATGAATATTTTGTATTCATTTAGTGAGCAGTCAGTTGGGCGCTCCGATCATTGTTTATTTTTCCAAATCGAGTCATCAAGGCAGCCATAAAACATTTATTGCTCTCGACTTTTCGGCGCTGTTGGCAGGCATTTAAAATAAAACCATTCCATTGTCTGCCGAGAGGGAGCCGAGGGACGCTGCAAATGGAAATAAACGAAAAACATAAAAGAGGAAAATCATTGAGCGACTGCAGGACACGACTAGCCCCTTCCGCTGTGGGTCTCTGTGGCTGTGACTGTCCGTTCTCCACTGTTGGCTCATCCGCTGCATTTGGCTTAAAGCTCCTCTTAATCACACTTTTAGCGCCATTTTTGTCGGCTTTTCCCAGAGAGATTGTAAGATTTGTTGCGGCACCCGTAATGGGTTTCCCTCCAGCTGTAAAAATGCTGTACAATTTTATAATTTCAGACGAAAACGAAATCCGCCATCGTACACATTTATGGAGTGTTGGTGGCCTTTCCGGTCAGTAACTTTTGATTGCCCCTCGAAGTATGCAACAATTAACTCGCCTCAAGTGCTCCGTCTTGGTTGGCTCCTGCCGCCGCCACCCATTGTCGTCCACCAGTTTCCCACTTACCCGGCGGCGGCGGATGCCTGTGGCGCTGCCATCAACTCATTTTTGCCACCTTTCCTGCTTGCCCCGCGCTCTCCCTTTGTGGCCTGCGGCTTGCCCCGTGCGCTGCCCGTTTCTCATTTGTGGCCAGCTTCTGATTTTGATTGTTTGCCTGGACCCCAGTCCACGTCCCCATCCCCAAGGACACAGCTAATTGCGGTTAACCTTAAAGCGGCTGAAAGCGAAAACTTTGTGTCGGCTGTGCCAACTCTTTCCCCGTCCCCCAGCGCCCCGTCACGTCCTTCTTAAATGCCACCTCAAATGACGCCCACCCCGCTGCCGAATCCATATTCCCTGGCCTAATTAGTGGTAGAGGTTTGTTTTATCGCTTCCATTGGCTTTCATTTTGAAAGACGAGAAATCGCGATGTTTGACTTGGGCAAACACCAATTAAAACGAATATTTTCTTTGCTGCAGAGGGGAAAATGTTAAGAAATAATTTAAACTATTTGCAGCACAGCTTGAAAAGTTCAACTTTTGAAAAGTAATCTTGTTTCTTTTATGTGCTCAGCATAATAAATTTAGAACAGCTTTTTGTTAATAATAAAACATGAAAATAGCTAAGAATCGTTTAAAAAGTAGACGAATTAGCATTGTTTTTTATATTTCTATGAAAATAATATTAAATTGAGGCCACAATTCTTGTTCCTGTAATAATTTCATTAAATTTACCATTTATTCCAATCGTTTTCTCATGGCTTAAATTTTTAAAATTTAATCTAGAGAAACTTGTCTTAGTATTAAATCAAAGCCTCAATAAATCCCTGGAAACTCAATTCTTTTAAATTCAAAAGCTTTTCACAGAACGTGTCTAGAATAATAAAAAGAATTTGATTCAGCAGTTTTCTAGAAAAACAGAGCTTAGTCTAAATTAAGCCAAAAACTTTTCTGCCAAATTATATTAAAGAAAATCAGTAGCTTTAAATAAAGAACACTCAAGTTATATTTATAAGTAGGACAAGTCAAGGAAAAAATGTTGCCACATATTTCCCACAACCATCGATGAAAAGTCAATTCCTTCGAAACGAAAGCCATTGCCAGGGACCTCTCAACAGACTCAAGTTAAACATTAAACAGGAATGTGGGTGTATGTGTGCGTAGTCCTTTCAGGAACCGAGGAAAAGTGGTCAAGGCGCGTCCTCAACTTCCACCTTAATTACACAAGTCCCAAGAGGAAGGCTGAAAGTTAAACAAGGACTCCTCGCCCTTCGACTCATTGAAATTGGAACGCAGTCTGTCATGTTGGAAAAATCGAAGGTTCCACATGTGAATTTTGGGAAGAGTGAGGACGAGTGCCACAAACCGTCAATGAAATGGGAACTCGTACCGCTGGCATTTTCTGTTGGCAGCCAGCTAGGCAATGTCCTCGTCACTCATTCATTCATTCATTCACCCATTCATCCATCCGCTCAGTGCGCCGCCAGTCAGGCATGTCAGCGTTCAGGTTGGATTAGCTGGGCTATCGTTAAAGGCTCCCCCTTTCCTGGGACCCCCCTCTACCCACTGCCCTTACTTTGCACCTGTATTTTACGTAGTTCTTTGACAACCTTTGGTATTCTGAGTGCAGGGGCGGCACCAATAGTTCTTTTGAAAAGGATGAGAGCTCCTGCTAAATAAATATAATTATTAGATTATTAATACTTTATTTACAATAAACAAAGGACATATATTTAATTGTTTTTCAATTAAAATACATCTTTAAAGATGTATTTTATTGGTTGTGTGTTTTTATTTAGTCTTTGGTTAAAATTTTTGGCCTTCCCATGCAGGTCCTTAAGCACCCCTTGAACCTACACCCCTGCCTGTGTGAATGAGTGTGTTTTTTATCGATTGTGTCCTCCTCTTTTCTGTTTGTTCTGACACTGAACCACAAACGCAATAACAACAGCGACTGACAACAGAACGCCCCAGCAATGTCGCTCCACGTGTCGTATACGCGATTGCATTTCAATCAATCCCATTGCAGTTTTTTTTTTAAACCCCTTCAAAAGGGTCTAATCTCTTTTTTATTCAGTTGCCATGGACAACGCTTTTTGACGTCAACGAGGGGGGAAGGGAAGGAGGTGCAGTAAACAAAAGAAACTCCAGATTTCCTATCGAATCGGAATTAATGATCTGCCAGTGACATATGACAATCATAATGTTCGAATGTCCCCAGCTATTAATTGTGGCTCAAGGCGGTCGCAATATGTTTATGGGAATTAATGGACGAAGCTATTTATTATGCAGGCAAGCTGTGGATAATTAATCGAGGAGTATAATTAACCTGATTACTTTTACCTGAGGAGATTGAAGCCTTGCCTGCCAGCCATGTTTTTGCTACTCAATGACATTTGCATATTTTAATCGAATTACAAGAATTCCGAATTGCTGTGCGAATTCCTGTGAATGTATTCAATGTGAAGGTCTCCCATTCGCACGTCCCATGAAGGTCGCGGAAAGCGATTGGGAACTATTCAAAAATGAGATATCATTCGCGCACACACACATGCCTCGAATTGGGGGGCATTGTCATCGTTCATCGGGTGATTTACAGGGTGGAAAATATGGAAAATGTGCAGATGAAAATGCACATTGAATTTTACTTTTACTGCGAAAGGAAAACATTTGATGCCAGAAGACGACAACAACATTGACAGCCCGTCGAGGCAAAGTCGAGCCAGAGTTGTGCTGCATGCAAAAGTTGCAATGGTGGCAAAAATTGCATGTTGCAACAGCAAATGGCGAAGAGTTTTTATTGATAAAACTTTTGGCGCAGCGGCGCTGGGCTCAGTGTGCCAAGGCAACGTCTGGTTGCTATCCTGTGTTGGTCTTCGGGTCTGGCGCGTGCTGCTAACTAATTCTGAGCCAAAAGCTCATCCTTGAGCCCATCAATCAAAACTTTATTTAAAATCCTTGTTTATTTGCGTCCTTAGGTTGCATGATTTATGGGAACTTATCTTTGCTTAAAGGCCTGTCCCCGGAGTCAGTTGAATTATTCAACTCGGCAAATTTCCCCTCAATAAGTTTTAATCCAACTAATTAGCTTTGACATGCCGTATGAATTCCCTCACACGTCCTCCGACAACTGTCCCCAGATGCAATTAAAATAATTACTGTCTGCTTAAAACTGTCGTCACTTGATGAATACGCCACAACTGGTGGGGCTTTCAAGGATGCGCAATCAGGACTGTAGCCTGCAGATGAAAGGGAAACTTTTCCCCATTCAAGCCACGCACTCAAGGCGAGCGGACCCGCCTAAGTAGGCTACAATTTTGCGCTCAAGTTTCGCCAGGAGGAAAGGAAAGCGAAACGGAAATGCAGCTGCTGCCGTCTCTGTCCTGGGCTTCCGCTCAAACAGCACAACGTCTGAATGTAAATACATGCCAGCAGGGCTTTGGCTTTGCCGTCACCCTAATTAAATAACAATTTGGCAAATCCAGTTAAATCCCTGTCCAGTTACTGTCAAGCCTTGTCATAATTGCAAGTAAATTAGCAAAGCTGCCTCCGGGGAATGTGGTTAAACGATTGTACTAAGACCCTCATCCTCGCCCTCTGTCATGCATGAATATTCAATCGAATCATTTAACCGACGACAGGCAGTATCCATGGGCATTAAATGTGTCTCTGCCCTGCTCCCAGGCAGGAAGGAGAAGCTTCTCGATTCCCTTGTGGCTCGCTGATGGGTCCCATCCGTCCGGTTTTGGTCCCTCCGGACGTAAAAAGTTTCATCCGCATTCGCATTCGCATTGCCATTTCCCAGTTACCGCAATCAAAGGCACACAGAGAAAGAAGCATTTATATTGAAGTTTCCAATTGCCTGTAAAATGCCAAAGCTGATTTTCCCCAGTCCTTGCTTCCCGCTGCCCCACCCTCTGACTTACACACACACACATATGCAGTTGGCTAACTGGAAAAAGGGGGTTTCCTTTAGCGAAAAAAAGGAATTTATATGGCATATATATATTTGGGACAAAGCCGATTAACTTAAGAAGAAGCGACAACATTTTTCTGGTCGCCCTGGGAACATAAGTTTGGCTTTTATTGGTCAGGGGATTTTTTTTTTTTTTGACCAGCAAAAAGTTTAATTTAAATCTTTTCAAACAGGAAAAAGCAAATTTCCTGGGATTCCTGTTATTACAAAATCAAAATAAAGCTGCCCTAGATTCACACATGTCCTGTGAAGTCGCAACTGAATTAATTCCCTGCATTTCTTCTTCTTCCAAAGTTTCCTGACATTTGTCACATACTTTTCGCAGCAACTTTGTTGATATTTCACACAGTTTCGTCACCTCAAGCAACTCTGACCTCCCAGTCCCAGGGGTGACCGCAGCTCCCACCATACCAAAGCCTCACCTCGGTTAACCTCGCACAAAAACTTGGGCTCCGACAAGGACCTCACACATTTTGGTATGCAACAGGAATATCTTGCGCGCAGATTTTGCAGTCATCTTTATGAAAGGAAATTTATCTAGCCAAAAGGAGGGAAATAAGGAAAAGTAATATCTCGTAAGTAGCAAATAAATATGTGAGGATGTCAGAGACAGAGACCGGGAGAGAGTGGGGAAAATGTGTGCGGTTGCAGGAGGATTTCCATATTGAACCAGGGAAATAAAAAACCAGAGAACCAGAGACGGCTGCCTGGAAAAACTTAACCGAAGAACGCGAGCTGGGCGTTGGGTGGTACTGCGAGTATCCTTGAACATACAGAGAGAGCGATGCAAGGCATGTCCATGTGTGCATGCGGGGTCCTTCTTTTTATTTGCACACATTACGAGAGTCCTTAAAATGCCACAATTTTCGGGGACTTTAAACTGAAACGACAGCAGATGCTCATTCGCCATTCACTTTGACGTGCTGAAAACCCGTGGAAAGTGGGCAGAGTGGGCGGGGCTGCGGGTTAAGTGAGAAAACAAAAGACTGGGAAATATTTTGCCGGCGAATATCTTAGAGATTTTCTGCATTTTTAAATGCAGTTTTTTCGTGGTCAACACAATGGCTTAAGAAGCACTTTAATTAATTAAAATGTTATTCTTTCGAGCAACTTTTTTGTGAGTTGTAAGCACTTTTTTCGAAACTTTATATGCTGAGTCGAATAAAACTGGAAAAACTATTGAATAGTTTCAGGGAAAGTTGCCTTGGCGCGGGATTTGGCGAAGAACAAAGCGATGTGCCAACATTTTTTCACGTAATAAAAATATTGTGCTTCCCAGTGGCAAAGCGCAAACCGAAACTTTTTCAATTTTGCAATTTTTATGCATTTTTATTTTTGTATTCCCAACAAAACGTACACTTGCTCGACCCACATACAGTTTAGAAATGTGATTTTTATTGTATTATTTTGTGAGCGAGATTACTATATTCCCAGGAAGAAATGCTTGCTAGCAACTAATTTTCTTTAAGTAGAAATTATTGCAGAAAGGGAGTTCTGTAAAACTTGGTTAAGAAGCTAATAAGGCTTTTAATAAATTGAAATATGTGGCTTGTAATATATGTTATCCCCTAGGATTTCATTGAAATTTATCTCTGTATGAAAAATATGGAACCAGACTTGATGATTTTTCCAGGAGCAGACAAGGACTGTGTACAGCTAATATTAATTATTCCCATAACTCCATATTTGTGCTTCCTGTACGAACTGCACCGTGCAACAAAGGGGCGTCCAAAGTCCCTTCTCCAGACAGGCCAAACCCATTTATATTTGGATTCCCAGCGCCTCCACGCCTTCATCGGCCAGTGAGCAAACAGAATGGAGTAGAATATTTAAGGACACTGAGAAAATTTAACTAACTAATTGAAGGAAATAGTTAAATTTGTGTTGGAACTGCGAATTTATACTATAAATTATTAAAAATGTACCAAATTAATATTAGGTTTTAATGTAAATAGAAAAAGGTATTTCTTAAATAATTAAATTTGGATTTTCCGACTACAATTCAATTAAATTTCCCGTCAAATCCGTACAGGTGTTTGGTATTTTCTTCCTGTTTACCTACGACGTGTCCTGGGCGTTCGCATTCCCGTGGCAACAATAGCCCTGGCAACGGACTCACTCGTCGCCACCTGCCAACTCTTTACGTTTGCCCCGCACAAACAATTCTCCGCTGCCGAGCACTCGTCGGGGAACCTGGCACATCCGGGGAATCCGGTACGGCGAGCCGTCAAGGCTCGCGGTCCCCAGGGCATACTGGGACATCGGATGGAGGACCTGCCAGGCGGACACATGCCACACACTGGAAACTGATTTGACCTTTCTGTGGGGGAAACGGGCTCCTGGGTGTTTGCCCAATGTACCGATGTCCCGACGTCCCGAAGTCCCGGGGCAGGTGCAGAAGCGTGAACAGGGGAGATAGCTGGGGGTCCATGTGTCCCAGTGCTAACGAGTGAGGCTCATGGACTTTCTGTTAGTCAGCCTTCCCTGCATGCCAAGCGGCCTTCCGACACCCACAAATATGTAGAACAAAAGCCGGGATTCGCTAGAGGCAAAATTACTTTGACTTCTCTGCACCGTGGCTTAGACTTGGTTGGTCAGAAGTCCTTTAAATTGTACTTCGAAGTCCATAAAGGGATAAGGGATAATGTATGAATAACTAGGCTCGGTCCAAGTGATTCATTTGTATGTATTTTTTGACTTTAGGTAATGCATATGGCCTGGACTGTATAGACTTCTACTACTGTTTTTATGAAGTTCTATAACGTAATCGTAAAGTTTAAGGAGTCAAGAAGTTCTTCTTTGTAAACCTCTAAATCAACGGCATTGCATGTGCCTTTTATTTTTCAAAAATATCCTTACACATGACTCAATGTGGCCGCGTTGGCATTGCGATTGTTTTCTATTCCTTTTCACTTGTTCAGGCACTTGCCCCTCGTCGCATTTCGCTGCATACTCTCAGGCACACACGCACACAAACACATCCATAACATAACTAGGCTCACACACATGGGGGCACGCTCGCACACAAAGCCGCAGTCAATGTCGCTTTCTTGTCTCCTTGTTGGCTCTTGTTGTTATCCTTGTTATTGTTCGGAATTTCCATACAAACGAGGCCTGCAAAGGGGGGGAATTACACTAAAAACGTAACTAATTTGCGCCCGAGGATCTCACGCGTCTCAAATGTATTTTGTGACAGGACTTTACGTCCTCAAGTGGCTTTGCCGAGTCTTAAAAACTTTGTCAGTGGGCTGTGAGCAAAGGAATTTGCACTTGTCAGTGGGTTCCAAAGACGGAAATCAAAGTCTTTGTCAAGAAACATTCAGCGGAAGAAGATGGGGAAGAAAACCAGGACGATTGGGGGGAGGGAAGGATGTAGTGAACAGGGGCTTGGGGAAACCAGAGCAATTTTCTTGTTCCCATTTGTTGCTTTGCCTTGCGGTTGGCCAACATACAACTGCAAAACCGGATAAAGGAGAAAGCAGCTTGTCAGTTGGCTATATGCAAAATGCGAAAGAAGCTACAGTAGAGCCTGGCAAAGGTAAGGATACCAAGCTATAGCTGCAATAAATATTTTATAAAAATTATCGATCCTTAAGCATAAGGTGCCAAAAAATACGATTGCCTAATTGCAATGCAGTTAACAAATTTTCCTTTTTTAATAAACCTAAACTAGAAGGGAGACTAACTTCGGGAAGCTGAAGTTTGTATAAAAACTTGACTAAAATTATAATATCCTGCAAGTGTCTAAATATAATTCCCTTAATATTATAAAACACAGAATCTTTAAGTCAGAATCCAATCAATATTACAAATGTTCTTCAAACTCTAATGTCCATCTATCCGTAAGCATTCACATCCTTGGCTAGTTGAATGTGGCTTTTCTGCGTTGTCATGTTTTCTAAACCAAATGAGTTCGGTCAATGGATCCCAGCATTAACTTGTTTCCCCAGTCTAGCCGGAAATTGAATTCAACTGACCTCAAAAACAAAAGGGACCAAAGCTGACATGGGAAAAATAATAATAGAGAACAGCAGGCTTATTAAATTTTTAAAGTTAGCAAATATTGAAAGGTCTCGGTGCAGTCATGTGTTAATATATTTAGAAACCAAACACACCAAGTAAATCGTGGGGGGAAGAATGAATCGAATCGAATGTTCGGTGAATACCAATCAAAAGTTGAACGGTTTGTTCGCTGCCGGAAGCTGAGCATCGCATAGTTTGTTTTTTAAAAACAATTTTATGTGCATTCGAAACTTTAATTTGCAGTTTTCTGTTTGCGGAAATGCATCAACTAGTCATCATTGTTTACTTTTTTCCACACATTCGGCTTGTACACAAAAGGATATATATTATTTAAGGAAACTGACTAACCGCAATGTCCTGCTGAAGCTTCTTTCTGGTGCCAAATAATATTTCTAAGGACTTGCCTGACAAACTTTTATAGCTGCAAATGACTGAGCAGTTTGTTTCGTTTGCCAAAGCCATAAGCCAATGTCCGCAAGCTCTTTATCCAATTTCGGTAACACATTGGACTCGCAGCATCCTTGTGCTTGGGTTGGTGTCTCCATTGTGTGGACATGACACAACCGACCCAACACGAACCCGGCTTATGGCTTAATGAAGCGAGCACGTAAATGAATGTCAATATGGCCAAAACCAACACAAGCGGGGGTAGAGGCGGTGCTCAGAGGCAAAGGCAAAGGCGAAAAGCTGTTATGATGATGTCCCTCGTAATAGTTTTCACGCAGTTCCAGTTCCCCGCACTTCAGGGGTTAATGGCCGGATCGTGGATACATCACAGGCTGTTGCTATTGTCTGTTGACCAGGCTGAACATTGATGAGCATTTTTCCAGGCCATCGGCTATTGGATGTTACACACTTGGCTTACAGCCTTTGCCGAATTCTGTTAAAGTATTTACATAGAAAAAGGACCTGCACAAAGTTTTGATTGTTTAATGAATAGGAAATTAATCTCATTATTAAACTAGAAGCAATATAATCGAGCGATAGGGTTTAAATAAATTCAGTAACTTTGTTTGCTAAATTGAGAAACTTTTATGTATATTTTTGTTGTTCTGGTTGCCTTTAGCATTTTTTGGCAGTGCGGAAGCTCATTTAAGCCGCTGTAATACGTGCATATAATCCCTTATGCCAAAACACATCAACCGTCAGCAGCCGGTCCTTGCCAGCTCAAGGGCTTGCTGATGGCTGATGGCGGATGCAGGAAGGGGCAAGGGGGTTGATTTGCCTTTCCCGACTGTTGTCGTATTTGTAAACAACAAACAACAAACAAGCGGCGGCGGTGGCTACAACAAAAGAGCCACAATGCCATACATTCCAGCCTGTTTGCCTTGCTGACGCTCTCAATTTCCTTGTTTTGTTCACGGGGCGTATGAGTAATCATTTTATTACGCGACCCCCGAAAAGTATGCTACAACCCAACAACAGTTGACCTTCCCTAAGGTGCGTGTGTGTGCTTTTATGGCGACCCCTTCGTTACGTATACGCAAATTTGTCTGGGCCCAAATTAAAATAAATGCGCTGAGCAAAAACCCCAAAAAGTTGCTGAGAAACATTTGCACATTTCCCCGTTTACGACACGGCACCCCGTTGCCACCCCTTCTTCGTATATTTTCGTTAATTTGGCTTTTTGTGTGTGAGAAATTGAAAAATAATAAAACCTTATTATTATTATATGCATTAAGCGAGGGATTAGGTCTGAAGAGCATGGATTTTATGGCGCTTTTATGCTCTCTGAGGGAAATGTATTATTAAATTGTTAAGTTATTATGCTTATATTTACGTTTATTTCATTTAAATAAATAAATTTATTTAAATCTCCTCACTTGTTAGATTTTTTAATTTGGCTTTTTGTGTGGGAGAGTGTGAGAAAGTGAAAAATAATAAAATTATATTATTAGTACATACTATAAGCGGGGGATAAGGTTTGAAGATCACGGGCTTATGCCCTTGAGGGTAATGTTTTATTAAAATTGATTGATTGATTTCGTTTTAATAAATATATTCATCACTTGTGACTTTTCTTTAGATCCAAATTCTAATAAAATCTTATCTTGCTAAGTTTTTATTCCTTGATTAAAAAATTTTCCTGTTAAACCCAAGAAAAGTACCATAAAATTTGCAGAAAAAAGTAATAAAATTACGTTCTTTATGGTGCCCCGAGATGCGCCGCCAGATGACAGTGCCACAAAGTTACCCCTAATGCCTTGCACCATTGACTGCTCCATCAGCTAGAAGCGTCGCACTGAGCTTACTTTTAAGCATTCTCCGTACTCAGTACTCGTTATTTATGTCAAGCCATAAACGAGCTGCTCCGCAGAAGAGTTGTGTGTGTTGTGTGTTGTGCTCTACTTTGACTTTTTGCAAGTTTTCGCCTCTCCAACATTTTCCGATTCTACCGGAGGCAACGTCTCTTGTTTTTCCCCTCAGCCTCAGCCAGTGCTGTGCATTTCCTCTTCTCTGCGTGTGTGTGCAGTACGTGCTTGAGTTTTTCTTGGCAGCCAACTGATTTCGAATTTTCCCATAAACGCGTTTTACTCATAAAAAAGAACAATAGACAACCAACAAACAAAAAAGTGGAGAACGTGCCTCAGAGGGGTAGTAAGTAAGTAGTGGCCCAGGCCAAAGTCACCTCCGGGAGGAGCCAAATGTAATTACCAGCGTCCTCAGTTGATTACCCTTCAAGCGCTTGACGGAACTGTACCTGCTGCTGTTATTATTATTATTATTATTTTGTTGCCACGCTCAAGGCAAAAAAAAAATACAAAAATAAAGAAAAACGTTACGAAATCCGTAATTGAGCGAAGCGGATAAATTACACGGCCGCTGACAAACTTTCACCATGTAAATTGCCGGACTGGGGGTCAGCCACCACATAAGGGGGAGCTGCGCGACGTACTATAAGAGTATGTAGCCCATTTCCCTGTCATCCCCTACCCCCACCCCGCAGCCACTGAAGGTGAAGCTTTTGCGCAATACTCGGGGAATCAAATTCACTTAAATTTGCGGCCACTATGGTCACCCGGGATGACGATGACGTAGACACTGTGCCACTCAAAAGCTTTTGATGAGCAAGTCGCAAATGTATCTGCAGCGGTTTGTGTTTTTGTATCTGTATCTTTGGCTGTGATTGTATCTGTAGTTCTATCTGTAGCTGGGTGCACGAGTCTAGGCCACACGTGCGAGCACAGAACGGGCTTGACCGGCAGCCAGACTAGTCGCATTCGCGTGGAGACTCCGATTGCCATCGGTACCTTATCGCGTCGCGCACTTGATCGAAGATGTGGCCACTGCCATAAATCTCCTGCCGCCGATCCAGCGATAAGAGCTCGGTCAGGTTACCCCCCAAAAAAGCGCGTCCTCCATTCGTCAGTAGCAACGCGATCGCCGTCGAGGACGGACACAGCCGCTATGTCCATGTCCTGGTCAAAGACTTTCGTGGCATTCACTGTCGCCTGGCTGAGCACCCTGTGCCTGCTCCCCGTGGAGACCTTTTGCGACACATCCTATTACGAAAAGTACTATGCAGCCCGACGCTATGTGCCGCTCAAGCGGAATGCCCCGCTGCTCTTCAACTTTACGCTGACGCTGCCGGATACAGCGGAAGCCCAGCTGGCGGCCTTCGAGCGCCCAGCTCTGGTGGGCAATCTGCCCGTTTTGGGTGCCTGGCAGGCGGGTCAGGCAGTGCTCCTCAATAGCACCGAAACGCATAACGTGTGGACCGCCTCCGTGGAGATACCCCAGAACAGCAGTGTGGAATACCGATTTTTTGCGGCTGCCGTAGGACAGAGTGGCGCCGTGCAGGTGCGTCGCTGGGAGTCGCATGTCGTGGCCAGGACCTTTAACACCACCAAGTTCCCTGGAAATCGCAGCGATGAGTTCGGGCTTATTGGAACGGAGCGACAGCTGTCGCGCGGCTGGCTTCAGGACTCTGGCAGTATCCTTCAGCTGAAAGTGTTCCGCGATGTCCTGACTCTGGAGGAACAGCCAGAGGAGGGACGCGGCCAGCTGCGCCTGCGATTGCAGCCCGTGGATCCGCAGACTCTGGCACCCATTCTGAGCTCGGCTCGCGCCAACGTTGAGTACGTGCGAATGGCCTATGGAGAAAGCAAGCTACGTGTCCAGCCGGAGTACGGTGTGCCCTTCTCCGCCGCTGATATCCTGATGTTCCACGTGGGTCTAGAGCAACTGGAACAGGTTGCCTACCTGGTCGAAGTCTATGCCGAGCAGCCCGAGGAGAGCCTAGTCCGTCTGCTGGGCTACGCTCATCTTCAGCCCACTTCCCTGTCCGGCAGCGAGGGCGCTGTTGCCGTCACCCTGATCTCCCCGCTCTGGCAGCGAGTCGTGGGCGTGCTTCGACTGGAATACCTGCTCATCCGACCCATGGAACAGGATGGCTTCGATCTGCGCACCAGTTTCGCCAACTATTGGCGCAGCAACTGGACGGCTCTGGAGATTGGCCACCGGGGACTGGGCAAAAGTCTCACGGTAACCTCTAATGCGGCTCCCCTGATTGAGAACACAGTGGCTTCTATGCTGGCCTCCGCTGAGCTAGGAGCGGACATGGTGGAGTTTGATGTCCAGCTCACCAGCGACCTGGTGCCCATCATTGCCCATGACTTCTCTATACGCGTTTGCATCGACTCCAAGACGCCGACGAGCCGCGATGACCTGACCGAGGTGCTGCTAAAGGACATCACTTACGAGCAGCTGAAGGAGCTGAAAACCTACCAGATTGTGGGCAATAAAATTGTGGAGTATCCGGCGCACAACAACGTGGAGCCTCCGGAGCAGCGCCTCTTTCCCACGCTGCAGGACTTCTTCGAGCGCGTGAACCATTCCACTGGCTTTGACATCGAGATCAAGTGGCCCCAGCAGAAGGCGGATGGCCAGTTCGAGAGTGTGCAGACGCTGGACAAGAACTTGTTTGCGGATCGCATCCTGGCGGTGGTGCGGCGACATGGCTGCGGACGGCTCAATGTGCTGAAGAGCTTCGACGCGGACCTGTGCTCCCTGCTGCGCTTCAAGCAGCACATGTATCCGGTGCTCTTCCTCTCCAGCAGCAAGGAGAATGCCTTCAGTGATCCGCGCACCAGCACCGTGGAGCAGAGTGTGAACTTTGCCCAAGCCTTTGATTTGGGTGGAGTTTCGCCCAATGCCGTTTTCTTCAAGGCGGATCCATCGTTGGTGCAGCGGTGCAAGGCCCAGGTTCCCATTGTCCTGCTTTGGGGCTCGGACCTCAAGGATCGCAACTCCATTGATTCGTTCCTGCAGCAAGGACCCACTGGCGTTATTTACGACAGGTTGGACCTGTGGCTGGGAGCCAATCGAACGAGTGCCTTCGAGGCGGAGCAGGACCTGCCTGACTACTTCCAGCTCCAGTGCGATCCGGTGGCCAAGGAGCGCGAAGTGAACGCCACCATTGAGAGCATCCTGAGTAACGTTAACCTCCTGTAGAAGCAAAGTTTTGTAAACCCAAAAGAATGATATCTATGCCAAGCAATAAACGCGATTAAAAGTATGGATATATATATATATTTTTTTTAAGAAGAAGTGAAGGGAGGATATATAGAAAACTTTATATTAAAAACTTTCCATTTCCGTTTCCTTTTTTAAGCTTATTTAAAGACCGAACATTTCAAAAATCACCTTTAAAGTCAAATATTTAATTTTAATATTGATATTATTAATATTTCGTCTCTTGAGCTTTGTAAGAAAGGCAATCTTGTGCCTTAAAATCACATTTAATATCCTGCCAGGGGTAGAAACAGGGAAAGGCGCGTATATTCCCTTTGATTTATATGCGCAATTTCAGCACAACTTTTTGACAGATACGCCTCTTGTTTTTGCGCTGGCGAACATGAACGTGAACTTGAAATTTAAATCTTTAATGAAATCATTGCCATCAACCGCTGTCCCACATGTCATTTGGCGGTGGCTCGTACCCGCGTCCATTTGCATTCGCATTCCCACACCCACACCCATCAGCTACCAGTCGCAGAACATTGAAGCATGGAAATGGCAAATGTGGAGGATGGATGGCTGGATGGCTGGAGCTTGGGGCGATGGCAATGGTGATGCTGATGGATCAGCACGATTCTCGGCATTCTTTTCCTCCCCCGTCGCGGCCAATTACCTGCAGCTCGTTGTGCATTCCGCTGGCGGGGATTAGGGGTATCTATGCATATGCAAATATTTAGGCATTTATTACGGTTATTTATCTGCTTCGTGGGTGTAAATTCAGTTGCAATTTGTTACCGCAACTCGAAACTGGGCCGCCTAATTGGATATGCAAAAATTCACCAGCGAATTGTCGTTGGTAAATCAAAAATAATTACGGTTACGCTGCCATCAGCTATCCTGAACGTGCACCACTGCAATCGCAATTATTTGATTTACTGTCTCATTACCTCAGCTAAGGTGGTTTCCAATCTAATCGAAGAAATCGAGTGCCCATTGATTAGCGCACGAAGTAAACAATATTTTTCGTTTTATCTGCTTGCAGCGCCAGCTGATGGAGGCCTACATCCGGCAGAAGCGCGCCTCGCCGGGCATGGTCCAGGCCAGTGATCTTCAGATAAACCGCCCTATGTCCGGGATGCGTAGCAACAGTCGCGAGCTCCATGCCTACGACGGGCCCATGCAGTTCATCAGCTCGCCCCAGAATCCGGACCAGATACTGGCGAATGGCAGTCCCGGAGGCGGTGCACCAGTTGCCATGAACAAGAGTCGCAATCACTCGAACAACATGCGCAGCCTGAGCACCATAAACCAGGAGGGTAAGTTTATTCACACATTAAAAAATTGTGATAAGAATTGCTCTTTAAAGTTTCGATTTTACAGCTGATCTGATCGAGGAGATATCATCACACGAGCTGGAGGACGACGAGAGCAGTCCGGTGACGGTGATCGAGCAGCAGCAGCAGCATACCGCCCCACACAGCGCCAATTCGACGCAATCACAGCGACCCCGGGCCCGCCAGCACTCCTTCAGCGACACCCTCGACGAGGATGATTATACCAATCGCAATGTGGCGGGAGCGGCGCCAGTGCGTCCCGCTGGCCTGGCCTCGTCACCCTTCAAGGATGCCACGACAATGGACGGCAGCAGCAATGGTACGGGAAACGGTACCGGTGGGGAGTCCGAGGGTGATGTCATTGGCAACATTGACCAGTTCGTGATGCAGCCAGCGCCACAGGGCGTCCTCTACAAGTGTCGGATCACACGCGACCGCAAAGGCATGGACCGGGGCCTGTTTCCCATCTACTATCTCCATCTGGAGCGGGACTATGGCAAGAAGATATTCCTGCTTGGAGGTGGGTTCAGATATTATCCTTTAATTTATTCTTTTTACTCATTTGATTCCTTTTGAAGGTCGAAAACGCAAGAAGAGCAAGACCTCCAATTACATAGTCAGCTGCGATCCCACAGATCTCTCCCGCAATGCCGATGGCTTCTGTGGCAAGCTCAGATCCAATGTCTTTGGCACATCCTTTACGGTATTTGACAATGGCAACAAGGAGAGCTCGGAAAGCCCTAGACTAGACCTGGCAGTTATTATTTATGTAAGTAATAAGCATTTTTCTATCACCATTAAATCCTTAATAATTAATTAAATTAGTCTTATTTCCTTTAATATTAATTAATGTTTTTTACACTCTTTTCCAGGACACCAACATTCTGGGCTTCAAGGGACCCCGCAACATGACTGTGATACTGCCGGGCATGACTGAGGACGATCAGCGTGTCAAGATCAGTTCGGCGGATCCCAAACAGCAAGGCATTCTCGACCTGTGGAAGATGAAGGTGAATTAGTCTCCTTTAAATGTATCCTTTGATACTAATTAATTTATTCTCTTATCTTTAGAACATGGACAACATTGTGGAGCTGCACAATAAGACGCCGGTGTGGAATGATGAGACCCAGTCTTATGTACTGAACTTTCACGGACGCGTCACCCAGGCGTCGGTGAAGAACTTTCAGCTGGTCCACGATTCCGATCCCGAGTACATAGTCATGCAGTTTGGCCGCACCTCAGAGGATGTCTTCACCATGGACTTTCGCTATCCCCTGTGTGCGATGCAGGCATTTGCCATAGCCCTTAGCAGTTTCGATGGCAAAATAGCCTGTGAGTAAGTCGGTCCCTGCCAGGATAGTCGGGTCACCCGCTGCCTTATGTACAGCTAACTGGAGGCATTGTTTGGAGAAAGTCTTGGAAATCTAGTCACTCGCAGAACATGAAATCGGTTGATAGAAAAATATATACTATTGAGGTAGCTCCCATTGTGTAAAACATTTATTCAGAATGTGCTCACCGATTTTATAAGAAATTATTTTCTAGATCTTAATGTGCCCCCCTCTAGAGATAAGTTCACGAATCAAAGTAAAGGCCATCAAAAGAAATATCAATTTTATAGTCCGCATATAGCAACAACTGCAGAACGAATATATATTAATGTAAACTGTATCAAATGCGATTACTATTAGTCGTTAAAGAGAGCATTACTAACTCCTGCTGAGCTCTAAAACGTATTACTCTAAGCGGCTATCGATCAAACATTTATTTTTCATTGTTAAGGAACAGCTTAGATTCGTCTATTTACATATTTAAGAGTCAATATCACACAAACGCAAACTGAAGATAATAATAAACAGAAAACGATCGTCGAAATAATTGTTTTTATTTATGGTAGACCATTATTTTTTATTCGTTTCTTTAAGTACATGTCATTACGTTATTTTGGTAAATGCAAGACTGCTGGCCCTTTACGTGTTAATTACAAAATGTATTTACAAAAACAAATGTCAGGTGAAGTCTGCAGATCTGACCTTAAATCCGTATAGTAGAGTTGGGAAAAAATAGATTTCAACATCGAAAATATGAATTAATTACAAACAATTATAATTATATCTCTTCGATTAATCCATTTTTGTTGATAAATTTCGAGAAAAGGCTTTTATGAATTTTTTCCCAGCTTTACTGTACAAATAAGTTGTATAAACATTTTCCAAAATAAGTTTTAAATCTGAGATTCACTATAATAACTAATAAGTACAATGGAATTACTTGGAGTGGCACACTGCCCACGTTTTGTAAGTGTTATCTTAGTCAGACTCTGCACCATTCACAGAAATTACCCTTCCATCAACACTCAATTTATGTCTTTATACACGCCTATAACTGCTATTCGATTCAGGCCAATGCCAACTTTTGCTACGAACGCTTACGCGGCTTGTGCGTGGGCCTCTCCTGGGGCAGCTTGAATTCAAGCGGATCATAGTCCTCGTACGCCAGCTGTCGCTCTGGCGCCGTATCAGGTAACTTGTTGATTTTCTGCAGGCGAGCGTGGACTATCTGCAGATGCCGGCCAATATAGTCCTCGGCGGGGGCCAGACGCTGGGCATACTGCAGACAGGCGGCCGCCTTAGCCAACCTCTTGCGCTCCACAAAGACCACGCACAGATTGTGGAGGCCTTGGGTGTTGTGCGGATCGTACCGAAGGATGCTGCGATAACACGTTTCTGCCGCGTCCAGATCCTTCATGTGATTTATGTAGATGTCGCCCAACAGGATTAGGCCCTTGACATGCGAGGCATGATGGCGAATCAGCTGATTGAGGAACGGCACCGCATCGAGGGGCCTCTTGGTGTCTGCCAGCAGCAGCGCCAGATTAAACAATGCACTGCGGAAGTCCGACTTCAAATGGATGGCCCGCTTGAAGAACTGCTCGGCCTCGTCAAAGCTCGACTCGTCCATGGCTAGCATTCCCAAGTTGAAATATACCTTCTCGTTCTTATCATCCTTGGCCAGCACTTTGTACAGGCGAGACCGTGAGAGCTGGCGAGCCTCTTCTCCGCCCAGTTCTTGCAGCAAAATTGCAGAGTTAAGCAGCGCCTGCTCGTGCTCCGGATACAGTTCGATGGCCTTGTTGAAGTACACCTGGGCCTGCTGACTCTTGCCCTGTTCCAAAAAGACCACGCCCAAGTTGTAGTAAATGTCCGCATTCTCGCTGTCGTAGAGCAAAGCCTGCTCATAGACCTCCTGAGCCTGGGCCGTGCGGTTCAACTTCATCAGGATGTCGCCACGGTTTATATAGGCCTGGACATAATCGCTCCGCATGCTAATAGCCTGTCGATACAGATGATCAGCCTCCTCCAATCTCGTTTGATTCTTAGCTATGAGATTCGCCAGGTTGATAAACACGTTCAGGTGATTGGGAGCGATGCGCGCATGGTAACTAACGCCAGGCTTGGCCTGGGGAAACAATGCCTTGGCCTGCACATAGGCCTGCTCGGCCTCCGCATACCGCTTGAGATGATTAAGGGTCCGCCCCACATTTATGTGGGCCCCAATATCGTCCGTCTGTATGCGCACGGCCTGCTGGAAGTAGAGTAATGCCTCCTCGAATCTGCCATCGTTCTCCAGAGCATGTCCCACGTTGTTATACAACTTGGCGTTGCGCTGATTCACATGTACGCCGGACATAAACAGAGAGTACTCCGTTCGCCAGTCCCAATTCCGTTGATGGGTCTTCAGTGCGTGAGAGAGCAGGAGGACGGCCATAGCAGCCTGCCCCAGTCGTCGCCCTCCGATTCGCCTCTGTAGCTGCTCAAATCCATAGGCCACTAGCAGGCAGTAGCCCATCGATGGCATGTACAGAATGCGTTCGGCCACCACAAAGCCAACGGGGAAGAACAGATTCGATGCAGGAAGGAACGGCAGCACCATCCAGCCGAGACACATGATCAGTGTTCGTGATTGGGCCAGATTTCGGGAGAAGCAGGCCTTGACAGCCAAAGCGCCCAGGGCCGCGAAGGTTAGTAATGTGGTTACGTTGCGTGCGTCCCCAAATCCCTCCAGCAGCGGAACAGTGCCTGAAATAGACGCAAAAAGAAATTTGGAATTAAAACAGGTTTCAACTTTCGCTTCTATCCAGTTCTTACCCATTGTCCAGTCACAGCAGAGCTGCACGGGGCAGAGCAGCAGCCAGCAGTTCAGGTAAATAAGGTAGCCGTATGTTAGTTGCCGCTCGGGCGTCTCTGCCGCAGATGCCGGATTGTCAAAGCGCGTGAAGATGGGCAGCTGGGAGCCCATCACATAGACGCGCCCCGCCAAAAGAGCCAGCGTTATGCCAGCCAGGAAGCACAGGCGTTTCCACAGCGCCGAGGAAGACCATCGTCGGATGGCGGATGACTTCGTCAGTTTGGGCGACTGTTGCTCGGGCTGCTGCTCCTCAAAGAGTCGAAGCACCAAGTGGCAAAGATGCAGCGGACGTAGCTGCTGTACAACGAACAGCTCGTAGACCACACATATGCCAGCAATAGTGATGCCCTGCTCCTTGCACAGCATGGAGGCCAGCAGGCAACTGCCAAAGCAGGAAAACAGTGCCAGCCAATGGGTGCGAGGCGAACCGCCCGAACCCGATTCGGCAACGGACTTTGCATAGCTGAGAAAGGCCGCCAGAAAGCAGATGGAAGAGAGCAATTCAGCGCGACCGACGACGCCAGTAACGGCCTCCGTGTGCACCGGGTGAGTGGCGAAGAGCAGTGAGGCCACGAAGGCGCATGTGTTAAGCGAGGCAGATGCAGTCGAGGTCGTATTACTGCCCCGCGATGCACACTGGCGTAGCAGGAGCCGGCAGACCCGCCGCCACAGCAGACAGACCGTTAAGTGCAGCAGCAGGTTAACGAAGTGGTAGCCAAACGGCTCCAGCGCATGCAGCAAGTAGTTGAACCGGAACGTCAGTACGGTGAGCGGCCGATAGGACTTGTGGGACTGCTCCTTGCGCATCGGCGTGCCCCAAAAGTCGTTGAGAAAGACGTTGCGCAGCGGCGTGTGGGGTCGCAGGTCCTTGTTATCCCTTATCGCACTGATGTCATCGAAGACTAGTCCGCACTGGGTGCTGTTGTAATAGCAGGCGATGCAGGCCACGCAGATGCACAGGAACTCGAGCAGGTTGCGTTGCGAGGAGGAGCTCGTTGCCCTGACTTCCCGATCCCGCTCATTTTGATGGGGATGCATACTGGGGCCGGGGTTGGGGTTCGTTGACATGTTGGCTTCGCGTTACTTCGTGAATCGTTTCATGTATCCATAATTGCTCCGTCAGCGGCGGTGAAATGTTGCATGCAGGGAGGGTAGTCCCTAGATGGTCTGAAATAAATGTACAAATGGGAAAACCATAAACTATTATTAGCTTGTCGTGCTGACTGCAAATCTAGATAGCAAATGGGTTCGTGCTAACTTGACTTACTAGCTTTACTTAGAGAAATGCTAAGAGTTAATAAAAAAGAAAGCCCTAAAATGTATGCTATATAAATGCAAACAGGAAATCATATTGCTAAGTAAGGGGCTTTTCCCAAGGCGAACTGCAACAACATATATAGAATGTAAATATATAAACGCCAAATTCCCATGTTTTTGGATACACACAATCTACCCCCAAAACTTTACTTTGACAAAAGCCGCCTCCCCCTTCATAATCTTCCTTTCCATGTAATGCACTCACCAATTGCCCCGGCTGCTCAAAGGATTCTTAATAATGACAAAGTTTGCACCGTTTTTATGACAACTTGAAGCTCTACAAAGACACAAAAACTGATTGCGGAAAAAATCAATTAACACGCAACAAAGTAACTCCGTCCCGGTTACTGTCCTGGATACAGACTGCTCACACAAAGGCCCGAAGTTAACAAAGTTGTAAACTGCGGCCCGACAGAGCTCCGGCCTTAGGATCCGGGCTCCGGATGGAGAGCGGCGAGAAACTGCAGCCCCGAGCGGGACAGAGCGAGAGCGAGTGCGATTTGTTTGCATAAACTGCTGTAAATATTGTGGGACTTGGAGGAGAAGCCACTCGAGCATTACTAGGCGGGGCACATAGGCGTAGGAGGAGGATGCAGCGCGGCGGGCGGCAACTTTGTTGCACTCAATGTCATCGATTTTCCGGGCGGACAGTCAAAACAAACCACCACCAAGTAAACGCTCGTAAAGAGCGCACGCACCAAGTCGGAGTCGGAGCTGAGCGAAGCAGATTGGACTGGGAGCCGGAGTCGCAGCTGAGCGCAACTTTGTTGCACGACCGACATTTCCCGAAGGACGACCGGGGTCGCACGTGCTCCGTTTTCCGTTTTCCCGCCAAGTCCGGCGCATGAGCCAGCGAGTCCTTGCACTTTCACTTGGTCGCCTCTCTATCCGCTCAACGCTCTCCCGCTCTCTCGTCGAAAATTAATGGACGTTTGTGTTTTTGTAAAATTACTTTGACCGAGATACGGCGCGAATATGGCGCTGGCCATGGAGGTGGAGCTGGCGCTCGAGCCGGAGCCGGAGACGGAGTCGGAGCCGGAGAGCTAGCAGTGCGTCCTCTCCCATTTTAGCATAGACGCCATTACAACGGCGGAGGCCACAAACACACACACCCAAACAGCACAAGGGGCAAACAATCTGAATTTACAACTATGTTGCAGTTTTGCACGATTTACAATGTTGCTAGAAAGCGCACTGTCGATGTAGGTAAAGGGGGCAGTTACCGTGGCGCGGAAGCGAAGTACTTGTTGAGGTAGATCCATGGCCACAAAATTAAGTTACATTTTAACAAATCAGAGCGACTTGGGATGGATTTGTTATTGTGTTATCGATTGACGATTGTCGGCTGCTTCCTCTTCCGCACAATCGACTGCAGTTGGTCGCGTGCTGACCCGAAGAATGCCCCATATAACGAGATTATTAAATATCTACAATAACAACTTCTTCACATAAAAACGAATAAAATATTAAATAAAAGGAAAATAGTTATCCAGAAGGTTGGTCGCTTTGGGTTTTGCCGGCCAAGACCAATGGTGGACGATAGGTTTATATATCGAGTATATGCCATCCCTACCGCGTTTTCGGTAAAAGTGGAGAAAATAAATAGCATTTTTCACCGGATCTCTAATAAAACATCACCGCGAAATACCTAGCATTACCATGCCTACAGAGGACTTCTACTTGCGCTATTACGTGAGCCAAAAGGGCAAGTTCGGCCACGAGTTCTTGGAGTTCGAGTTCCGGCCGGACGGCAAGCTGCGCTACGCCAACAACTCAAACTACAAAAACGACACCATGATCCGCAAGGAGGCCTTCGTGCATCAATCCGTGATGGAGGAGCTAAAGCGCATCATCATCGACTCGGAGATTATGCAGGAGGACGACCTGCCATGGCCGCCACCAGACCGTGTTGGCCGACAGGTAAGTTCTCATTGAACGACCGCATGTAAGGGGCTGTACTAACCAGATGCGTTTCAGGAGCTGGAGATCGTCATTGGCGATGAACACATCTCGTTCACAACCTCGAAAACTGGCTCGTTGGTGGACGTGAACCGATCGAAGGACCCCGAGGGACTGCGCTGCTTCTACTACCTAGTGCAGGATCTCAA
>VNJN01004055.1:0-16673 GCA_008042485.1 Drosophila mayri | reverse complement strand
GGCTAACAAATCTGCATACTTACTTTTTTAATAAACAAACGATTTAATTTTTTTGAATTTTGACGATGCAACCCCTTACAAAATTTGAAAAAATTTTTTGGCTCATTTTTTGGGAATTTGGAAGTTTTTCAATTATCATAACTTGTCCTACAGGAAACTAATTTTGAATCGGAAAGCTGTTCTATGCTAGTTTTCAAAAGGCTAACAAATCTGCATACTTACTTTTTTAATAAACAAACGATTTAATTTTTTTGAATTTTGACGATGCAACCCCTTACAAAATTTGAAAAAATTTTTTGGCTCATTTTTTGGGAATTTGGAAGTTTTTCAATTATCATAACTTGGCCTACAGGAAACTAATTTTGAATCGGAAAGCTGTTCTATGCTAGTTTTCAAAAGGCTAACAAATCTGCATACTTACTTTTTAAATAAACAAACGATTTAATTTTTTTGAATTTTGACGATGCAACCCCTTACAAAATTTGAAAAAATTTTTTGGCTCATTTTTTGGGAAAAAATAAAAACCTTTGAGTAAAATCGAAACACACATTTTTAAAACTTTTTTTTAATTTTCTATAAAGAACCCATAATAAACAACCCCAAAAACATATGCAATATCTATTCTTCTTGACAAAAATATATTTTATATTTTATATATAATGGGAGAGAGTGAGTTGGCAATCAGCTTGAACAGCACGAACCATTTTCGAAGAGAAAAGTTTGCCTTGGAAAATCTAATAATGCCTGCAGAATGCCAACTACTTAAAAAGTGCACGACAAACGCATAAAAACAATAAATTGCACAAAAAGGCGGGGAAAAGCCCCAATCCCCCACCCCCCCTCTCTCAATTTGAGTTAAATAAAATGCAACAGAAAAAGGCGAAGGACAACCGAAGGCACCGCAGAGGGCAGCTATAATAAAGAAGTTTTCTCGGTCTGCCCTTAAAATCGACCCCCTACATCCCCCCTACTTGCTTCTTATTTCACAAAACACAATTTGACAGCTGCACTTGAAGGGAAAGCGGAAGGAAAGCGTGGAAAAATAATAAAAAGAAGCAGCAGCGATTGCAGGAAAAACAGAAATTGCGGCATCGCATTAACTGAAATCGATGCAAGACAGCCGCTTCGATGATTTCCAACTACAGCAAAAACAACAACAAAAAAAAAATGGAAAATGCACTGGAAAATTAAGACTTACATTTTCTAGATAAAAGATAAATAAATCTTCTGTAAACTTGAATAGACCCCAAACCATTCAGCGACAAAAAATAATGCCAAACCTTAAATTAAACCAACAACCTATCCCAATCGAGGGACCCTTATGCCAAACAGCTACCCCGACCAATCTTTATCTCTCAAATAATCTGGAATTTGTTCACCTTTCACCATCGATTTTGCCTTCGTCTAACCTTGAGATAGTATTTGTGTTTCCACTCTTAAAGTTGTCCGCTCATAAAAATATTTAATATCATTTTAGGGGCGGGGAGAGGGAGGAAGGAACGCTACAGCTGCTGTTGGCTCAGCTCATCTTTTAAATAAATCACTTACTGGGCAGACAGTTGGGGCAAAAATTTTGCAAGGCAAGTCCTTTAAGGATTGCAGTGCAGCTCCCTATTTTCTCTTTCCCTGAGCTTGGTCCAGGCTGGGGAATTTTCAAGACAACTGCAAGGCGGAAATAACTTAACTCAATTACGCTTAATTATTTCCTACTTCGAAAGGAATCTGTCTGTCTGTCCGTTCGTTGTCCCTTTTGGCGTGTATTTAAGTCCCTCTGCCCGTTGTGCCTTTGCCGTACAGACAATAAAACTTTCGTTTCCGTTTAGTTTTTCGTATGTTACAAGCTATTCCACCAACAAAAACAAAAAAAAATATATATGTATAAGATAAAAAGAAAGGTCCTTACACATGTGACCCCGTTGGGTAAGTGGAGAAGGAAAGGAAGCGTCCTGTGGGGTAGGTGTCGAGAGGAAAGCCCACTTCTGATGATTATTATTCACTTGGGCATTTTTACGAGCTGCCTTAGACAAAAAGTTCGCCACGACGAACTATGCCAAATGTCTAGGGGGATTTTCCACCCCCCTCGGAATTTTCCTTTTTCCTTTGGCAACCTTTTTTCAATTCGAGAGTTGTTTTTTTCATGCACCCTAGATAGAGTTTTTGTGGGCATTAAACCTAGTTTTTTTCTGTGTTAAAATAACTAGTTTATAATTTCAAATATTAATTTATTAGTATTTTACCTTAAAATAATTTAATTTATTTTGCTATTCAATTGCTCTCTAATGAGACTTCAGCTCTTTTTATTATTTCTTATAAACAAATAAGAAAGCCTTTAATTTAAACCAACTATTTTACTTAATATTTATATTTTATTCAAAATATTATCTTTACATTCCCTAGGGTATTGAGAAGGTCCAACAAAGGTTTTGGAACATTCTCTTTATGTTGAACTCTAAAAATCCAACGACGTCTGTGTATTTTTATGAGCACAGCTGCTGCTTCTTCTTCTGTGGATATGGATATGGGCCTGGTTCTTACTTCCTTGGCTCCCAGAACCCCCCTCGAAACCCCCTGAACCTCATGTTAACCCCTGTTTGCCCCCTTATTTTAGAGCCTTGAGAATTACAAATCAGACTGCCGCCGTCACTACCTATAAAAAGTGCTAATAAGTATGTGTGTTTTATTGTAGTCGACTTTATTGCCACGTTAGTTGTCCTGATGTCCTTACGAGCACCGTCTCTCCCCTTATCGTTTCTTTATCCTTTATCCTGCTTCCTGCTATATTCCCCAGTTTGGAGCTGCTTTGCCAGAGCTTATTTGGCATGGAATGTGTGATATATGAATGCGGGAAATACTATCAGGAGAATTGTCAAAGGTCAAAGGAGAAAGGGTAATAAAGTCAAGTGCTAAGCAATTGGATAATATTTATGAAAGTATAAGCTGGAAATATAGAGGAAAAGAAAAATTTAGAAGTGTTTATTAATTGGTTTTTTAATTTTAACATTTAATTGCTTGAAATTACTTGAAAATTTAAGTTGACTTGAACTACTAGTATGTAGACAGATTTTAAAAATATACAACATTAAAACAAACCTTTATTTATAAATAAAGTATTTTGTTTAAGCACCAAAATACAACCACAGAGATCTGGAAAATTACAGGACCTCCGAGAGAAAGAGAGAGCACTTCCTGGGGAACTTATGCAACTCCCTGAAAGTTATGCATCCCAGGGAAGGTTTAAATATCAAAGGAAAGCAAATGATAATTTCCTTCAATAAAGTTCTGGCCAGCAAAAGTTTGCTTAGACAACTGGGGAAACGGAAGGCGGCGACGACGGCGGGCCAAAGGTTATGGCCATGGCTAAAAGACAACAAGCGCCCACCAAGAAGTGTACTGTACTCAACAGCCACGCTGAGTACGACGATGACGATGATGATGATGATGATAATATTTATAGGACTCCTCAAGGACACACACAGGATTGCTCAAGTGGTTCGCTGGTGCGGGGGCACTTATGAGCCACAAAAATTACCCTGGTGGCTAGTTCGTATTTTTCACAACTTGGCCACAATTTGTGCTTTAATTTGGCCGCCGCACACACAAATGCAGCCAAAGAAAGAGTCAAACTTTTTACAATAACAATGGCCCCAGGGAGTGTGGGAAATTAGGTTGGGGGAGGATGGTTGCTCTATGTTGGATGGTGTGGGGAAAATATGCCCCAAGGATTCCAGGGATTTCGCCACAAGTTCCTCCTTGCCACAAATATTGCCGCTCATCATTTTTATTTGTTTGCCTTCGCCCCCGAAAAAAAAACACCACTCAAGGGTATTTTTGTGGGGTATTTTTATTTATTTTGATTTTTTCCCAGTTCCGAAAAAGAGAAAAAAAGTTTGTTTACCTACAAAATTGAAGTGTGAAATAAGCAAAGTTGAATTATTCCTGGCGGACATGATAAACTGTTGGCCGCAGGGCGCCGTCGGGCCAAAAAAAAGGGAGTGTGAGCCGACTTTGAGGACCACTCAACATTTTATTTGTGTCAATTTGTGAGCCCCGACTTTGGGTTAATGCCGCCAGTTTGACTTTGACCTGTCAAGTGGAAGCAAATGAAATGGAATTTCCAGTTTTTTTTTTTTTGTTGTAAATGTGAAGAGTATCCTAGTGCGTATTTTTATTGTGTGTTAACTCGGGACTTTGGTGCTTTAATTAGCATAAAAATACATCCGAATAAAGCATTTCCTATGACTAAATGTATTATTTATGTTTAATGATTTCAAGAACGGATATTTAAATTCAGAAATGGTTAATGTAAATTTTAATATATTTATTATTTTTTCATTAAATATGCATATTTTTTCCAATTCCAATTATTCCAATTTAAAAATTACTAAAGATTAGTAACTTTTGAGCTAGCCAATGCCTTTTTTAAATTATTAAATTCCTCTATAATAAATTTAATTAATTTAATTATTTCTTTTGTATACCATTAAATATACCTTAAAATTTTCTTGGAAAATGATATTCAAGCAGAAGAGAAATACCCACTTCTGTTCACACATTGGCCCGTACTCCTTGTTGCGTTGGCGAAAAGTTTTCCACGAGCTGGAAAACTTTTCCTCTCTTTTTTTTCTCCCCACACAGCAGATAATTTGATTTGGGGGCATTAATTGCACAAAAAGTCGATTTTAATTAGGTGAGCACGAGCGGTATGGGACTTAATCGAAAGTGGGCCAGCTAATAAAATCAGCAGCAGGGAGGAGGATGTGGCTGTGGGAGGGGAACCCATGGCGAGGCCAAAAGCGGATGCGGATGTGGCAGTCGTGTCGTCATGTCATCAGGCCATAATTAATGGCAGCGACATGTTCAAAGTGGCAGTCACGATTTAGCTAATTCTTTTATCGATATATGTCGATAAGACGTGTTTGAGCTTTTCTCTTGGACAACAGCTGTCTGTCGGAAATGGGAAATGGCCTGCAAAGTGTAAGGACACCGAGGTAATAGGGGGGAAAAGCGTCTGTAAAGGCTCCCATGAAAGGAAATCTTCACGCAATTATCATAGACCCTCTTGGGCAGTTCATTAGGCTCCACAGTACATGTGGATTGGAGGTCGAAAATTACACGATTTTTATGCTTCTCTTACCCTGTAAGTTTCGGGTATATTATGTGGTTAGAGTTAGCAATAAAATAAGAAACAATTATATGATTTTAATAGTAAAAGAACATGTACTTTTAAGCTGAGGAAAGACTATACTTCAATTTAATAAAAATATTGAAAAGTAAAGAAAAATAATAACACAATAAATAAATAAATTATTTATAAAACACAAATGCTATTTTATTTATATATTTAGTATGAATTTTGATGATTTTGTATATGTGTTTCAAATGCAATTAAGTAATAAATTAATTAATAAATAAAATATAATTTGTAATTGTAATTTAATTTAAATAAGAACCTTTTCCTTCGATCACCTACCATTCCTCCATTGTTCTATTGTTGTTCAAGCAAAAAATAATTATTTTAGGCCAATTTGCAGTAAAAATGAAATTCTTTCGTAAACGTTTTTATTAGCTCTAACTAAATCCAATTAGCCAGGCCAACAGGATCAAAGACAGTGGCCGCTCCAACAGGGATTTTTCCCTGGGATGGTGTGGGGGGCTACCGAAACGAGGGGGCCGGGGGAGTGGAAAGTGCAGCGATGGCGTCGGCTGTTGCTAATGCCTTGTGGAATTTCTTATGACAAAACTTTCCATACAAAATAAGAAAAAATAAAATGTAGAGAACGAGAGATATTCCATGAAAATTAATTAATGTAAAATGTGCAACTAATTAGATCTGTGCTCCTTCGTGCTCCGTGTCCTAATTTTGTATACTCTGTTCCCTTTAATATTGCTCAAGCGACGGGAAAACTAGTGAAAACTATTAGTTATTATATATATTATTAACAACAAATTGGAGAAACTCAATTCAAAGACAGGAATCAACCGTATAGTCTTTTTGTTTTTGTGAGACTTTAAGGCCCCCACCAGCCACCGCACTTAACCCCAAAATCGGGCCGAAGCAGAGCTAAGCTGGCGATTAAACAACAATTGGCTGACAGTTATTTACACAAGTAGCTGGCATTGCAGCAGCATCGCTGCATTGTGCATTGTATATTGATCACCAAGCGGGAAGTGCACACAGCTCGGGCTCGGGCTCAATGCAGTCTGCGGCTTAATAGAAGGAGACAGAGTCAGAGGGAATATTGGCGCACCGCCGCCGTCTATTGTCTGCCACAGAAAAAGGCGGGTAGGGGGGTTCGATTAAAACACAACAATTTTCTGATTTCTTATGCAACCGAAAAGGGGGACTCTGCCGGCGAACAACAGAGAAGAGAGCTCACGACAATCGACGCCGTCAAACCTTATCCACAGCGTAAACACAGACGAAAAACTGCTAAATCATTGCAATACAAAACCAACAAAGGCCGCTGTCGATAGTATCCCCCTCCCCCTCCCCCCTCAGCTGCCTGCTTAACCCCGTGGAAAGCCCAGCATTTTCCGCGCCCTTTTCCACAGCGAATAACTCACTGCTTATGCTAGTGTGACATGAGATATAAACTTATTATAAAAAAAGGGAGTAATAAATAAATAATTAAAACTGATTTCAGTATTAATTAATAATCGATTTTCTTCCATATCATATTTATGTGTTTCATTTATTTGTAAGTTATAAATAAATAAATTTAAAGCAATTTATGAAGCTCTTCGAAATAAAAACATGATCCATTTCTATGCAATTTGTAATTTATTTGATTTCATTTAATTTATTAATATTCTTTTAATATTTTCCAGTGCCATACAGTCATAATGCTGGGCTGTCACTGGCAACCCCCCTCTGCTGCACTTCCCCACACCGTACGCCACAGGAGTTTATTCTGGGGCTCATTCTTCTTGCCGCTGCGCAAATATTGAAAATACAATCCGTCTATGCGGAATATTGATATGCCGTGCCGTCTATATCTATCTATATATCCATATCCATATCCAAGCCGCGGCTGGGGAGGGTCTGCGACTTGCGGCTGCCACACACACACACACGGGCACAGAGTGCTTTTAACGCTGTCTGCTCAATGATTTATTGATGGGGCCAAAACGTATGCGCATTTAGCAGTTGCAACAAAGCACCAAAAAAAGATCTTAAAGTTATCCTAAAATTCGCAAAAAAAAAATAAAGAAAAGGGCATTGGAGGGAAATCAACTCAGGCTTTCATTGGTAATTACAAATAAAATGAAAGGCGAAACAATTTCAAATTGACCCCAAACTGGAAAAGGGGAGAAAAACAAACATAACTTTGACCAAACACAAAGGGGATAATAAGAGAAAATAAACTCAAGTCGATGAAGTAAATACCCTTCTAAAAATGTTATTCAGTTACGGTTCTTTAAGGACTTATTTATTTAAATTCTTCAAGAAATACAAAATGATTCGGAATTAGGAACAAGGATTTCAATTTAAAAGACACCTCAAAATATTGATAACCATCTTTTGTAATGTATTATTTATACTTATTATTTTTATTATACATTTCGTATTATTATATTTTTATTTCGATTTATTTAAAGTAATATCACCTTTTAATATATTAAAAGACTTGAAAATAACTCAGGGAATATATAAAAATTAGATATTAGTATGTAGTTTTATTCCGGTTAAGAAATTACTTTTTTACAATTATATAATTTACAATTTAGTTGCCGATACCCAACACCCTCCCTTTATAAACATCCAAACAAACGACATTGAAACAAACTAACCAAAATTATGGTGAACCCCAACCAGAGTCCAACACTTGGGCTGTAAGAAGACAATTCAATTCATTAGCAAAGTGCATTTTCTTGTATGAAGTGAGCAGTCTTTGGTTGTGTTCTGTTTTTGTATAAATATATATTTCTTTTTTCCTTACGCTTTTATATATGAGTCATGCACACGCATTTGCAGAACAACTCTC
Organism: Drosophila mayri; assembly: GCA_008042485.1. Classification (NCBI taxonomy): domain Eukaryota; kingdom Metazoa; phylum Arthropoda; class Insecta; order Diptera; family Drosophilidae; genus Drosophila; species Drosophila mayri. The sequence continues at coordinate 8,688 of VNJN01004055.1, read as the reverse complement.
TCGGAAAATGACGATTTTTAGCCATTTTCTTCTACCCATACGCTTTCCCATTTCTTCGCCATTCCGGACTCTCGAACGCGAAGCCAACCAATAAATAACAGTCACATTTCTCAACCGGGAAATGTTTGCGAAATAAAAGTACTTATAAATGGTAAAAGGAACTTATATATCAAAATTAATAATATTTCCTTAAGAAAAATATTTTATAATTTAAAAAAAAACATATTTCCCAGTACATTATAAATTATTATTTATTTGAAATATATATTATGACTTTAATTAATTTTTTTCCTGGGTATTCTTAAAAAAAATCATGTAAATTGTCAAGGCCTGAAAAGCCTCGTGTGCTGCAGCAGCAAGCAAAAGTAATAAAAACGTGCTTAAAAATCATTTATTGAATTCGTGACAAAAATATTTGGGAAAAATCAGGGGGAGAGGCAGCTTCATACATCTTCCCACCCAAGAAAACAAACATGAAAAACGAAAAGAAAAAAAAAAAACTAGAAAAGGAAAAGCAGCCACGAAATGTTGGACTGCGAATGCGACTGCGACTGTCAAAGATGCTGTGACTGTGCAAGGACAATATTTGCCTGCGTCAGGACTCTCAGCCCTTTGCTATCTGTCTATTCCCCCTGCTCCACTGCAGCCTCCCGCTCCCGTGCTCCCCTGCCAAGGCCAAATTGAAAAGGGCCGCAAACAAAGCGGAATAAGAAGAAGAATGAGCCATAGAAACAAGATAGCGCTGGTCCAAGGAGCACTGCAGGACGAAGGACCAGAACAGGCAGCAGGGCAGTGGAGACTGCAGATGCATTTTGGGTGCAAATATTAAAATGTCAAAGAAGCCCCCCAGTAAAGTAGTGAAAAAAATTGAACTTTATATTTAAAAAAAAAGAATAATTGAATTAATAATACAATTTAAAAAATTGTAGCAAACTATAAAGAATTTTTTAATTAATTACGGGAAAACATCTGAGAAAAGCTTCGAAGAAAACTGCATTATCCGCAAAGATTTCGGTTTGATGAATAAAAAGAAATGCAGAAAGCCAGGAAAGCGATGCAAGAGGGGGGAAATGGTAAGGAAAAACACACACACAGAGGTGTGGGTGGGGGAAAACTGGGGGAAAGTCCTAAATGGACAAGGACCACGCACTTGGCTGCCCGATAAGTTGGCCCGCACCTCTGTTATCCTCCTGCACAGTTGCAGGTGCTAAGAACAAACTGAAATTGAGAAGGGGAAAAATCCAGGGGAGGCGGTAATGGGGAGGAAAATGGGTGGCCCAACGCGAGACACAATGAGAGCGTCTGCCATTTTTGCAGGTCACTGCGCGCATACAAAAGACAAAAGCTAACAGCAGCGGCCGCCGACATTTGGCACAAATCGCTGAATGGAGATGTTTGCCGTATTCACCATCCCCTCCCCCCAGTTCATCCCGTCGTGGAAAACCCCCCTCGCAAACTGAGAAAACTAGATAGGTGGGGGTGTTAAAACTAGGGGATGGTTAACTGCTCTTTGTTGGCATATCTGCAAGTGACAAGCATTTTGCGTGTGGCGCACGGTGTAAATTGTCGTCCTGCAAAGGCAGGAAATACGAGAAAAGAAACTAAAAAAAAAAATCAAACAAAAAAATAAAAGTAAAAAAATGCTGGGGAAAAACACAAGGGAAAATCAACGCAGAAGTAGTATGCAAAAAGTAAAAGGAAACGAGCGCTTAAATATATTCGGAATCAGTCCCAAGCATCTATAAATTCAATATATTAAGATCTGTAGTTATTTTATTGGACATTTTTTATTAACCCTCTTAAAAAAAGCCTCTAAAGGATGTTTCCTAAGAATCCTACAAAAAATGAGAAGCCAAAAACTTTTCTGTGTTTAAAAATATCTGTAAGAAAGAGGTCTGATTGGATAATTTAAAATTTTCTCCCTTTCGAAAATCCCTTATTTCTTTGTAAGCATTTTTACATACCCATTGTTTGATGCGTTTAGGCCTGGTCCTGCATGTAAAAGTTTTTGGTCACTATTGCATTTTCATTTGCTGCCCCTTTTAACCTCAAATTAAGCGTCTACAATGGCAGCTTGAGGTCAGGTTCGTTGGGAACCAATTGTTTTGATACAGTGCAGGCTTTGGAGATTGAATTTAGAGATCCAAATAGTTGTTAAAATCAAAATCAAAGATCATCGCTGGCAGTGTTTTAACATAAGCTGCATTTTAAGGCCTTTCAAAAATATAGAATTCTTTTTGGGGCTCGTTTAAGGGGAATCTGCACTTTATTCTTTTCTATATATATAAATATAATGATATTTATTTTTATGTAATTTGTTAAATATATTCATTGTATTTTATATATTTTTTTTGTTCACTTAATCGAATAAGCACCGTACACGTAAACACAAGCAATATGTTCGTGTGTTTTTCCTTGTAATTTGTGTGCGTATTCAATGGGCGTAGGCCGCTGCACAAACACAGGGAAAGCAGGGGAAAGCAGGGGAAAGCAGCACGTGTCTGGATGGGACAACAACAACAATGGACACACAGAGAAAACATAATTATAAGCACATGTTGCACCCACTCACAACCACTCCCACACACACCATCAAAATGCACTTGCTGCAGTTTGCTGCATCCCTTTCTGGCCCACATAAATTACCGCATTGAAGGGTGCACAAAAGTCTTGTTCGAGTCTAAAGAATTTTGTACATGTTAACACTGAGAACAATTAAATACAATATAATGTTTATAAAGCACATCTGCATATGAATAAGTATTAAGTAAAATAATAAGAATAAGTAAAATAAATACATTTTAGAAAAATGTTCAGGCATTGTTTCGATATAAATACTATATCACTTACTACGAAGATTTAATTTTAATTGTGTTATTTTTCCATATTGAAAACTTCGATATTTTATCGTTTCTTGTTAATTTCCATATTTTTTAAATCAATCTTAAATTATTTTATTTTTCAGTGTGTCCGTTTTTGGGACTTTTGAATTTTTGCCTTGTATTTCGTTACATGATTCGAATTTCTAAAAACTTTTTCGATTTGTTTTTGTTTTGCCTGGAACAGCATCCGACCGCTTGTTTATTTGGGTGCCCCATCATTGAGGCATCGGATTCGGGGCTTCGGGCCCTGGGCTTTGGACACTGGACTGCCGGACTGCCGGACTCCTACTACCCTGTTGAACCTGACACTTTTCAAATGAAGAATGTGAGTATTTATGGACGCTGCAGTAATTAGCCACACAGAACTCTACTCAACTGCAGAATAAATTGAAATAAATCCGAAGGAATGGGCTTAGGCTTTTAGCTTCCTGCAGGACTTAAATTTCGCACAGCAAGATGTGTGCAAATTTTACACATTTCGTCGATGAATTCCGATACTTGGGCTTTGGATTAAATAACCAAGTGAATTCGTAGCTTATTATTTGCAAAACACACAAGCTTGTTTTTCGGTTAATTGATTTAATACGTTTAAATAATCTTTTCCATGAAACCTTTTGAATAATTAAACGATGCTCGATTTAATGTAGCAAATATCAAGTTTCTGTCGATGTGTCTTATTTGGCTAAGAAATCAATCAATCATTAATGAATCAAAATAAAATTAGTTTGTGGTTGTTACATTTGTAGGGAAAATGTTTAATGTTAATGAAATGCTTTGATATTCTACTAATTAAAGATAAGCCAATGATAGTTAAATAATTTCTTCAGATGCCAGGATTGTTTTAACTGACAAACAACCTTATTTAACTAACATTGGTTTATCTTTAATCAGTAAAATATATAAACATTTAATTAACATTAGTTAGTAGAATTTGGAGGCTTAATGAATTACATTTTAATTAAAATTAAAATTTCAAATCAATCAAACTCCCTGAATTATTATATTTTTTATCTGCTAACATTAACATTACACTTACACACTTATCATAATTTGTATTTTTTTAAATCTAAAATCTCTACAAATATCTTTCTAAATATTTCTAGGATCCCGAAAACCTATTTAATTTTTTTGTGGTAAACCTTGCTATTCCCATTGAGATATCCCTGCATTACCCACTGATCCCTTGAGCATAATATTTCCAAAATGCAAAAATATTCGACTCAGGTGACAGTTCTGCATATATATATATTTTTGCGAATGCCAATCGCACTTATCCACTGCGTCCCAGCAGATCAAAAAAAGAAGAAAAATGATTTATACAGCGCTGGCGAATTAATTTTGAATGAAAATGTCCCAAAACCTGCCGCTGGTGACTAATAAGCTGTGGGTCCTGGTTTGGGTTTTTTTCGGGTTTCCAGGGGGGTCTGCCATTTTCCTGACGGGGGGCAGCAAGTGGAAATTTATTAGTGCTCTTGACAATCGGCAGCACAGAATGTGCAGAGCGCACATTTTTCATTCGCATTTCAATTCAGATGGTTCTAGTTAATACAGGCTAACCCCACCCCCCTGCTCAGCCCCATCTGGGATATGCACCGAGACAGGGGCGCAGGATATGGTTTATCGCGGGGATCAACACGAATGCTGCCTTGAATATCTATTTAAAATATCATAAATTTCAAATAAATTTCATCAATTTTAAATATATAAAAATGTTGCATTTAATTAAACAATATTTAATTTCAAGCAGATTATCAAATTATCTTTTATTTATGTTAAAAGTTGAATTTTTATTATACAAAATATATCTAGCTTCCATCAGTTGTAAGACTTCAAAAATGCTTAACTATATATTTCATTAATGCAATTAAATATATTCCCCTAGCACATCGATGCTCCACTTCTCTGATTTGAAAAAGTGTCCGCGTTGCAGAAAAATGAATTTCTATAGCCTCCCCCTCTGGCATCGCCCCCCAGCTCTTTATCCCTTCTAGGGGACTGTAAAATATGACAAACAGCAAATCGCACCAGTTATTAAATCGAAGCGGCTCAATAGATTATTACATTCAGTACATTGCCATATACAATGAATATGCGCTTGAATAAAAGCGCGAAAGTATCCGTTGGCATGTCGCCATGGCAATTGGCAAATGAATCGGGTTAATATATATATATATATATATATATATAAATATCTACATTTATAATTAATATGTATGAAACAAGAAAATGCGTATGGAAATTGTGGAATTCAGCGGTGGCTGTTTAGTGCATTTCAGGTCTCGTGTGGCATTCGTTCAGAGTTAAAAGATGAACTTGAGAATACTTTTTAGTAAAATTTAAATATTTAGGTTTAATATATATGTATGTATTTAAATATGTATGGTATATAAAAAAAAAAAAACAATTTTAGTGAAAAGTAAATAAAAGCTAATTAGTTTTTCTTTGTTTCTTTAGATAATATTTTATAAATTAAATATCTTTTAATTGTTTAAATATTTAAATATAATTTCTTTGATATCCCCACCCTTCATACCCCATAAATTACCACAAAATACGCGGTATTCAAATCCATCAGATATTGAGCCATTTTACGGACTTATTGAAATACTTACACACTCACAGGACTAAATAGGAAGAGACAGCCGCACAATGGATGATGCTGAATAAAAAATAAAAGTACAAATACAAAAAAAAGAGCACAGGAAATATTGAGGATATATCGAGGACTCCACGGAGAGAGATATAAGCCTGCGAGTAAGGAGGCCATTGTAAAATGCAATTGACGTTTCAATGAGACATCGTCCTGGGGCCTGCCTTCTATTACCCAAAAACCGAACTGAAATTGACGTTTTGGCTTTGATTAAAGCCGAATTCCTGACTTGGATTCTGACTCATCCGACATCAATCAAAGGAGCACAAAAGAGGAAAGAGCCGAAAGAGCAGAATCTAATGGTGGTTGTGGTGGTGGTGGTGGTGGGCTTTAGCCTAAATTTGTACAGCATTTGGCTATCAAAATGATTTAATTGGTCAGGACATTTTTTTGTTTTATTTTTTCATCTATATTTTTATACACTGCCAGAAGGTATTAGAGTATATCCCAAAGGATATAAATATTTATATATTTATTTATTCTTAATTTTGTATTAATCCTGGATTTTTATGTCACATTTAAAGTGATTTCCAAAAACATTTGTACTTATGTTCAAGTGTTATAAAATAATTATTACCACAAGATACATCTCATCTTTGATATCCCCAAAGAAGCCTTGCCTTTCTCCTTTATAAACCCACTTCCACTTCTTTTTTCTATACCCAACGATGGATGACGTCTTTGCACTCGATTGACCACAAATCAATGGACAATTTAGTAACAAAAAAATTAGGCATCGGGGGAGGGAAATAAAAAGAGGTAAAGAGTTGGCCAGATCGGGGACAAAAGATGAGATGCCTATCCACCTGAGCCCCGTGTGCATTTGTTATTCATGAGCGGCCATCAACACCAAACAATGTCCGACAACAACAAGGGGAAACAACCGACGACAACAAATACAACAACAACAAATATACCGAACAATTACAACAACAGCAGCAACAATTACAATTACAACAACAATAAGGGAAAGAAAAACCAGAGCTTTTCCTGGCCACGTCCACAGCTTGATTGTCCAATGGGCTACTGACGTTTCCGCTTGCCAAATGCAAACGGAAATGTCACGAAAAAAAACGCCGGCAGTGTAAAAATGAAAATGAAAAGAGAGATTGTTGAAAAAATGTTCCCCGGCTATGTGTGGGAGGGGATTGGTGGGAGGGGATTGGTGGGAGGGGCTAGGGGGTGGTAAATTGGGGGAGGGGCTGGCTGCAACTGCCAACTGCTTTTGTTATGAATGATGATGGAAAATCTGGCAGCAACAGCAGCAGCAGTGGCAGCAGAAAAGCAGTGGAAAAGCGGTCCAGGCATCTCAGCCAGCATCTCCATGGACTAACCAATTACACTGTCAAAAAATCATACTTAATGAGGATAGGGATTTAAATTACTTTCGTGGATAAGCTTGGTGGAACATTCTTCATTCTTAATAAATAGTTCAATGAATTTTTTTTTTTTTGCTTAATTCTCTATTTACTTATGTGTTTATATTTTTTATTTATTGAAAAATCGTAACTGATATTTAACTTTACACATATATCCCTCTAATTGTATGTTTAGTGCCAAATTCTCTTTTTTAGAAGCCCAAAATATCTTCACAATTTGACACCAATCGCATTTAAGAAGTATTTTCAGTGTAAAAACTTAGAGAGAGATCGGCAGGGATAATAATTTGGGTGATTCAATTCAGTTTGTGCAACGAGCAGGGCCAGCCAAAAACTTTGTGTGCGAGAAAGAAATCCGATTCCTTCGGCTGGTCAGTGAAACCAAAGAAAAAAAACCAACAAAAAAAATCGAGCCAGCGCAGAGTTGCCTCTAAAATTTTCCTGGTATCCTAGTTTTCCGCCCAGAGTCAGAAGCGGCTCAGAGGGGGGTTAACCCCCTTATTGGGTATTGAAATGCAAATGGTCGCTGGCCTGCCGAAATTAAATTATGTGGAAGTAATGATAACCCTTCTGTCTCTGTCCCAATGCCGTTGATTCCTTTGGACTGGCTCCCGGCTCCTGGCCTCCATTTATCCTATCTACCTCCCCCCCTTTCCCAGCATTTTCCAGCACTCTTCCTCAGTTTTTTCCCCACACTCCCATGGCATGAGTCTTCATTTAACTGGCGACGTAACGCCTTTTTTGGCAGCTGTCTTCATTGTGTCCGTGTCCCAGCTCCTCTGCATTTTCCGTTTTTCCCATCACCGGTTCTCGAATTTCCCCCATGGACAAGGGACAGCGGAAGGTGGGTGGTGGGTGGCAGCAAATGAATTGGGTAGGTGTGTCGCCAGCAGCCGCTAACGGCAATTAATTGTTTGCTAAAGTGTCTTCGCACTTAGTGCAAGTGGAACGAACGAACAGGAGGACAGCTGGATTTCCCATTTTCCCAGATCTCCACGCTACCCTCTACACACACACGCACACGCACACATTAGGGGGGAAATTCTTAGAGATTCATTAGGGGCCACAGGTCTGAGATTGAAAGGTGAGAACTGGCTATAAATTTCGAAGTAGCTTCCCTTTGATGCCCATCAAGAATACGGACAGTTAACCCATAAATTGGCCACCAATAAAAGGTTTAAAATTTATGTAGTAACAGCAATGCACAAGAAGGGTTTTAATTACAATTTATATGAAACGATATTAATATTTTTAATGCTTTCATTTATTATGGGGGCTTATATTTTAATTTGGCCATAATATTATCACTTAAAAATATGTATTAAATCGATTTAAGAGTTTAAAAATTACAGCTTTTTAGTCCAAAAATGAAAACGAACAGAAAAATTCATTTCGGACGCTATAAATATATATATTCTTGATTAGCATTTAAAGCTGAATCAAAATAAAAAAAAATAATTGTTTTGAAAAAAATGTAAGCTACAAAATTAAAATAAAAATGTAAGTTACAAACACAAGTAACTTGGGTTTCAATCATGATATGGGGTACAGGAGATTCAGTGGCTCACAGCTGAATCAACGACCAACGTCATATTTGCTTATAATTAATGAGAATCTTATATGTTAATGAGAAACTTATGTTAATATGAGAGAGTCCCCCACCTACCTACAAGAAAAGCTAGTAAGAAATTTTTCAACCCGAAGCGGAGTGGTCCTCGAACCCGGGTTTCAGGTCTGATATGCCTCGGCATTCAGACCTTCTTACCCACCTGGCCAT
>VNJN01004054.1:0-55931 GCA_008042485.1 Drosophila mayri | reverse complement strand
TTTGACAGTGAATTGTTGTAAAATGTATATATGTAGTGGACAATGTGCCACGCCCACCCATTCGCCCATTAATAGGACATCAAAGTGAAAAAATCGAATTTTCTCATAGAAAACGATTTTTAAAAAAAAGTAACAATAAATATATACTGACAAAGTTAAAATCATATAGCTATGGCAGCTATATGATATAGTCGTCCGATCCGGCTCGTTCCGACATATATACGAGTGAGAGTATATAGNAACTTCCCTTTAGTACCAGAATTCCATTCACGGCCTTTTCATCGGGACATGTCCGAAAAACAAAAAAAAAAATTGTATGGGAAGTAGGCAAATAAAATTCTAACTGCATTCGGCTACCGCCGACGCACAGTGGCGCCTTTTTGTCATTTAGCGTTGCGAAAATCATAACTTTTGAACCAAATAGGGTAATCGAATAATTTAAACGGCATTTGACAGTGAATTGTTGTAAAATGTATATATGTAGTGGACAATGTGCCACGCCCACCCATTCGCCCATTAATAGGACATCAAAGTGAAAAAATCGAATTTTCTCATAGAAAACGATTTAAAAAAAAAATGTAACAATAAACCTATATTGAGGAAATTTATAATAGATAAAGCATTTCTGGACTATAAACATTTGATTCCTAATCCGTTCGGGTCTTAAAATCATTCAAAGCTAAATAAATTCATTTCAACGCTGCAAATTCCCTCGCACGCTACGGGTATCTCTAAAACGTTTTTACCCATTTTTCGTGTTTTTTGACCCTAAGTTGTTTCACTAAAATTGCTGCCAAAGGTGGAGTCGCCGCTGAACGCAGACTTTCTAAACGGATTCTGGTTCAGGAAAGATACACGGAACTTATCTATATAGTGTAGTTGAGTGCTCTGTAGTGCTTCAAAAGTTCTAGACTACTTTAGGCATAAAAAGGTGTTGAAAATGGACACCTGGCAGGTAACGATTTACCTGTACAAGCCAAACCCAAACTGCCGTTTTTTTTGTATAATTTACAGTTTATGAATGTATCTATAATTTAAAACCAAAATCATTCCGATTGGTTGTCTTGTCTTTGAGTAATATTACCTGAAAGTCAACCAATTGCTCCTTTTTTTTGTGTGTTGCAAAAACGGAAATATTTTTCAACTTTGAATGCTCATAACTACCACAAAAATCGACAGAAAATTGGATTTGGAATCGTTGTGAAATTCTCTATCGATTAAGTATAGTTTAAATTGTTTTTGCGACTATGATTTTTTGATTTTCGCAACGACTTCTCGCCAAGTTCGGACAACAGATTTTGTCAGATTTCTTTCTTCTTTTGTAGTGATCACACGTGTTCGCGTGTTATGTAGTTAAAGTTGCACATAAAATTAAATATTATAAGGTAGATAAAATTATTTTTACTCAATTTATAAATTCCTTTGCAGAATTGATCTTAAGCATGGATATGACTTCAACCTAAACTGTTTCAATGCTAAACTCTTTAGGTTTTGCGGAGTTTATTATACCGTTGCAGGGTATTATAATTTTAGTCAGAAGTTTGCAACGCAGTGAAGGAGACATCGCTGACCCTATAAAGTATATATATTCTTGATCAGGATCAACAGCCGAGTCGATCTAGCCATGTCCGTCTGTCCGTCTATAGCTGCCATAGGAACAATCAGGAAAATTAAAAAAAAAAACCATAACTTAGCCGATTTTCAAACCATTTTCATCATGTTCGACATTTGGCAGCTAATTATTATTACAGAATTTCGGTGTTCATTTTTATTTTAATTCTGCAAGGGTATATAAACTTCGGTGAGCCGAAGTTAGCTTCCTTTCTTATTTTCAGTTAAAACTGGTATGTATCTGTGGACAAATTTATATGCTGGAATTTTTAATTTGATTCTAACATTTAATTTACAGATAACATAAATTCCCGGAAGGATCTGCAGTCGGTGGAGGAAGCCCGTGACACGCACTTCAAATTAATTATACCCGCTACCCATAGGGTATAAGGGTATTATAACTTTGTGTCGGCAGGAAATGTATGTAACACGTAGAAGGTGGCATCTCCGACCCTATAAAGTATATATGTATATTCTAGATCAGCATCAACAGCCGAGACGATCTAGCCATGTCCGTCTGTGTGTCTGTCCGTATGAACACTGGATCTCAGAGACCATAAGATATAGAGCTCTAATCAAGTTTGTTTTAAATTTTTACCACGCCCACTTCCGCCCCCGCAAATCATCAAAAACGAAATCAAATCATCTAATTTTGAAGCTAGAGTCGCGAATTTTAAGAACATTAAGAACTATAGTCTGTGTGATTCCTGAAAATTTGATTGCGACCAGATAAAAATTGTCGAAGTTATTAAAGAAATCATTTTGTATGGCCACACAGGGCTACTGCAGCATGCCTCATTTGACTGACTAATTAGACTAACTAAGTATTCTTATTAGTTCCTGATTGTGATCGGATAAGAATCTTATAAGATATTCGAGAAGAAATTTTAATAAATGGTAATAATTATTAGCCTCTTTAATGCAATAATAACGCGTTTTTACACACATAGATACACGTGTGTGTATTTTTGTATGCATGTGATTATATTACACTTGTATTTGCATTTGTACGTTATGTTCAAAAATATATTAACTATTTACTATGGGTAGCGGGTATCTCACAGTCGAGCTCCCTCGACTGTAGCTTTCTTACTTGTTTTAATATTAATTTTACATTAATAGCAAGAAAGGAAGCTAACTTCGGCTCACCGCAGTTAATATACCCTTGCAGAATTTTAACAAAAAATTAAAACCGAAATTCTGGAATAATAATTAGTTGCCAAATCGCAAATTTGATAAAAATAGTTTGAAAAACGGCTAATTATTTTTATTTTCATAATTAAAACCGAAATTCAGGAATAATATAAAACGGCTAAATCTCAATTTTGATGAAAATATGTTGAAAACTGACAAAATTATGGGGTTTTCTTTTATTTTCCTGATTGTTCCTATGGAAGCTATATGGATATAGTCGGCCGATTTTCATGAACTTAAAACCGAAATTCAGGAATAATATAAAACGGTAAAATCTCTACTTTGATGAAAATATGTTTCTATGTTCCTATGGCAGCTATATGATATAGTCGACCGATACGGCCCGTTCCGACATATGTACGAGTTAGAGTATATAGAAGACTAACTGCAGAGTTTCATTCAGATAGCTTTAAAACTGACGGACTAGTTTGCGTAGAAACGGACAGACGGACAGACGGACATGGCTAGATCGATTCGGCTGTTGATCCTGATCAAGAATATATATACTTTATAGGGTCGGAGATATCTCCTTAACTGCGTTGCAAACTTCTGACTAAAATTATAATACCCTGCTAGGGTATAAAAATATTAAATTTAAATTTAAACAAGATGGACATACAGTCGGGTGTCCCGACAGTAGAATACCCTGTACAATTACAACATGCGTGCCAAAATTATATGAAAGCAGATAAGCCAAAAAAAAACTGAAAGAAATGTACATATAATGCTAATGTCTTCCAGTTTAGGGGCAAGGTCGAGAGCTCAGTGGGTAAAACTGCATATATGTTTTGTGTGTAAGCCAATGGTTCAAAAATTAGGTTTTTAAATACTATAATTTTTTGATTGACAGGAAAAAAATATTGTTAAAATTATAAAACAAAAACAAAAATTACTCGAGGCAGACGGGACTTGAACCCGTGACAATTTATCTTATTTGACATAAAAACATTTCGGGTTGACTGCAGCTTAGACAACTGCACCACGAACCAATTCGAAATACGTAATCTTAATTTCATAAAAGTGTGAACATATCATAACTAAAATGTATAATGAACGTTTTGATTTATTTGGAGCCCTCTGCCTGGGCTGCTCTTGTGTATAAAGTAAAACGCCATATCTCGCTATTTATAACACGATCGCAATGAAATTTAAGCAATATGTATTTTTTGATCAAATACATACAGGTTGTAAATATGGTTCACACAACTTTATAAATTTGGGAGATATATGGGTATTTTTAAATAGCTCCACCAAAAAGGGGAGCAGGAAAAATTTAAAACAAACTTGACCTGCGTGCAGACATAAGAAGTCTAAATCCTAAGTTTGGGGTCTCTGAGATCTACAGACTGACGGGCGGAAGGGCAGACGGACATGGGTATGTCGACTCCTTTAGTGGTCCTGATCAATATTTAGGTAACTTTTGGGGGGCCTCCTTCTGCCTGTTACAGTAAATCCCACTCGCACAGAACTATAATACCTGTGTACCTTTGGTACAGGGTATAAAAATGAACATAATAATCTGGGATTCCAGGGATTTTCTACAGGTTTTCCTTAGTGATTCCTCTGGGATTCTTTCCTGAATTCCTAGCTTGGTTTTCCTTTGTGATTCCTATGGGATTGTTCTCTGAATTCTATTTGATTCCGCTTATAAATTCCCTTTGGATTCCGGGAGAAATTTACCTTGAAATTCACGACAAACTCCTGACACGATTCCGGTCGGATTATATAATGATTCCCCAGGTAGTCCGAAATCCGGGTTGCAGACCTGTTTTAAACATTTTTCTATGAAAAATCCGACCGTTTTCCGGCCGGATTCTGTGTGCAGTCCTACATGATTCTTGCAGGAATCATGTCTGAAAGATACTGAAGGGTTCTGACTGAAATTATAACACCCTGCAAGGGTATAAAAACTCTCAATTTCGTCTGTCGCATGAGCACGAACGAATGCCCATGCGAAGAGCGCATATAGCATGCACCGCACCTTTACAAATACAAATACACGCGGACTATATCTGTGTAAAATCTCATCTGTCGCGAGAACGGCAGAAAATGCGAAAGGATAGTATCCAGACAGTAAAACGTTTTGCAGCGGAAAAAGTGTTTAATCTTTTCAAGAGTGTCTACCTTTCGGCATTTTGGGCCGGCAATGAAGCGGGAATACATGCTTGTTTACAATATTTTTAAAATGTCGATAGGAAAATAAAAAAGTAGATAAAAAGTCCGAAATTGTTGCCGTATTGGAAGATTCTCAACCAAATTGGAAGCGATCCAAGTATTGGGTGAGAGCATACTTGCGAGATAAATTAAAGGTCTTTATTCTTCGAATGTAAGCAATGTTTACATATTTTTATATCAATAATATACATTCTTACTATTATCTTTTGTTTGTTGTATAGTTCGTAAATCTGCACCGAACTCCTGTGATGTCTTTAAAAATTTAACGGAATTACGGAACTGTAGACGGCAGAGCGAGGGGGTAACGGTCAAGAATAGTATGTTTCTTAAATTTTCTTTTTTCGCACCCTGCTTGGGAAATACTAAATACATGTTTCTAGTATATTGTTTTCATGCCTGGATACCGAACAACTCTCGCTCTCTCTCACTGCTAAAGGTTTTTTTCTTTCTAGATACTATGCTGAACCCACAAAAGTGCACAACGCGCGATAAGAAGTTTTCAACTCAAAAATTACGGCGATTAAAACCGGCATTTTCTGAAAGAAATTGGCCTGTACATATTGTAACCCTGTAACTTAGAACAAATAGCAAAAATATGGGGCAAACTGCAATTCGGTAAAAGCTGCTGAATTTTAGAGTGATAAGGGTGATAAGTGATAAGGGATAAGATAAGGGTTTCACTTAAACCTAATTCCAGCTTTGGTATACGCGGGGTTTCCGTTTTAGCAACGTTTGAAAAATGATATAACAAGTCATTTTTGGAACTTCTCGTTTCAAACTACCTATGTACAGAACAAGATCTTTCACAATATACTTGTTAAGTTACATTTTTGTCGGCCTGTGTTCAGCAACAACACCGAAGCAAGTTGATTATTTGATTAGTTGGTGCTGAATGGTACTGTGGGTTATGTATAAGGCATAATTATACTAATGAGATTAGAAACAAGTAAGACAGCTACAGTCTAGTGAACTCGACTGTGAGATACCCGCTTCCTACAGTAAATATTTAATACATTTTAGAACATAACGGACAAATGCAAATGCAAGTGTAATATAATCACATGCATACAAAAACACATACACATATATCTATGTGTGTAAAAACGAGTTATTATTGCATTAAAGCGGCTAATAATTTACAATTTACTAAAATTGCTTGTCGAATATCTTATATTATTTTCCGATCACAATCAAAAACTGGTAAGAATATTTAGTTGGTCTAGCTGGTCAATCAAATGAGGCATGCTGCCGTTTGTGGCCATACAAAAGTATTTCTTTAATAACAACAAAATAACAAATACGGTCGAAAAAAAATTAGAGCTCTATCTCTTATAGTCTCTGAGATCCAGTGTTTCATACGGACGGACAGACACATAGAGACACAGACGGACATAAATATATATACTTTATAGGGTCGAAGATGCCTCCTTCTACCTCCTCCTCCTTCTACATTTCGTGCACAACGCTATAAGACCCATCTACCCTATTGGTAGCGGGTATAAAAAAGACTATGAAAGTCGTAGTCAGAAAGCTCAAAAACTGAGAGACTAGTTTGTGTAGAAAAGTGAAGACGAACCTTAATAATGCACTTGGCTGTTACTTTATACAGTCTGAGTTGCCCTTTCAAATTTTTGACCTATAACATATTTTCCTGCAACGGTGTGGAAATCAAGTCGATACCCTTCAGTACCGAAATTCCTTTCCCTGCCTTTTCCTTGTGGCATGTCCGAAAAAATTTTATGGGCTTAATTGACAGAAGTCCGAAACAAAGTAGGCAACGAAACTTCTACCTGTTTTCGGTTTTGTCTTGCCTTTTCCCGTTCCCTTCGCATTTAAAATTTAAGTGCTGTGCTGTGTGGTGTGTCGATTTCAAAAATATTTGCAGTGGACATTAATTACATATACATATTTAAATTAAATATATCAAAAGGTGGATACATTGATCGTATTCTTTCAAACATATTATAATCCTAGGTGATTCCTGGAAGAATTTCCCTACGACTCCTTGCTAATTTATCTGTGATTCCTATCAGATTCCCCCAGTATTAACCTAAGATTCATGTCCGATTCCCCCCGGAATTCCTTGAAGAATCCCTGCAGATACCGCTTAGAAATTCCCTTAGCATTCCTGAGGAAATTGACTTGGAAATTCCTGGCGGGAATCTTTGAGGATTTTCGGAAGAATCCTCAGGGACTCCGAAGTCCCTGTAGCGGCCGCCTCGTTATATGGAAATTCCCTGTAGGCTTGTATGGAAATTCATTGACGATTCCCTGTGGAGAAATTCCTATAGGAATCCCTATAGGGATTCAACAAGGAACGGTACTGAAGGGTAGCAACAAAGGTATAGGCAAGACGATCTATACTTAAGAAAAGATTTACACATTTATGTCTATAGATGTAAATCCAAATAAATTTCGGTAGGTAAACGATTTAAGCCGTATGTCTGCTTTATATTAACATTGTCTTCACACTTTTTATACTTTTTAAAGTGTTTATTGAAAAACAACAAAATTTTTAAATATATCATTATAGATATTACGACTATGAATTTATGAGAGGCTGTAAAACTGAATAGGATGATTGATTTTTTTTGGGGGACATGTCGAGTACTCACAAGTGAAACTTCTCGTTCCACACAGGATTTAGTTCCTGCGGCATAGTTCGCGTTCTTTTTTTCACCTTGCTAACCTGCACCGTCACATATGGATCACTGGTACCGCTTTTATCCTTCGCTATCAGGCCTTGAGCACAAATCACTGTATTCAAATCACGTCAAATAGAGTACATCAAAAGTTGATTAATTTTGTTTCGTTTCCAACACCATAATCCATCCGAAAAAGCACCAATTTATACGTGTTTGCCGAAAACCGATAGATGTGAATGTTCCGTAAGTGTTATTAAGATAAATTTGTAATTATTATTTTTAGGTTTGTTTAAATTTATTTATAGATTTTGTGGAGTTTGAAACGAATAAGACTCGTTGTAATATTTTTTATTTTGTTATTTATGTTTTTTTTTTGTTTTGGTTTCGATTTTTATCAGTGTTTACAATTGATTTTCAAGGGAGAAAGAAGAAGAGAAAAAACGGATGTCTTTTAAATATTTGGATCTTTACACAATATCAGGTTTCAGCGCAAAAAACAGTGCAGTGCTGCCTGACATTATCATAAATCATGTGTACATATATGTATACACATATATACATACAAATAACAGTTAAACATATAAGTATATACAGATATGTACATATGATTATTGCGTCAGTAAGAAAGAGAGAGATGCAGGTGTGACACAACGGTAAGTTTGTGTTTTTTTTTTTGGAAATGTACCAGTGTTTAACAACGGAAAAAAGCTTTGTACAATTTACACATTTTTGTAACAGGAAAAGAATAGAACAATGAATTACACTGGTCAACTTGGTTTAGTTGTTGAAAAGCTTTATGCAATTTCCAAAGTAATTTGATGTGTCTTTAGAATTCGCTCATTACGTCAGATTTTCGAGATATTTGCCCGAAAAACGGTTTCAGTTAAATCATGTGTACAACTACAATGTATACAACTACAAAGAGTAGGTACTAAATGATGTCGCTAAAGAGACAGAAAAACGCAGCTTTTTGGGTAGCTAACCTCAAATTGACGTGACGGGAGAATTGAGACGACGGATTCGGATTACATCGAAAATTATTCTCAGCCTTCCCCGATATTTGTTGACAAGTGTAACCATAGTTCATATTTGATAAAAATACACACAGTATATAACAAAACTTTAAGTATAATTAAAAGCTTGCCTGTTTAGTCAGAGAAACAAGTTTATGTACAATATTTTTACAGTTTAGTAAAATAAATATACAATTTTTAGATTAAATTAACTATTAATGAAATAATCGATTTATAACAAAATCATTATCATAATATATAGTTTTTGTTTAATTAAAAGGGGAAATTGTAAAAAAAAGGTGACTATAAAGTATATTTTAATTTGTTTGCATTAATTTTCGTCAACTTTGAATTTTATTATGATTTAATAAAAAAAAATTAAAAAAAACCACTGAACAACGACACCAATCATAATAAATAATAATTTGAAAATATGCGTAGAATCTTCTGTACACACACACCATATAATAAGTATAGAAGTATACTTTTAAGTATAGAAAATACTTTTAAGGAATTTTGACTTATTTGCGAATGAATAGAAGTAAAATATAATAAAAGTTTAGATATTATGAACTACGTTAACACTAGTATATATTGATTATTTTTCTTCCGTCCCTGTTATCAATAATTTTCTAGATTCTTCTTTTATTATATAGAATTTAACATTCAAATAAAGATATATACTTTAGGAAAATTGCTGTATTTTTTCACAAATACTAGGGGGAAATGGTTAAAAATTGCATTTTTCAAAAATATTGTGGGAAAATGTCTTCCCAAAATATTGAAAATGTTCAAACATATTTCTAATTTTTTTATTTTAACATTGCTGTTGAGTAAAATAAGGATAAAAAATAAAATTAATATACGATCACAAGTCTATGAATGTACAATAAAAACTCGACATTATTTGTGTCTCTAAATAAACAAATCTAGTAAGGGATTATTAACCTGCACAAAACTACATATATGTAGATATTAGCTATAATAACAAGCAATAGAGGTAGATAGAGGTAGGTACATATGTATAACAAATAAGAGATTTGAAAGCTTCACAGAAATATATACCAAGACAAAAAATAGTGTGCTAAAGTAATACAGCTACTGATTAAATCATCATAAGTGGTTCTGTTTTGTTTCAGCATTACAATTTCGGGAAACTAAGTTATCCAAGAAATAAAATTAATAATAAGACATTAATTTTAAATAAAAAAAAAGGTCGAAAGACTTTTTATTATGTGTGTACCTGTTATTGTTAGTTTGCATGACCATTTAGATGTTCCCTCAACAGTAGCGTGCTCAGCCTGTTCTAAAGAATCTATGTGTGTGTCGGGATCCACACCGAATGTCATCCTTAAATTAAATTTGATATATATATATATACATATATATAAATATATATATATATATATATATATATATATATATATATATATATTTATATTTATATATATATATATATATATATATATATATATATATATATATATATATATATATATACATATATATATACATACATACATATATATAGGGTTGTTAAAAAGTCTAAAAAAAATTATTGATTCCTTGACGATTATATTAATTCTCATCAGTATCTTTACCCCTTTATCTTCTCTATAAATGTATAATTCAAATGTCATTTCGGACATATTTTGTGTTGTTTTTGGTATACTTTTTATAAATCTTAAAAAAAACTCGCATTTAAAATAGAACCGACAAGGCTAATCCTAAGATTGTTATCATGCTGTATTAGTTGCGTTCTGTTATTAAACTGCAAAAGCGTTTGTTTTACATTGTATATATGTGAATTTTATTTTCACATACATGCATAGCACATATCATCTGTTTTGTATTGAAATTAATTAACATCCAAATACATTTAATCACGCACATACTCCTAATGGATTAATAAGTTATACAGCCGTGTGTCGTCATTCAAATTGAAAATATACATTCACATAAACATTTACTTTCAAACCGACAACAGAAAAATACGACGCTTAAGTTTGTTACATAATTCAAATGAATTTCGTATTAATTTATGTATTTTCAAACCTGTGATTGCTATCTTGGCAGACCATTTGCTCGTGCCATCCAATACGCTTTGCTTAACCGCCTTCATATGACCGGTATGACTCTTCTCCTCAACGCTGAATACGGCTCTATTTGTGGATGATGGAATATGATGCCATAGAAAACTTTGACCATTTCTTTATGTTCAAATAAAAATTACACGGGCCGAAAAAATTTGACAAAGGGAACAACTTGAAAATACTTTTCCGAAGGCATTTGATACACTAAATCCAACCTTATATCTCCTATATGTAACGTTTATGAGATATATTAACCTAAAATTTCAAAAAGTACGTTCTTTGGGTAAATTTGAGGTTTTATTACTGTAGTACTGAGGTTGGATATGGGCAAATCCCTGGAAAGGTCTAACAACGCCAAAAGTAAAAAACGTATCTAAAATGATTTTTATCCACATAGTTACATTCAAATATGATCCAATTTATCAAATTTGATAGCCTTTATCATAGAATATAAAGCAAATTTCAAAATATTTGGAAGCATATTCTCGCAATCGCAATTTTTAATTATTTTAATGAAAATCGGAAAAAAAAACAGGGTATGTTTTGTTTTGCTTATTTCTTCTAAACAGAGGACTAATGCTTTGGCTTTTATTTTCTAAAATCTCTAGAAGAATGCAAATATTCATAATAAAATGAATATATGATCTAATGTATTGAAATAATAAAAAAAATCGTCCAAAGTCCGATGGAAAATTTGTACGTTCACGACCCGTACTAAATTAAATTTAAAAAAACCAAATGGAAATATTTAATTGGGAATAGGCTCGATAGAAAGCTACATGCCTCTATCTTAAGTAATGGTATTGCATTAAAATATTCCATTACAATTCGCAGATTTTTGGATTTTGCTAGAGCAAGCCAAAATCGACTTCTATTTCGCGTAAGTTCGCGACCTCATGTTTTTTGCTAATATTAGAAAATGAAAAATCTATTAGAACCATAATTTATACAAAGAAAAGAACTCACCAAATGCTATCGGAAACAAAAAAAAATGTTTCGAAAAATGTTTTTTTTTCTTTAATTTTTTTGCACTAATTGCGTACGAACATACGTTCGCGACCCTCGGAATAGCCCATATAAGTTGAGCGCATCAAATACCTTCGGAAATAACATATATTATGTTTGTTGGTCGTGAAATATGTGGGCCTGTTTTATTTATATGGAGGCACAAACTTCAACTTGAATACAGTTTCCTGGTTTTATTATCATAAATGCTAAGTTATATAGGTTTTGCATTGCCGAAGTTAGCTCCTTAGTTTTGGGTCGAAATTTTTAAATGTAGAAAAATATTTTTCATTAGTTGGCATATATGAGACAAACATTGTGCCTCCATATACAATATTCTCTTTCGCGCAATCCTCTGCAAATATTAACTAACTAACTCTGTTTTAATATTATATTGAGAATGACTGGAATCGTTTTATTACCAGTATCATTTAATAGTAAAATTTTCCCAGTAAGAATTTATTTTTGAAATATTACCTAATCAGTTCAAATATTTCAGGCTTCTCTCGCTCTCGTTGCTTCATACGATCCTTCATTGCGGTAATTATTGAATTGGCCTTGTCTTCCGCACCATGCTTTGAGCTCTTCTCGGCAGCTCCTGAAATTGTAAATGTATATTTAAATATTAGTATGACAAGTTATGAAATCATCTCGTTTTACATTCGTAGCTTCACTAATATGTTGGTAATACTTACGCTGTAGGCAATCAGCATTTAGAAGGTCTTTGCACTTCTCATGACACTTTACGCCGCATTCCGTGCATCGGACACCTTGTCGTGCTATACCCCACAGTAGACCTTCACACTCGTAGCAATATGTTGGCGACGTGGCAGTCCATAATAGAAAGTTGTGTGGCGTCGTCGAGGATATGGGATAGATGAGGGCCTGTAGTGCCTTTTTGTATACGTGCATTTTCTAGTATGATAAATATTTAATCAAGTGTCAGACATAAACGTAGTTAAATATTTCCAATTGTTGTTATTTTGGGTGTGATTTGCGAGGCACAAAAGCGAATAACGGAAAGAGCAGCGAAAACAGAAAGAGCCACTGCGAGCCCATCTAAATCTATAATAGGTAATTGTGCACGACCCTAATTTAATTTAAACAATATAAAATAGCTTACCAATTCTTCGTCATTGAGCGTAGCGCGGGGAACAGCTGATGTGAGTCCGGCATTTCGCTTTGTAGCAGCCATCGTCTATGAAGCAGTAAAAATAATATGAGCCGTCCAAGTGTTTTATTGTTAATATATTTAATAATTTAATTTTGTATTTTTGATATTGAAAAGCATTTGGTCAACGAAACATTCAAAACAAATGACGGATTAAGAATCTAAATTCTCTACTGAAATTACAATTTCAATTATTTTTAAATTTTATTATGTTCAAAAAGCTTTAACAGGCATTATGCAAATACGGATTAAAAAATTAAAAACGGAATACAAAATGTAACTAAAATAAAGTTTGAATGTGCAATAAAATTTTTTAGTTTCCTTTCCTAATTATTAGGTTTTATATTTTCCATGACAACGCATATTGCCAATTGTGATTTTTCGTTCGGAGTTTAAGATGTTTTCTAATTATGCAATGCAAGTTATTTTTATTTTTTTGTGATCTACCAACCGTCAACAGATCACATCTATCCTCCAGGAGTTGTTGCTCTGGCTGTTAGCCGTAATTAAAATTAATTAAAAGAATAATAACCATCCTGTACCTTACGGGGCATGTAATCGTATTTAATCGCCTTACATCAAAATAAAATCAAACTATAGGATATATAATTTGTTTGTAATCTATCCTTGGAAACAGAAATTTGCAAGAGTATTACAAATAGTCCTCAATTGAAATGTATGTATATTTACTCCCTCCTCCTTTGGGCAACATATGACTTTCCAACCTATTTATTAGTTGTTACTGGGCACTATAATAAATAACTAGCCTCCTGTTTTTTACAGGGTATACCGAGAAAATTTTGATTTAATTTAGAAGTTTAGACTGCAGCCGTTTCTAAGCAATCTTGTCGACGCGAACTAATACCCTGCAGTACCACAAGTCATAAATAGGCCAATGACACCAACAATTCATTAACGTGCAACAGACCCTGCGACTTGAACGTTCTAAGTCGGCAATCGTGTCAAGACCGACCCTCTTGCGCTCTCAGTTTCTCTCGGTTGATGAATCATTGTTGAATTATCGATGAATTATTAGTTGTCGGTGAACCGTTGATAATTTGTTTTTGGTGGCCTAGGACCATGTTTAATTTATTAATAGTAGAATGTGTCGTTTGTATGTATTTGAAGGTAAAATATATGGCGAAACGAGCCTGATCGATCTTATGTTGTTATAGAAATAACGTCTAATTGGTTACTGCGAGTGTGTATTAACTTCGGCTTGCCGAATTAATTGTTTATTCCATGAAGTAAACTACAGTGCAAAACTACATAAAAATTCAAACAGAGCCAAAAATTTGCACTTGACTTAAAATGTATAAGTGAAATTTTAAAATCTAAATATAAAATTTCTATTTTAAATTTAAGGGGACAAAAAAACAAATGACTAAATGTATAAATTCGACAATTAAGACTTTTTGATTCGAATGTCCGTAGAGTATATTTTATACCTTCAGAACCTGAGAACGTCCACCATTTTTTAACAAGAATATATGTAAGAGTAAAGTAAAGGATCATTTATTTTGGAATTAATAAGAACGTTTTTTATGAGAAAAATTACGGTATCATTATCAAACCTATTTATATTTATATTTATCGCCTGGAGAAGAATTAAGGCAACTGACTTAAAAGGACTATGACTTACCAATTCCGAAACAAGAGGTATAGATTTACGTCTAGGCCGTATATCTGGCATACTGTCAATATTGCTATAAAAAGGATTATCCCCGGGATGACCATTGGCCCGTATTCCCACATCTCCACTTCCGCTGCCGTTCTAAAAAAAGTATGTATTTCTTACATTAAAAAAGTAATAAAAAATGGTACAATGCTGAAAACGAAATATTATAAAAACAAGAAAGGAAGCTAACTTCGGCTCACCGAAGTTTATATACCTTTGCAGAATTAAAATAAAAATTAACACCGAAATTCTGTAATAATAATTAGTGGCCAAATCTCGAACATGATGAAAATGGTTTGAAAATCGGCTAAGTTATGGTTTTTTTTTTAATTTTCCTGATGGTTTCTATGGCAGCTATAGGATATAGTTGGCCGATTTTAATGAAATTAATATTAAAATTTTGAAATAATATAATATGGCCAAATTTTAAGTTTGGTGAAAATATCTTGAAAACTGACTAAGTTATGGATTTTCCTATTATTTTTCTGATTGTTCCTATGGATTCTATAGAATATAGTCGTCATGAAATCAAAACCCAAATTCAGGAATAATATAAACCGGTTAAATCTCATCTTTGATGAAAATATGTTTAAAACTGACAAAGTTAAAATTTTTTTCTACAAATTTTCCGATTGTTCCTATGGCAGCTATATGATATAGTCGTCCGATCCGGCCCGTTCCGACATATGTACGAGTGAGAGTATATAGAAGACTAACTGCAAAGTTTCATTCAGACAGCTTTAAAACTGAGGGACTAGTTTGCGTAGAAACGGACAGACGGACAGACGAACATGACTAGATCGATTCGGCTGTTCATCCTGATCAAGAATATATATACTTTATAAGGTCGGAGAAGTCTCCTTCACTGCGTTGCAAACTTCTGACTGAAATTATAATACCCTGCAAGGGTATAACAAGAACTAATATATCAATCTGACAGGTTATAATATATTCAAAATTTATATAATTCGAAATGCGAGGCATATTTCCTAATGTTCGTGTAAGCTTTATCTGCTTTAAAATAGTATATCCCAGAGACTGATAACGATTTAAGATATCAAATAATAATAAAAATGTATCCACAGATCATACGATTACCTTTTCTTTGTCCTTGTCATCTTCTTTAACTTTTTCCTGATTATTTTTCTCCTCTATTTTGCGCTCCTTTAAAGTTTTCAATAGCTTCCACTTACTGGCGCCACCATTTCCTATCCCAACGAAACCATCTACCCCTGAAACCTGATTATGAACTGACTTTGTTGGACTTAAACCTTTCGGAGGATACGAAGAAGAACTAATTGTGGTTCCACATGTAAAATGTAATTCAAGCGTTTTTAATTCTTCTTTTTCTGCATCACCTTTGTCTTCACTCAGGATGCCAGTTTTATTTATTTCATCATTAACATCGCTCAGTTCTTCTCCCGGCGAATCGGGACCTGATGTTTCGCTAGAGCCTGACGATTTACTGATTGATTTCTCAATATTTCCGTTTTTTTCTGACTCGGGTTCTGTTAAACGCTGATCATTTTCCGAACAACACGATGAACTTGAACTGACATTAGTCACTTTTTGGCTATCGCGTTTTTTCCTTTTTTTTATCTTTGGTCTCTGATTTTTTCTCTCAACTTCCTCCTCCTGGGATTCAATCTCAGATGCTGTCAATGGCAATTCACAGCCGTTGATATCCTGCCAGGCACTATGCATATCATAGACAGTTGATGTTTTTTCACGATGTGGCTTTACTTTCGGAAATACATCAATAAATGTAGATGTTGTTTTATCATTTCTTATTATATCTTCTTCTAGACGAACAACTCTTTTCAATTCACTAAATACCTCAGACATTAAGAATTTGACGTGTTCATCAGGAGAATAATTAACACAATTACCTTTTGTGCCCTTTTCAGAATCAAATGGCTGAAATGCGTTTGAAGTGTGAAGTAATTGTCCAATTTGCGAAAATAAAACTACATTGTCATTCGCAATAAGTTCATTCGCGTTTTCAGATTGTTGTGTTTGCCGTTGCATTTCCTGTTCTTGTTCCAACTGACGAAGCTCGTAATAAAAATACTCGTCATCCGTGTCGATACTATCCTCAGTGCTCTGACGACGCGACGAAGACAGAGTTCGCGTGGAATGCTGACTGCGATTGTCATCGTCCTCTCGAATATGATTGTTGGGTAGATCCAAGGTCCATTGCTGCTGTGTAGGAAATGTGGTTATAAGGGGGTTTCCGCCTCCCACTTCGCGTCCTTCTGTGGTTTGTATTTTGAGTGTTGGAATGGCGTTCACACCAAAAGAGTCAAGTAGAACGGGACTTCTGTCATCGTCGGCGACCTCCTTAGCACAGACTGAGCTGTTTTTTTGAAGACATGTTGGTTGTTGCGATGATGGCGTTACTTCCATGTGAATCTCTGGCATTTTTATAGTCATATTTTCAACATTACCCCACATTTCACTCATATCATCTACAGAAACGTCTGGAATCTCAGAATTAGTATTAGAAATTTTTTTGAGGTCACCAACTACAGCGAAAAGGTCTTTAACTTCTTGAGTATCAACTATTTCACAGGCGTTTTCATCATTTTTATCTATTATATCAATTCCGTTTAAGGAACACCCCTCATCATTATCATTATCCAATGAAATACAGTCGTCACCGTTGTTAGGCTTATCTAATTCAGTATCCGATATGCTACAGCCGCGGCTCAGGCGCAAGTTTTGCCGTTTATATGTCTTCGCCTTGCGCATTATATGATTCATTTTTGATTTAAGAACGTTTTTACGGCTACAATCAATAGAAGTACCACTATCTGATCCTCCAATACATTCTTCGGGATGAGACAGGCGTCTTATGAACGTTGCTCCTGTTGTTGCTCTTCGTATTATACGCATTGGTAGCTTCTGTAGCCTCTTCGATAAGTGCTGTTGACTACCGCTTTCGCTTCCAATTTCACTTCCGCTTCCACAGTGAGTGTGCGAAATAAACGGAACGGAACTCGCCTGGCCACGTGTCTGTTTCTTTTTGTGGTTCTGATTCTGATTTTTACCTTGACTTTGCACTTCAGCGGGCAATGATAGTGATCGATTCAGTTTGGCTATTTTTTTAAACTTAAGATTGTCAGTTAAAATAACATTTAATTTATTCCAAACTTTAACTGGCTTTCCGGAAGTTGCTATTTCAGTGGGAAGAATAGGATGAGAT
This sequence comes from Drosophila mayri, assembly GCA_008042485.1. NCBI lineage: Eukaryota > Metazoa > Arthropoda > Insecta > Diptera > Drosophilidae > Drosophila > Drosophila mayri. Next base: position 38,141 of record VNJN01004054.1, on the reverse strand, counting down.
TGTTCAGCAGATATGAGCTCTGATCGTCTTGATGGTGCAGGATCCACAACACCAGAATATTCCATAAAATAAACAGGTGGCTGGTCCTTGGGTGAAATCGATATAGTTTTGGATTTGTTGGATTCTCCAACCCTTCTTTGACCCAAGTAATCCAAATTATTGCTGCTATTATAATCGGTGATGCAGTTCGATGAGGGATAGTAAACAAGTCTATCGGTCAGATAAGGTCGTCTAAGTTGTTCCTGAATTTCTCTTATATCCGTATTATATCTTGATATGTTTGTAAGATTATCTAGATCTTCGGTCTTTAAGTGTTTCGCTGTTTGATTTGTCAACAAGTCAGGCATTCGCGTGGAGTTTAAAGGTCTTTCTTCCGAAGCTTTTTTATCTCTTTGAGTTAACTGATCCCACTCCAGCATTTCGTCAACTGTTGAGAACTGCTCTGTTCCATCATATATAGACTTGTTCTCATAAGCAGAGCATATGGGTAAATTTTTTGAGAGCTCATGAATATAGTTCAAGTTCTCCTCTGTTATTATATAATCATTAGAGGTTTTTGGCTTGGTTCTTTGCCCATCTACTGAAAATTCCAAAGAATAAATTTCATTATTTCTTTGTTCTATTAAATAAATATCATTTTGTGTACTAACTGTTACCACCGGCGATATAATCGGTGACCAACTGCTTATTGAAGATAGTCCCGAATCGGATTTTGGATACTTTTTAAAATGTTGCACTTCTGCTGATTCCACGTAGTTAACAGGATTATCGAATGGTGCAGGTGGCGGTGGACTAGGACTGCCTCGAGTTGCATCCATTAAAAGAACATCATCGTTGATCGCCGTATCTTTATGCTTCTCAGGGTTTTGTAATTGCAGCAAAAACATCATACTGTTGTGACGTTCCAGGCTCCTTTTCAGGGACTTTATATACTCATCTTCGTTGTAAATGTTTTTCGTAGAGGGCTTGGTTCGGAAGTTAAGGTCCTTTAGGTGTTCTTTGTCACTTACAATTTGTTCAATTTTCTTTTTTCTATTTATTTCAATCTCTTGCGTTTCCAAAATCTTTAGTTGTTCATCTAAATCAGAGTTATTTCGCAATAGAGTTGGAATACAAGAATTCTGACTTTGCGACTGTGCACTTAAAAGAAGAGACGTCTCGTCTCGTGTTTTCATTTCGTCCAACGAGCTGCCCACTAGTTTTTTCAAGGTATAAATATTTTTACTAAACTTCTTTATGACCAAAACAAACTTTTCATCGATATTCGTTATGCCGAGAGAGCGTAATTCTTCACTTAATGTTATCGGATTAAGCAGAAGCAATGTTAGATTTTTATCAACTTGCCTGATTTTTTGAAAAAACGAATACTCTTTCCAAACGGTCTCACGTAGTTTATTTATTTGAGTTGAACTTAATGTTTGAAGACCTGGAATTTTGTTGATTTCCTCCATTAAGCTTTTTGTGATATTATTTAAAATTATTGTTGCGTCATCGCCCAAGTTATTAACTGCGTTTTGCTTTTCTGTCATCTCAATGTGCATATTCACATTATCAAATTCTTTATCGTCGTTATTATGACCTGTTGAAGCTTGTGCCAGAATACATTTTAATTTATTTATCATATCCATTTCACAAGTATGATGTTTCTTTTTTCGATGCTTCTTTGACTCCTTCGAATTCGTCGATATCTTTGCAGAATCTATAGAAGTTATGCCCTTCTCCGACTGATTAATGAAAATATATGAGGCTTTGCTGTGGCCATGATCAGCCTTTCCTGCTGAATTATGTAACAAGGCATCAACTTTCAATATCTCGGAGCTCAATTCATTGTCCCTACAGGCCTCATTGAGCTGCTTGTAAAAGGATTCATTAACCTCATTATTATTATTTCGAGGAATCTTGGGGGTATTCGTTCCGCCAGTATCTTCTATGGGTAATACTTGATCCGAGCCGACTCCGGTTTTAGAGGCGGCTAAGCGAAAAAAATTAATATCATCGATTAGATTATCCAACTCACTGTCGGACGGTTGTTTCCTTTTATCTAATTCCAACATTGAATGCCCAAAATTCGTACATTTTAATGCAGTTTGAAATTGAGCTTGTGGTGTTCCTGACGCAATCTCCTTTAAGACACGTCTACCATTTATGAATTCCTTCATTAGTTCACAACGAGCATTATTTGCGCGAATTTGTTGCTGTTCGTATAATATTAGATCAGAATCGGAATAAAGTTTTTTTCTTGATTCTTTGCGTAACGCTTCGTTCATATCTAAGCCAGTTATAATACTACTTTCATCCAAGGTTTCGTAATTTAAATATGGATTACTACCCAATTGAGATGCTTCTAAGTCAGCACTCAAAAAAAGATTTGCATCTCTCATTAAGATGCGATCATGATCATCGTTATATTCTTGACTTTCCAAAGGTTTTATGTCAATATCCAAAGTTTCTTCATCTATCAACAACTGATGATTTTCATCACCAAGGCTGTGAAATGTTTCCGGGAATTCCTTTAGAGCGTCGATATTACTTGGGCTTTGTGTTTGATTCTGAATAAGGCCCATTAGATTACTAACCACCGATTGTTGCTCTATCGATATATTCTCCAGCTTCTCCAACCGAATCCAAATCTTGCCATATTCATTGGAAAGCAAGTCCAAAGCACGCCAAGCAAACTTTAATTCAGTTTCAAGCAAACTTATTCTGGTTGCTATTTTATCCATATAATCCGAGATAATATAATCGGAATGTTGTTGCGATTGCTGTTCACTTCTTATCGATAACATACTGCCTTTTGCATAATATTTCGTTTTGTTTTTCAAAGGGCTATTAGAAGTGTTAACCGAAGAATTAATCGAAGTTTTAATCGTGGTATTATCGATATCTATTAATGCTTCTTTATTAGTTATGGTTAGTTGATTTGATTGAGAGGATGCAGCTATATGATGATTATGCGCAGGTGATGTACTATACTTTAGCTGATTTATGGGCATTTCGTCTCCGGCATAAATTAGGGATTTTTGAAAAGATAGCGTCATATCGGCGGGGTTATACACCGTCGATTGCGGTTGATGCTCTTGCTGTTGATGTAGTCGCAGTTGTTGCTTTATTTTTATTTGACTTTTCAGATGACTTTCTGCAAATGCCACTTGATGTTGGTGTTCAAAATTATTTGTGTTATTTTCTTGATGTAAAAATTTATGTAGGGCCCGCGAAGGCGTTGTCTGCTGCTGTGATGCGTTCATTATCTTTTCTAGATAGATTTACCTATGTATGAGTTAGTAATTATTAATGATAACTTGCTTTTTAACTTTCAAAAAAATACATACGAACAAGTCCAAATAAAGTCTGTGTTTAATCAGTAGAAATATTATAATTGCCTATAATTAATGTACCTAAAATTTACCTAAAAAATATATTTTTACTGTATTAACAATTTAAAAAAGCTATAAAAATGTTCTCTTGTATTTGTGAATTCAATCAAAAATTTTATATTCCATTATATTTTATAAGCATATATAAATGTAATATGTAAATATGCATGTATGTATATAAATTTACATTTAAAATGCAGTACTAATTTTTTAGATTTATTAAAGTTTAAATAATGTTTCGTTTTTATTATTGCGATATTTTTTGTTTCAAACTTTTGGATTGCAAAATCACAAAATTTCTTTAAATTGTATGTACATCAGCACAGCTTTATTTGTATATATATGTATGTACATAGCCGACAACTGTTAGCTATGTGAAATTTTACGTTCAAATGCCTTTTATTTCGACTTTGAAAAACTACAAAAACTATTCCGAATTCAAAAAAAAAAACAATACTCGCTATGATGTTTTTTGATAAACGTTAAAAATTAAGTAAATAGTTCCGTTGCTGCGTCCTAAATTGGTTTTTATGGAGACACACGGGAAATAAGCTAAAGTGCTACGCTCCTTAGTTGTGGACGTTTGCACACTAAAAAGTTCCTTTTAGTACAAAAAGCTTTCTGAATACAGACGAGAAACCCCTTTTGCGAAGAGAACACATTAAGTGTCAAAGCTGGGAGCCTCTGCGCATGCCCACAATTTTTGTATCAACAGTGGAGAAACCAAACTGCAGGAGCCAAAGTCTTTTCACCCTTATGATACGAAATTATAATTACACTTAAAGTTCTAAAAAATTTCTGTATAAAACACATACATCCCAGATTTTTAAATATTCTCATACATAATGGGTAACATATTTTTTATACTAATGAACAAATTTTTTGAAAGAAATCACAACAGTTCTACCTAGTGTTTACATCAAAATTACGTTCCACACTAGTTTCATACCCTTGCAGGGTATTATAATATTATTCAGTCATAAGAAGAAGGAGAAATTTCCAACCCTATATAGTATTTATGTATATTCTTGATCAGGATCAACAGCCCAGTAATCTAGCCATGTCCACCCTCGGCAACCAAAGGTACGCGTTTGGTGGATAGAATATGTATGATACTGAATGGAAAATTCAAAGGAGAGGAAGTTCTCATTCCGAGGATCTTGTTGATCCCTGAGTGTTAAAACCATCCAGTTTGTTTGTGTTAAAGATGGGAAAATAAAAAATATTTTTCATGCATAGCATTAAAGATTGATATTGTTAATTAGTATTAGAGGCTTAATCAATCTCTAAAAAATATTTTTAATAAGTTGATGTGAATGTTTGATGTTTTGTTTTTTACTTATTATCACTCTGGGGTTATATAAAACATCAAATCAATCGCCGGTCCCTCTGTATTTATGTATTTTCTTAATTTAAATTAATTTATAACAAACCAGCATGGTACTTACATTTTTGTTTTGATATGTGAGAATAAGACTGAGCTTACGGGTGCGTTCAGCCATAGATTGGCGCGCTTTTGGTATATCTTGGGTATATTCATGATTTAATTTTAGATCGGAAAATGTTGTACATAGAAAATTCATTAGAGTGCGACGTTTCCGAAGGCCTAATAGCAAATAGTTAACATGAGACTCAAGAAGCAAAGTTTACCTTCACCACAAATCGCAAAAATACCTTTTTTTATTTCACTAGACCGAAAGTTTAATACGCTTTAAACAATAATAAATATCGATTTTACAAAAAGATGTTACCAATTAAATGAAATTGAATCCTTTTATACCTTTGCGGGTATTTTTTTTTTATTTTCTTTAGAAATATACAAATCAGTAATGGAGTCATAGGAAAGATCGTAATATTTTTATAATAAAAATAATTATACTCTCTGGAAACAGAATAAAAAATGAGCTGATTTCAAAATTCATTGTAATCATGAGCTCAGAAAGCAGTGAAGGAGTCAGTAAAAGATCGTATTATTTTTAAAATAAAAATAAATATAATTTTTCAAAAGAGAATTAAAATCGTGCTCATTTCCAAATTCATTGTGATCATCAGAGCTACTTATCTAACTACTTAATGCGGGTTACTGCCATTGTATTATGGTAATCTATGTATGTAGGTAACCGTATATACATATAAACATAAGATTAAAAGCAATTATTCTGAATGTTTTACCCCCGTGTTATGCAACTTTTGAAATACCACTATCGGAAAATTAACTGAATATCAATATGCAAATTCTTGTAAATTCGGGGTTCCCTTATGCTTCGGGTTCCCCTATTTTCTATTTGCGTTTTTGACAATAGTCTTTGCCTTTTTCATTTTGAGGTGCTTAGTTTTTTGCTTAAACTACTAACTTGGTTGTTTTCAGAAGTAAACCAAAATAATATTAATTACTAATAATCACAGGTATCTATTATTTCTGAAAAGAATGGAGATTATCTAACACTGGGTATTACATTTGGTACGTAACGAAGGTTTTGCAGTTTCCCCCTAGTAATAAATATATTTGTTTGAAGGGGAAATACACAAGCGGATAGGGAAATGTAAAAAATTTAGTACTCACATTTAGTTGCATAATAATTTTATTATAAGCCCAGTGCCATCGTTGCTTCGCTGTAATTTCCGATTGTCTGATCATCTGCATGTGTCCGCTCACAACTTCTTCGGTTTCACCGCGCATCAGTAGGGGTTTCTTTTTTTGCGACATTGTCTTATTTAGATCAGTGAGATCGGTCAATTGGTCGTTCAATTCTCCATCTCTCTCTATGAGGTCGGTATCATTTATAAAGGTTGCTTGCTCATCATGATCATGATTTATTATAATACTATCTTGTTTGTGGACAGATATATTTGTGGTAGCTGTAGCAGGTATAGGGATACCGGCAGAATTAGACATTGGCGACTCTATATTGATGTCTTGGCGAACTTCTTTTTTTAATAGTTGTCGATTTTGGATAGGACCAACGCTACCACTAGAGCTTTCGTCTAGATAATTGCCGCTGTCTTCTTCGCTATGGTAGGTTTCGTTATCGTAAATGAAGTCATCGTCGTCATTGTCCTGCTGATGTTCTTCGTCAATGAAATCTAATGATGATTGCTGCTGTTGTGCTTGATTTTGCTTATTCTTTGGCTGATTCTCTTTTAGCTGTTCTTGTTCGAGGTACTTGTACTCATCTTCTTCATTAAAATAGTCCTCACGATAGTCATAACCATTGTTGACATGCTCATAGTAACCGTTCGTGCGTTGACTCTGATTCGAAGACGGTGTCGTCTGCTGAAGATCCATATAGTAATCATCCTGCTCACTATCAATATGATAATTCGGTTCCAAATTTACTGATCGAAGTGCAACCTGATCTAATAATTCATCATCAGCCTCGGAATCATCGTCATAGATCTCCGTTGGCATTTGTTTCATTAGTATAAGTCCCGATTTACCATTGATAGTGGGCAGTTTTTTGCCAGTGGTTCCCGCTAACGGCACCGTTGGTAGGATTTTTGTGCTCTGATTACCATTGGCATGGTAGGGCATTGAGACTGGTTCATTGAGTTCTGTACTATAGATTCTATTGTTACTATATTCGTGCATTTTAACATTACTATTCTCATAATCATCGCCAGTGGTTGAGTGTTGACAGCTCGAAAGGGTTGTATCTTGATTGTTTTGCTGATAGTTGTAATCAAAATTTTCAAATTTAGCTTCAGGATTTGGATTAGACAAGTCCAAAGACGTCGGATTGTTAACTGGCATAAGCAATGTTGTTGTTGTTGTCTGTGTTTTTTGCGTTACAGCTGATGCAACTGAAGATGCACCCTGATTGACAGCTTGCGTTGCTGATTGTACGGCTGCAGCGGCCTTAGTTAAAATTGAACCGAACATTCCACCAGATTTAATACCCCCTTTTTTTTGCGTACATTCAGGTATTGCAGCTTGCGCTATATCCAAACATGTTTCATTCGTAATATCCCTCTGGGATATATAATATCCATTATCTCTGCTTGATATTTCGATTAAGCCGGGTTGTTGCTCTTCCCTTAAAATATATTCACTTTCATGGTCATACGTTCCCATATTTATGATATCATTATTTAAATTTACATCGTCATCATAGTATTCATTATAATTTTCACAGATTGGCATTTTTATTGGCACAATTGATGATGATCTTTGATCTTTGTAGAAAGAAGTTTCTTGAGTCGTTTCGCTTAAGCTTTCTGGTTCTTTATTCTCATAAATATTTAAAGGAGAAAAACTTGTGTCTAGATGAGTAACATTTTCAGCAAGAAATTTCGATTCCGGTTCCGTTTCAGCTTTTGTGGGTACTTTGGAACTCGAACTGGAAAGCAATCCCCCAACACTAGGCACAAGTTTCGATGCCAAATTAAAACCAAAGCCTTTTTTAGAATTGTTGGTGTGCTGCGGTTGAGTATGGTTTAATTCAACAGTGGCTGAACTGACACCACTGAAAACGCCATCTAAGCCACCTTTAAGACCTTTAGAAAAGCCTCCGAGAACACTTGTCGCCGTAGAGGCCATTCCTTTGGCTGTTTGCTGCGTCTGACAGGAAGGCTTATAATAACCACCTAGTCCTGAGCTGTTGAGGTTCTGATTAAGGTCAATGTTTGCCTTACTACTCTTATCATCTACCGATGATAAACTGTTATTATCTATGTTTGCCATAAGAATATCTGTTTCTGTTTGAATATTCCCAACAGAGGCAGTCAGTTCTTTAATATCAACATTGAAAGTGTCATAGAAGGTGTCATCGAATACTGAAGATTTAATATCGTTAGCTAACGCTTCCTCGGTCGAAACATAATTGGTGAAATTTGTTGGAGAGTCTACTGAACAGACTATGGTGTCAGTTGGTGCGTTATCATTTATGGTTGTTGGAAAACTAGGCAATTCATATGAAGATAATTCTGTGAGATATGATGGCACTAGCCCCATCTTAATGTTTTCATCTAACTCGTTTTTACAAACATTGGTTGCTTTGCTATCGGTATCATTGACAAATGCAAAGGAGTTAGAGATATCATTTCCATACGTTTCCAATTCTACAATTGGCTGTGGCAAATCTGGTAAATCAAATTGTTTCATATAATCGGTGTAAGACACTATAGGAGGTCCTATAATCGATGAAATTGGCGATGTTAATGTCAATGTTGAGGGTGAAGGGGAGGCATCGCGGCTTGGCAACACAATTGCTGTCTGATTTTTTATTGACGATAATACAGTCTCCGTTTGATTATTTATAGGCGGAAACACTGTCCCCGTCTGATTACTTAAGGATACTGGCAGCAGTATCTCATTATTGATAGTTGTCAAATTTGTCAAAATTTCTGTTGTGAACGTGTTGTAAGAGCTATTACAATTTGTTGTGTCTACATCATGAGAAGTACCTTTGATTGTTGGATTATCAAAGTCTGGATTAATGAGGGAACTACTAAAAGACAGCATTGGTGATTCAGCTTCAATTGTGGTCGTTGGTTTGAATTCTGATGCTTGGTATTTGTATGTTGTAATATCTTTTAACAGCATAGTATCGTCTATACTGCTGATCAGCTCTTCATTATTTGAGCACGGTTCTTTAATGATCGATGTACTGGCAGTCGTATTGCTAATATTAGGTTGATTTACATTCGTGTCGAAAAATGTATAAGGCTGTAGAAAATCAGATATGTTGAATAAGGCTTCTGATTTAGGCTTCAAAAATGAGGGATCTTCAGGAGGAGACTGGGATGACGTTTTAATTTCTAAATACACTTTGGTATCAATATGTGGATCTGATGAAAAGGTTTTCTCATTTTCATCAGTTGCTAAATTCTGGTTAATGCGATTTAAAGGAAGCTTTACCGGTGAACATCGATCAGGGAGTGAATTTACTTGAATATCATCGTTAAAGGCTTTGGTTTCAGAACCTGTTGGCGTAACTACTGGACATATTTTATGTTCGCCCAATGGGTTCAATGATAGCGCAACTGAAGATGATGAAGACGTTGGATAATTGGAATTCTTAGTCTGAATTAAAAATGTTGTTGTTGGCAACTTTGGTAGTTGCTTGGGCCGATGAGTTTTCCCGGCTGTACAATTTATTAATGGTGAGGAAGGAAGTGTCGCATCGGTAACAGTTGTGATGGTTGAAGTATGAATCGTCGATCTGTTATGCGGTGTTGTTGGTAGAAGTTTCGGCAATTTTCTAGTTTTTGGTGGAATCGTCGTGGTCGCCGTCGTCGTTGTCATAGCACTTAAAGTAACTAAAGTGCCAGTGTCACTGCATTCTTCCGATATAAATCCTTTATTACCGTAATCTGTTGGCATTAGTTTCTTTGAATGCGTCGAGTGAACAGGCACTCTGGTCTCACCAGATGCTATTACAGAAGCCGTTGTCATTGCCATCATCAATGAAATTTTTCTTTGGTTCTGCAGCTTTAGTTGGGCGTTACTTATCGGCGGCGTATCACTATATGTTGATAGATTGTCAGCATGGTAGTTACACTCATTATATGCACTGTAATCCAATGGCAACATTGAAGTGTACGGCCTGGGCGCGCCGTATTTCTCAATTCTATTTTGGCCTGGAATGCATTCCGACATCTCGACAACACCGAGTCCTAATAATGATTGATTGAACTTTGAAGAATTATTTGCATAATAGCCATTAAAATGATTTGCAGAGATATATCGGTATTCGTAATCTACACCTGACGATGGCAACACTTTGCAATTGTCATCTGTCTCCACGGCTTCACCGCACATACCTTGAAATCCTAGCTCCATATTAGATCCATTAATATTTTCATTAGCTGGCAACATTGGCAAAAACTTCGCTGAAGTACCCTTAATTTTTGGTGCTGCTGGGTACTCAAACCCCCCCTCACCATAACAGTATTCATTGGATGCTCTGTTCTGAAACCTATTGCCAACCGAAGAGTGGTCATCCATTTCCTGCTGGTAATCTTCCGTTTTTGTCTCAAAACACTCATAATATTCATAGCTGCGATTTGTGTCAACCGTTGTGGATACGGTATCACTATATTCTTGTTCTGAATTTGGTTGTAGTGTGGTGTTACAGTAATATATGCTACTGATACTATTTGGTTCCCCATAAGATCTATGACCGGTGTCTGAGGTTAAGGCACCGTTTTGTTTATTCATAAAGTAGTCATCTTGTCTAGCGTAGTGCTAAATACAAGAATAGAATTAGGAAAAGTATGTAATTGTGTATCGACTTACCGTCATTATGTTTTAAAAATGATAACTACTTGTTTGCAGTGTTATCTAGAGACAATTATTGCTTCGAACTTTTCTCGTTTATAACTCAACTGATACGATGACATTGTAGCGCTGGACAGATGTATCTGCAAAAAATAATATTACGCATTTAAAACTTTATTTCTAGTGTTATTCGGAAATGTCAAATTCAATTTTTAAAAACTTAAGATTCCAATCAGAGTGCGCACTAAAAACAAAGATGAAGCCAAAACCGAACACCGACTTTTTTTCTTTATATTCGTCTTCGTGTTCATTCGAGCGAATTTGTATAAGGTCCAAAACTCGTTAAATTTACTCAGTCAGACAACAAGCACATGCGGATGATAATTCATAAAATAAATACATAGTTAATACATTTCACTTCACTTAGAAAATATTATTATATTATATTAGCATACATATCATATATCTTTTTTATGAATATTTTATCTGATTTCTTTATACAAAAATGTACATATTATTGGTAACATTTTTATTTAGGTAATTTAATAATAAATTCTCTGTTATCTGGGCACAAACTTTAATAGATACATATTTTTTACAGGCCTGCATCCATATGGGACTTTGTATACATTTATATACATATGTACAAATATAAACATACATATATGTATATGCATATAAACTTTGTATTATTACATAGGCATACTTTTCGGCTTGAATTTGTTTGTAGTTATGCATTTCTTATTTATTATTATTAGTTTTAATTTTTTAGAATTGGTATGCTTTAACTCAAATTAAAATTGCATTTTAACAATGTCATTATTGAACATACATATGTACTTGATTCTTGCTTCCACATTCATTAAACCCATTTTTAAAGGATGTACATATTTCGCTCAAGATAACAGAAACATTTGAAAACATTTACCTCGAAAGTATTCTTTTTTAATTATTTTACACAGCAAAGAATGAAAATAGCTTATTTTGTATTGTATAATTCCGAATTCCAAGAATTCCAACGGAGAGCATGCGCATTGCATTGTGAGAGAAACCCAAGAGATAAAATGTAAACTGTCAATTTAAGCCTAATCTTTCTATTCATTTCTTTTGGCTTGGTATTAACATAAGAAAAAAATTTAATTTGCGAAAAAAATTTTACATACATACAAAAAAGAGGACCGAAAACAGAGAGAAAAACTTTCTGATTTTCCGCTATCACACAGTTATTTTCTGAGAAAAAAATGTAATTGTATACATTTTATAAGTCAAGAAACATACTTACCTAAAGCGCTTTTCTAGCAAAAAAGGATGTAATTTACAAATTAATTTATTATATTTATTTATATTTTTTGCACATATTTTTATATCTTCCCATCCGTGTGAAACAGTTGGGATTGTTTGCAAGAAATGCTTCCATATTCAGGATTATCGATTACACTTCCATTAAAAAAACCCTAACAAATTTAAAGCTGGTTTCAGAATACTATATGTACATATGTATAACTTTAATTTATTTAGTTTAAGATATACCAAAGTTTTAGATCGGGACTGTGGGCTGTTTGCACTTCCATTAAAAAAACACTAACAAATTTAACGCTGGTTTCAGAATACTATATGTACATATGTATAACTTTAATTTATTTAGTTTAAGATATACCAAAGTTTTAAATCGGGACTGTGGGCTGTTTGCAAGAAATACTTCCACATTCAGGGTTATCGATTACACTTCCATTAAATAAACACTAACAAATTTAAAGCTGGTTTTAGAATACTATATGTACATATATCTTAAATTTACTTAGTTTAAGATATACCAAAGTTTTAAATCCAAATTTTTTTTCATTTTGATTTAGCAAATGTTCTACTTTTTTACTAAGGAAATGTACTCTATTGGGTTTTTTCTATGCATGTGCACATATTTGGCTTCTTCAACACAATAAGAAAATAAAGAAATTATTGCATCTGTTCGCTATTCTAACAATGTTTTTAATAGTAAACAGTTTGCTACTACTTTGGTTAATTTCCTGTGCTTCGAGCCTTCCACCCATTGTCAGAGTTGGTAATATTTATGCACCAATCAGGTTACCAGTATAAAGATTAATCTTAAAATATGTTTCTTTTTAAGGAGCTATATTTCCCAAGCAACCCGTCAAATACAATTCTGAGTTGGCGTTCCGTTATGCGATTCATAGATTAAATGATGACAAGAGTCTATTACCAGGAACAATAGTTGACTACGACGTAGAATATGTAAGCCACCATGACTCGTTTGAGACTGTTCGAAAAGGTATGTAAATATGTACATACATATATATTTTAGAAAAAATATATTGTGTGTTTTATATTTTAGTGTGCAATCTATTACGAGTTGGCGTCCAAGCTATCTTTAGTCCAACTGATTCCGTTTTAGCAGCGCATATACATTCGATATGCGAGGCTTTGGATATTCCCAATATAGGTCGTAGCGCCCATGACTTTTCCATTAATGTTTATCCATCAAAGGAATATGTCAATCAGGCCTTCGTTGATGTCATAGGCTACCTAAACTGGACGCGTTTTGGCATATTACATGAAAAGGAATATGGTAAGTTGTGAGACTTATGAAACTATGAGGCGGACTTCGACTTTCACTTTCGTTAATTTCTTGAGTTTGACTTAAATATAGAAATAATTATTAAATTATTAAAAATAACTAATTACACAGGCCGACAAAAATGGACCTTATTTTTTTATGGAAAATAAAACCTGCAGATTGTGAAAGATCTCGGTCTGTATATTGCTAGTTCAAAACCCAAAAGTTTCCATCACGTACATATGTATGTACAAACATACATACATATGTGCCAATTTTGATGAAATCGCGTTCAAGGAACAAAAAATTGCATATTTTAGCACTTTTTCTGTACGTATGTATGTATATCATAGGTTAAATTGGGCTTGAATCAAAGGCTGATCTTTCCCCTTTCGAATTTCAGATGGATCCGGAATGACGTCAGGGTTAGGAGCTATAATGCTTTTTTTTTAACTGTTTTTGACCTTTTTTTTGCTATATTGTATCCCTGGTACTTATAACAAACTGTGAGTGTGTTAAATCTTAGTCACCAAATTTTGTTCTAAGTTCCAGGGATCACACATGAATTTGGATTTAATTTTTTTCAAATCGGACGACAATATTTTATAGCTGCTATAGGAACAATCAGGAAAATAAAAGAAAAATGCATAACTTTGTCAGCTTTCAAAATATTTTCATCAAAGTTGAGAATTAGCCGTCATATATTATCCTGTATTTTGGTTTTATTTTCTTGAAAATCGGTCGACTAGCTCATAGCTTCCATAGGAACAATCAGGAAAATAAAAAAAACTTTGGTGAGCCAAAGTTAGCTTCCTTATTATACCCTTGCAGGGTATTCTAATTTTATTCAGAAGTTTGCATCGCAGTGAAGGAGTTAAAGTAAATATATTCTTCATCAGTATCAACAGCCGATTCGATCTAGCCATGCCCGTCTGTCCTTTTCAACGCAAACTAGTCCCTCAGTTTTAAAGCTATCTGAATGAAAGTTTACAGTTAGTCCTCTATATACTCTCACTCGTACTATATCATATAGCTGTCATAGGAACAATCGGAAAATTTTTAGAAAAAAAATTTTAAAGTTGAGATTTAGCGTTTTATATTACTCCTGAATTTCGGTTTTAATTTCATAAAAATCGGCCGACTATAAAAATAAAAAAAAAATCCAGAACTTTGTCAGTTTTGAAGATATATTCACCAAACTTGAAATTTTGTCATCTTATATTATTTCAGAATTTTAATATTAATTTTATGATAATCGGCCAACTATATCCTATAGGTGCCATAGGAACAATCAGCAAATAAAGAAAACATAACTTAGCCGATTTTCAAACCATTTTCATCAAGTTTGAGATTTGGCATCTAATTATTACAGAATTTCGGTGTTAATTTTTTGTTAAAATTCTGCAAGGGTATATAAACTTCGGTGAGCCGAAGTTAGCTTCCTTTCTTGTTGAAATATAATTTTCCAGATTGTTCCTATGGCAGCAGATATAGTTTTCCGATTTTCATTAAATTAACTTGGAAATTCTAAAATAATATTAATAGCCAAATATTAAATTTGGTAAAAATATTTTGAAAACTGACATGCTATTATTTTTTTCCCAGAAATTTTTAGACAGCTATAGGATATATTTCGTTATACCCTTTAAGGGTATACAAATCATAACATCGCTGTTTCTCAACATATTTGGCAACTTATTATTCCAGAATTTCGGTTTTAATTTTTATTCCCGTGCAGGGTATTATAATTTCAGTCAGAAGTTTCCTACGCAGTGAAGGAAACATTTCCGACTAAAGTATATATATCTTGATCAGAATCAACATCCGAAGCGATCTAGTTTAACTTTGTCAGTTTTCAACAGATTTTCATCAAATTTTAGATTTAGCCATATTTTATTATTACTGCATTTCGGTTTCACTTTGCTGAAAATCAGACGACTTCATCTTATCCCTGGCATGGCTGCCTAGCATTTTCGACATGCACGACCCTAAGTAGGCAACACTTTTCACTTTGCTGTTTTTCAACATGTTTATTAAATTTGGAATGTGACACCTTTTTATTATTTCTGATTTTTTTTTAATTTTTTGATTTAATTTGTAATGTGAAAATTTAATCGGAAAGCCGAAGCTAGCTTTCTTTCTTGTTTGATTTAATTCAAGCGTATACAAATTTCAGAGTTAGCTTCCTATCTTGTTATCCAATTTTGAAATAATATTAAGTGGTAAATATCAAATTTGGTGAAAAAATGTTGAAAACTTATAATTTTGTTTAAACATTTTTAGCCATATTTTATTATTACTGCATTTCGGTTTCACTTTGCTGAAAATCAGACGACTTCATCTTATCCCTGGCATGGGTGCCTAGCATTTTCGACATGCACGACCCTAAGTAGGCAACACTTTTCACTTTGCTGTTTTTCAACATGTTTATTAAATTTGGAATGTGACACCTTTTTATTATTTCTGATTATTTTTTTAATTTGTAATGTGAAAATTTAATCGGAAAGCCGAAGCTAGCTTTCTTTCTTGTTTGATTTAATTCAAGCGTATACAAATTTCAGAGTTAGCTTCCTATCTTGTTATCCAATTTTGAAATAATATTAAGTGGTAAATATCAAATTTGGTGAAAAAATGTTGAAAACTTATAATTTTGTTTAAACATTTTTCCGATTGCCGACTGCCGTTTCTTAATTGCTAAGATTGGAATTGAGATTATTTTCGCTCTCGGCCTTCCTGTCGAGTTTGTGTGCGGTCTTAAGTAGCATTTATTTATGTTTTACTTAAAAATTTAATTTAGAAAAATAATAATACCTAATTCTACTTTCTTTTGAAAACAACCAAGTCAACTAGTTAAAGCATAGTATCCAGACAGTAAAACGTTTCGCAGCGGAACAAATGTTTTATCTTTTCAAGAGTGACCGCTGATTTTACTATCTGTTTGGCATTTTTGACCGGCAAATGATGTGGGCATACATGCTTGTTTAAAATATAATAAAAATTTCAATAAAAAATTAACAAGAAAATAAAAACAACTATTGCCATGACAGTAATTATTGTAGTAATAGATAAGGAAGATTTTTAACCAAATATGTATTGTTTACATGTTTGTATATCAATAATAAACTCCCTCTCACCTTCTAACATCATGTCATATCATAATTTAAAATATACTTTCCTTTTTCCCTCAGAATACGCCTATCTCTGCAATATCTCATTCAACACCATAAAATAAAAGTAATATTTTAAAACTTATTAAACATTTTAATATATATTATAAGATCTAAAAATTAGATTACTACAATTAATTAAATTCAATCCTATTAAATAGTATGTAAACAAAGTAAAAACAAACTGACAACAATACAGCCGAAGGCCCCAGACGCCAGCAAAAAGTCTTTGAAATATTCCGGTATTTTGTAAACGCTGTAGAACCTAAAAATATTATCTTTAAAGTTAAACCATTAAAATATTAATTTACAGATTACACACTGTACATATTTCAGGAATTATAGATTTACATCAAATCTCCCGCTCTGTTCAGGCAGAAGTCCACATGCGACAAGTCTCTCGAGGATCATACCTTTCTATATTGAATGATTTTAAAAACAAAGAAATACACAATGTTATAATTGATACGAGCTCCGATAGAATATCAATTTTGTTGAAAAACGTGAGCTAAAATAAATAATATTATAATCTATTATATTATATTCTATTTTATTTTCTTAAATATTTTTCTAATTATTTCTTTTCAGATATTACAACAACAAATGAATGAATATAAATACCATTATTTTTTTACCAGTTTCGATCTGGAAACCTATGATATGGAAGACTTTAAATATAATTTTGTAAATATAACATCGTTTCGTTTGGTGGATATAGGTGATGTAGCGGTTAAGCAAATATTGAAGGATATTGAAAGTTATGGTTATCATATATACCAATCAGCAGATTTTAGTAAACATACAAAAAAATCCTTTTCCCTCGAGGTAAAATTAAAATCTTATTAATAATAATGATAATATAAAATATATTAATATTTAATTTTTAGTCTGAACCAGCCTTAATGTTCGATTCGGTTTTCGTATTTGCTATGGGCTTGCAGACACTGGAACAATCGCATATTTTGGATATATTTAATGTGACCTGTGATGAGGAAATACCATGGAACGGTGGTCTGAGCCTAATTAATTATCTAAATGCGGTAATACTACCATTTTACATTCTCCTTTCAAGGGTCATTAGTTCATCCTATCTTTAAATATGGACCTTGCGCTTGGCGTCCACAGAACACGTATCGAATCAATTCAATAGAACATTTTACTTTTTGCTTTTCAAGCATGGTATCCAGACAGTAAAAGAACCGTCTTTAAGCAGTAAGAGAGAGCAAGAGGCAAATAGTTTAAAAAGGTTGTTCGTCAGCGGCCGTTTTAAAGGTAGGTATCCTGACCCGAAACCCAATATACTAAAAAAGTGTGTGACACTCTTTAGTATTTTCCGAGCGGGTTGCGAAAAAGAATGGCAAATTTTCTCGACCCTTGATTATCTCTGTCTACCTTCTTCAGTTCCGTAAATCCATTCAATTTTCAAAAAACCACACAGGAGTTTGCTGCAGATTTACTAACTATAAAACAAACAAAAGATAATGATAAGAATGAAAATGATTGATATATTTTTATTATTACATAGTAGACTAAGGTTTACAAAACTTAAGGCGTCTGTATTGTTTTCAGATTGTTTTTACTTTGTTTACATACTATTTAATAGGATTAAATTAATTAATTGTATTAATCTAATTTTAAGATCTGATAATATAACTTAAATGATAAAATGTAAAGTAGGGCAAAAATATCGTTTTTAGCAACGTTTTTTGCAAAAACCTGATGTGATAGACAATTCTGCTTGCGTATTCGGATTCAGTGTGCAAAAATCTATAAGAAAATGTTTGTTTTTTTTGTTTGTTTTATAGTTAGTACATCTGCAGCAAACTCATGTGATGCTTTTTGAAAATTTAACGGACTTACGGAACTAAAGAAGGTAGACAGAGGGGCAATCGATGGTCGAGAACATCCTGTTTTATTAAATTTGCCATTCTTTTTCCCAACCCGCTCGGAAAATACTAAAGAGTGCCACACATTTTTCTAGTATATTTGTTTTCGTGTCAGGATACCGACCTTTAAAACGGCCGCTGACGAACACCCGATTTAAACTATTTGCCTCCGCATCATTTGCCGGCCAAAAATGCCGAACAGCTTATAATTTAAGCAGGGATGCAGACCAGCGACAGTAGACTCCTCCTAATTACCAAACCTTCTCTAGTCAACTTAGCCCAAAACTATGCTAACCTTTATATGTAAATCAATCTATGGTAACGGGGAATGTGTTGACTTGTTCCACATACCGACTAGAAGCACTAGATTCCATTTTGCTTTAGTTCTGCGCCACTGTTATATTCCTTTGAATTACTTATGCTATGATAATACTACCTTATTAATTAGGTAATAAATTTTGTTATTGTTTATCTTTTAAAATCGGTGTGACCCAAGTCGCATTACAAAAGAGATCCGAGCAAAATAGCACATATAGTTGTCTCTTTCTAGGTTCTAATGAATTCTCTAATTAATGAATTACTGTGTCATAGCGCCATTAGTACGAATGTTAGGTCAGCTAAATTTCTACGTACCGACTAGAAGCACTAGATTCTATTTTCCTTTAGGTTTGCGCCACTGTAATACTTCCTTTGAATTGATTAAGGCATTATGACACAGTAAAAGCTCGGATTTCTTTTGTAATGCCACTTGGGTTACACCGATTTTGAAACTTTTTTTGGGGACCATTTTGACTTATGACGTTTAATGACCTGTCTACTTTTTTTAAATTACAATTTTGCTTAATTTTAACAGTATATTGTCATCGGTCAAATATCGTATCTAGTATATTTTATGGAGATTTATCGAAAGTTGCCTCTAATGTATTGTCAATAAATTAGACAATGCATTAGAAGTGCCATAAAGTCATCTCGCTCGCACTTGTGTAAAATCCTATAGAGAAGTCAAATCTCTAATGAAGTCTCTAATTAATCCTGTAGTATCATAACAGTATTAGTTTATTTTCTTTTCAAAAAATTTTCTATGCCGCCTACTTACACCTAATCCTAACAAGCAAGTGCTTTTTATACCCTGTACCAAAGGTATAAAGGTATTATAGTTTAGTGCGAGTGCAGTTTCTGTAACAGGCAGAAGGAGGCGTGTCAGGCCCCCAAAAGTTACCTAAATATTGATTGGGACCACTAAAGGAGTCGATATAGTAATGTCCGTCTGCCCTTCAGATCAAGTTTTTTTTTAATTTTTGCTGTTCCCCTTTTTGGTGAAGCTATTTGAAAAAAACCATATATCTCCCAAATTTATAAAGTTGTGTGAACCATATTTAAAACCTGTATGTATTTTACCAAAATACACATATTGCATAAATTTCATTGCGATCGTGCCATAAATAGCGGAGATATAGGCTTTTTACTTTATACACAAGAGCAGCCCAGGTAGAGGGCACCAAATAAATCAAAACGTTCATTCTACATTTTAGTTATGTTCACACTTTTATGAAATTAAGATTATTTATTTCGAATTGGTTCGTGGTGCAGTTGTCTAAGCTGCAGTCAACCCGAAATGCTTTTATGTCAAATAAAATAAATTGTCACGGGTTTAAGTCCCGTCTGCGACGAAAATTTTTGTATACCCTTGCAGTATATATATTCTTGATTAGAATGAACAGCCGAGTCGATCTAGCCATGTCCGTCTGCCCGTCTGTCCGTCCGTCTGTCCGCAAACTAGTCCCTCAGTTTTGAAGCTATCCGAACGAAACTTTGCAGTTAGTCTTCTATATACTCTCACTCGTATCCGGAACGGGCCGGATCGGACAACTATATCATATAGCTGCCATAGAAACAATCGGAAAATTAAAAAAAAAAAACTTTAACTTTGTCAGTTTTAAACATGTTTTCATCAAAGTTGAGATTTAGCCGTTTTATATTATTCCTGAATTTCGGTTTTTATTTCATGAAAATCGGCCGACTATATCCTATTGCTTCCATAGGAATAATCAGGAAAATAAAAGAAAAATCCATAACTTTGTCAGTTTTCAACATATTTTCATCAAAGTTGAGATTTAGCCGTTTTATATTATTTCAAAATTTCAATATTAATTTCATTAAAATCGGCCAACTATATCCTATAGCTGCCAGGCAAATTAAAAAAAAACCATAACTTAGCCGATTTTCAAACCATTTTCATCATGTTCGAGATTTGGTCACTAATTATTATTACAGAAATTCGGTGTTAATTTTTATTTTAATTCTGCAAGGGTATATAAACTTCGGTGAGCCGAAGTAAGCTTCCTTTCTTGTTTTTTAATAATTGTAACAAAAAATTTTTTTTCCTGTAAATCAAAATAATTATAGTATTTAAAACCTTCTAATTTTTTAAAACTAAAAAAAAATTGTTTACCCCTTGCGGCAGGAATCGAACTCGGACCATTGGCTTACTCATATATATATATGCAGTTTTACCCACTGAGCTATCGACCTTACTCTTGAAGTGAAAGACATTTGCATTATATGTACATTTCTTTCCGTTTTTTTGTCTTATCTCCTTTCATATAATTTTGGCACGCGCGTTGTAATGGTACAGGGTATTCTACTGTCGGGATGCCCGACTGTATGTCCATCTTGTTTCATATGTGCCACTTGAAAATACTGACCGTAGCGCATAGAGTTAGCTATCTTTGATACAAGATTTAAATTGCGTTTTTCCACATGCAGGTTGAATGGAAAGGTTTGACGGGACCCATTCAATTTAAAGAGGGACATCGAGTTCAGTTCAAACTAGACTTGATCAAATTAAAGCAACACTCTATTGTTAAAGTTGGCGAATGGACGCCTCATGGACACCTCAATATTACCGATCCATCAATGTTCTTCGATTCTGGCTCTATGAATGTAACACTCGTAGTCATAACTATACTGGTCAGTTTAATTAATAAACAGTAGTATAAAGTATTTAATTATCTTATATCTTAATCAGAGATGTTAAATATTATATTATTAAATAATTTATCTGTAATTCAAAATAATTATAGTATTTAAAAACCTTCTAATTTTTTAAAACTAAAAAAAAAATTGTTCACCCCTTGCGGCAGGAATCGAACTCGGACCATTGGCTTACACACAAAACATATGCAGTTTTACCCACTGAGCTGTCGACCTTGCTCTTAATGTGGAAGACAGCAGTATATGTACATTTCTTTCAGTTTTTTTGTCTTATCTCCTTCTTTCATATAATTTTGGCAAGCGCGTTGTAGTGGTACAGGGTATTTTACTGTCGGGACTCCCGACTGTATGGCCATCTTGTTTTTTGTTTAAGTTCTGCAAGGGGATATAAAATTCGGTCAGCCAAAGTTATCTTCCTTTCTTGTTTTTGTTAAAATTCTTGAAGGGTATAAAAACTACGGTGAGCCGAATTTAGCTTCCTTTCTTGTTTATTATATTTATTTATATGTATTTTTTTCTTGTAATAGGAAACACCCTATGTAATGATGCACTATGGTAAAAATTTTACGGGCAACGAACGATTTTATGGATTCTGCGTAGATATTTTGGAAACGATATCCCATGAGGTTGGCTTTGGATATATTTTAGATTTGGTTCCCGATCGAAAATATGGAGCCAAAGATCCAGAATCTGGTGAATGGAATGGAATGGTCGCACAGTTGATGAAATACGTATGTTAATTATAATTATATATAAAATTCTGTTAAAAAACATTTTATTTATAGAAAGCGGATCTAGCAGTGGGCTCAATGACTATTACCTACGCGAGAGAGAGTGTTATTGATTTCACGAAACCCTTTATGAATCTGGGAATAAGCATATTATATAAGGTTAAAACAAAACATTTCTTTTAGTAGGTTTTCAATAGTTTCAAGCCTCTTCCTTGTTTAGGTTCCCACTTCAGAGCCAACTCGATTATTTTCATTTATGAATCCTTTGGCTTTAGAAATCTGGATATATGTACTAATGGCATATATTATCGTGTCCATCTGTACATATTTGGTGGGAAAGATATCACCCATTGAATGGAAATATATAAATCCTTGCGATTACAATAACATTACAATCGGCAATCAGTTTACATTATCAGATAGCTTCTGGTTTACAATTGGAACATTAATGCAACAGTCGCCCGATATATATCCGAGAGCGATTTCAACACGTATCATAAGTAGTATTTGGGGATTCTTCTCGTTGATTATAGTGGCCTCATATACCGCCAATTTAGCTGCATTTTTAACCACTGAACGCATGATTAATCCCATTGAAAATGCTGAGGATCTGGCAAGTCAAACAGAGATATCTTACGGAACATTGGATAGTGGCTCTACGATGACTTTCTTTCGAGTAAGCTCTACATAAAAATACATTTTACTAATAGTTATGCTCTTGCAAGGTCCTGATCGGACGACTATATTATATAGCTGCCATAGAAACAATCGGAAAAATGTTAAAAAAAAGTTTTAAACATATTTTACTACATTTGATATTTGGCCACCTAATATTATTTCAGAATTTCGGTTTTAATTTCATGAAAATCGGTCGACTATATCCTATAGTTTCTATAGGAACAATCAGGAAAATAAAATAAAATCCATAACTTAGCCGGTTTTCAAACCATTATCATCAAATTAGAGATTTGGCAACTAATTATTATTCCCGATTTTCGATTTTAATTTTCTGACTTAATTCTGCAAGGGTATACAAACTTCGGTGAGCCGAAGTTAGCTTCCTTTCTTGTTTGATTTAATGCAGCAAGGGTATACAAACTTCGGAGAGCCGAAGTTAGCTTCCTTTCTAGTTTCGTTTAAGTTTTACTAACTTTGTATTATTCTTCAAACGAACAAAAGGACTCAATGATTGAGACGTATAAAAAAATGTGGCGGAGCATGGATAACAAAAAGCCATCTGCATTTACGACTACATACGAGGATGGTATTAGAAGGGTTAACCAGGGTAATTACGCCTATCTAATGGAATCCACAATGCTCGATTATATCGTTCAGCGAGATTGTAATTTGACACAAATCGGGGGTTTGCTGGATACAAAAGGTATAACCTTGGAATGTATATCGAGAACAAAATTAATCGAAGAAAAAAACATTGCTGACATATAATAATATCGAAAAGACCGCGAGCTTTAAATTATATAAATTATAAATATATAATAAATCCGCTTCTGACTCTATAATATCGATATTATAAAAAAAATATATATAAATATCCTCACAATTTCATTTAATTTATTTGTTTTTTTTTTATTACATTGGTTTATATATCAAACATAATATCATAACGTTTAAATATTTTTATGTTCGACCTTCACATTAAATATTAATTCTGCCGTCATTCTGGTTAATAATGTTTAAAGGATATGGAATTGCTACACCAAAAGGATCGCCCTGGCGAGATAAGATATCGTTGGCCATATTAGAACTTCAGGAAAAAGGAGACATTCAAATGCTGTACGATAAATGGTGGAAGAACACTGATGAGACTTGTACCAGGAAGAGCCCAAGCAAACAATCAAAAGCCAATGCGCTGGGACTCGAAAGCATAGGTATAAAGTTATAAATATTTTTAGCTATTTATAATCAAATATCCATTTAAAATCAGGTGGCGTATTTGTTGTGCTAATTGCCGGCATTCTGGTTGCCGTTGCTGTTGCCCTTTTTGAGTTTTGGTTTAATTTTCGATATAGCCACAAAGAGAAGCCTGTATCTAATTCTGATTTGTTGCCGAGTGGTAGAATCGCTCTGGAAACTAATGAAAGGACGTATATACAACCGAAACGCTGCTTCTGGATTGAGATTTTCGAAGAGCTTCGTTATGCATCGTGGTGTCTGAATAAGCCAAAGAGGCCAGAGCTAAATAGAGTGTGCAGTAAATGTAAGATAACATCAAATACAATTATATAGGAATATATTTACAATGCAAATGTATGTTAAACTTCTATCTATCTTAATTATTTGGAGAGTAATTGTTGTACGTGTTTTATTTGCCTTTGAAAAGTACAAAAAAAAAACATCTGAGGTTGATTCGATGGGTTCCAAAAAGGAGTACGGCCACAGGTTCTTTACAGATACCGGCGATTGTTCAATATGGTGCGAGGACCAAACAGTGGAAAACTGCTAATTTGATTATAATTTTGTTACCTTGCTCTTGGCATAGGTGTGCACTAGAAGAGGGTATTGCACGATATTTCTAGTCACCGTACGACTATTAAAACTTGAACCACTTACTAAAGGTGGCCCTCGTAGTATATTGCACGTTATTCTTTCACCTTCGTTCGACCATTAGGATACCAAAAAGTCGTCCTAAACCATTTGCCTCTCACTCTCTGTGCTTGCTTTACTGCGCTACTGCTTGGCCTGAGAGCGATTCCTTTGTTTTAAGTTTCTACGTGAACAAGAGTATATTTTATCTTATTAAATATTTTATAAAACAATCGTGAAAACTGGGATTTTTATAAATACACAGTGTTACGATGTAAGGCTAGTTTATTTACATTTATTTTACATAAGTTCGTATGGTATTTAGGCTTAAATATATTCAGTTAAAGTTTTTGGAAAAGATACATAAAAAACATAAAAATGTTCTTGATAGAAAATATAACAAAAATGTATATATTCTCGTTCTTCTTCGACAACTAAAACTAAAACTGTATAATAGAGTTAAGCCTTACAACTAATCTGAAACTGAATTTTAATAACAAGTTACATCTCTTTAAAATAAGTTCTTTTTCAAATTTATTTTTATTTTGTATTTGATTTACTAATTTTTTTTTTTTTGGAAATGCTATCACACGCCGCGCCGTAAAATTAAAATCATATTGTTGAATATAATAGGTTCATTCAAGTACGACGTAAGGCAGAACGATCAACGGCTCATTGTTGTACGATTTTAGTTGGAGAACTTGATGCCATTCCTTAAATTCTTGATAGCCAGTAGCACTGGCTGTTGTGCCATTAACATCGGTTAAAGATCGATAGCCAGTACGATATTCAAGGCCAATTAATGGCCATTTTTTGACGGGGGAAGTTTCGGTATGGGTGTTCAAGTGATTATTGTTACAGTACTTATTACTGCCATATAAATCATTTTGTGAATCAGTTTGGATTGAATTGAAAGATTTCAGCAAACTATTGTTTTCTAGATCGTGCTGTGCTTCTTGAAAGGTTAAAGATTCATCATCACCATCTGTATCCTCATCACTTGATGATAAAACAAACGAATCATCGCTATTTAATTTATCCTCTCTCGTATCAGTCTCAATTTGTAAATTATATCGATTATTCTCGAAAGTGGTTATCGTTGAGCTGTTTTTCGCTTCCGATTCTCCTTTTTCCACTCCGCTTTCCCCATCGCAGCTACTGCTGCTATAATTTAATATTTCTTCTTTCATTCCCAAAGCATGCTCTCCGTACAACTCGTGCTTGAAAAATAATTTCTCACGCAGGTCCGGGGCTACAGAGGTCCCATTTAAATTAAAACTATACTTATGATCCGAGTCAACTTTAAGAGTTTTTGCGTTTAGAAGATTCTTGCGATAACGATAACGATAACGATGGGGACGAAATGGTTGTCTCGTCAATTGAAAATTTGTGAGGGCAACTGGAACTGAAACTGGAGTTGTCACATTTTTAACAGCATTTTCCTCAGTATTTGTTGTAATTGTTGGTGAAGTCGTTGTTGTAATAGTTGTTGGTAAAGTCATTGTAAAATTTTGCGAAGCCATTGTGGTTATTATTGAATTTGCCGGCGAGTTTATTTTACTTGGAGTTTTCTTTATTGTCAACACAATATGATCATGTCTCGTGCTTGTTGGTCGTTGGACAATGGCATATTCTTCGTTATTTATATAATCATTTTCATTTTTGTCTTCACTATCACTGCCACTGCTGCTGTTATTATCACAAGTTTTAATATTAAAAATCGTATCATTCCCATAACTTTTTGTCTCTTTTATTATTTCTTCGGCTTTCAATTGCACTTCATCGTTGACTAACTTTAACAAATCATTACTTTTAGGGATATCTGGAACGGAGTATCTTGATGGTGTATCATCATATGGTGATGATGATGTTCTATGTTGGATTTTTATTGGCCCCGCATTTTCATTATAGCTGCTGTTCACATCAATATTAACATTTAGCAGCGGCATTTCTATGGGAATATTATTATTACCTTGATTTTGGGACAAACGATTAATCGATATGTTGAGTTTTCGTTTAGCACGTCGACATGTAGGCAAATATTTGGCAACTCCAAGAAATGGTGCTATCAAGGACTTGAAAGGTTTCGCTTTAAAAGGTTTCAAAAACTTCAAAGAACTGAGATCCTTTTTAATGCGATCCGAGGCTATGAAACCATATTTGGGCACCACATCAGCTCCATCAGTAACCGTATATAATGTATCCCAGGGTTGCATCGAGCTATTGTCAATATCATCCCAATTTCCATTAATATTTGGTATATAGTAATTATGCAAGGCATTTATATGAAAACTGGTTACTTGGTTTGTCTGTACATAAAATCGTTGTTTTGCCAGGCAATTGGGATCTTCCTGAACTATAAGAGTGGAAATTATTGGGAGATTAGCTGCAGTTGTTTCACTATTTTCCCTTTCCCTTTCCAGTTCCCGATTATAATTAATATCAAGTTCAGACACATTCGGAACTTCCAAGTTTTTCTTTCTTTCCTCCATTTTAACAATCGGTTTAGTTTCAAGCATTATGGTAGGCAAGTCATCGTTATCGTCATCAAAATCTAGATCAAAGATCGACCTCACAGGCTTAAGTTGATTTTCCACCATTTCATGATCATTATCTAATCGTTCTATCGGTGGTAATATATCTTTTTGATTCTTCATGTGTGCCTTCCTATTATTATCAATATCTAAATTGGATTTAGGCTCCCCTATTGCAATATTATCGTTAGTTGCATTTTCTGGCTCTCGTTTTAGTGTGTTTTTATCATCATCCTCTATAATTACACATGTACATGGTACGAGTTCGGCCAAATACATTTCCTCAATTTCGTAAACGCTGAGCGGACTCTTCAAGCTATGTATTAAGTGCATGAGTTGGGTTGTAATGTCATTTAGATTCTCCTTTTTCATGTTCAAGTTTATATTGTCAAAGATTGCAAATGAATTGCTATTACTATTATCCATGGATGTTCCCTTGATTCCCACCGACTTATTACTGTCACGTGAGGGTTCAGAGGTGATAGTATCGCTGTCCGTATTTGCAGCATCTGCAATATGGATGTAAAAAATATATAAAAATACCATATCCATATTTTGTAATTAACAATTTTTAAAATTAATTTTGCCATACTATTCTTTATACCTGATACATCAAATATCGAAAATAAAATACAATTTAGTTTTTTTTTTTTTCAAAATCACAGCTGTTTTTCGTATAGTTACATTTTTCGTTCACCAACTCGTTTCGCTTCATTTATTCATTAGAAATATTGAAGCTTACTGAATTTTTAAGTTATATTAGTACAAGGTTTAAAAAAGAATTTTTTTATTGAAATGTCAAGATGATCTATAGATCTTTATAAGTATCTAAGAATATCTTACGTTAATGTAATGTTATAGGTATGGCCGCTAAATGTGAAAGGAAACTCATGTAATTTTGTAAATTTGTATATATATTAACATTAATAAAAAAAGACCTGCAAACATTGCAAGATATAGAGCAAAATATGAATAAAATAAAAAATATCGAAAACATTCTATATATCGAAATTTTTTCGGGTGATATTTATTTTATTAATTTGATATTTTGTCCAAAAACTGCTCTCTATTAATATTTTCATAATCAAAGTTTTGATTGTATTGAATCTGAATTCATGAAACTTACCCAATTTAACCGAGAATGTGTCCACGCCCATTAAAGTACCATTGCCCGAACAGGTTTCCATAATTTGTGGCGAATGTATTGATGTATCTATTAAAAATATTAAAATATTTATAAATATTTATTTTTTTTTAATGATCTTACCTGAACAAGATGATGTTGGTCTAGGAAACATAGTAGCCACGGTCGTAACTTGATCTGTTCGATTTGTGGTTGAAGAACTTGAAAGATTGCTTGTTGTGGAAACACTTAATTTCCGGCTTTGAATTTCATTAAACAACTCTTTTGTGGTCTTCACTTTTTTTACTGTCGACCCTTGACCAAAAAAGATTTGTTGCGAGAGGCTAGTCGATGATTCCTTGGCTATCAAAGAGTCAACTCCCTTGGAGCCTCTTTTTCGACCCCGTTTTTTTGGCAGATGCAAACGAGATTGAGAAGTTGTGTTCTCCAAATCATTGCTCCCCACAAGCAAAGCTTGATGTATATTTGCATCAATTGAAGTCTCTATTTTCCTGCTGTTGTCTTCGATATTTAAAGGCGACAGCCGACTGCAAGAGGCTCCACTAGAATCGTATATATTATTATAATCATCATTTTTTCCAGCATGTTTTCTAAAGGAGTCATTGCCAGTAGAGTTATTATTTAGACTGGAAACTGACTTGAACCTGCCAGTAAATGTCAATTCGCTGGCGTTTATTCTCTGTTTATTATGCTGCGAGTTTCCCAATGTGGTAGTGGCTTCAGCAGAAAATATCGAGCTCATCGAACTGTTTGAGAGAGAAAAGATTTCTGCAAAGTAAAACAAAAGCTTAATGAAATGGGAACTCTGTAGTAAAATATATAATATTTTTGAGGAGACTTTCAAACATTACAAGATTTTTCGAAGTTCTCATTTAAATGTATCGATCTTTTATTAAACTATGTATAAGTTGTTGGATTTTCTTTAAACAAACCTTAATAGGTATGCACTAGAGCTAGAGGAAGTACCGATGTAATATCGATGGTTTTTTTTTTTTAACATTTCCACAAAATACTATTGTTTTAAAAGGAAGTTAACTTCGGCTCGTCGGCAATTCTTAGAAATTGCAATTTAATTATAAAATAAAAAGCGAAATTTTCAAATTTAAATTAATTAATTAAAATATTTTGATAACAAACAATAATATAATTATTTTTCGAAAAATTTCCTATTGTTCCTATATGATACTGTTCTCCGATCCGGCCCGTTCCAACTTATGCTAACTCGACTCGGGTGTAGATGCTGATCAAGAATATATATACTTTATAGGGTCGGAGATGTCTCCTTCACTGCGTTGCAAACTAAAATTATAATACCCCGCAAGGGTATAATAATTGTTCAAAAAACTTCTATTAACGATACATTGATGTTTTCTTTTTAAAAATACTGAAAGGTCGATATTCAAAAACATGGATGTTTCTTTTCTTATTTTTTATTTTTTTCTTAATATCAACCTTTTATAAAGATATTCTTTACTATTCAAAATGCGATTAATTATGAATGACCTAATTGCCAATATGCATTTCATGTCGATGTTAGCTTTCTTCCTTGTTAGATTTTACATTTGGCAACTTCTATTATTATTATAATTTACATGGATGGTATCAAATTTACCGAAAATATTGAATAAGAACTCTACTCTGAGATATATATGTATAGGGGAATCTACCTGAATCCGCTTGTGATAATGTCTCCGTAACTTTTGAATTAACACCTCGTACATTCTGTACACCTTTATCCTTGTGTTTTTTTGCCTTTTTTAATTTCTTTTGTCGAGGGCTCGGAGTTGGTATAGGTGTTGGGTTAGCAAGTATTACATTTTGGACATTCGTTCGTTTAGACAATGCAACCGCACTGCTATTGTGATCAGTCTCATCGGAATCGGATGCTATATCAATGACCTCAGCAGGTTCATTCTCTGTATTTGCGATGGATGGGGCTTCGTGCCTTCTCAATATATTTTTGTTCTCCCTGTGAACATTATTAATCAAGTTTGAGAAACTGGTATTATGCACAGGAACATCAGATAAATGCTGTGTTTCTGGATGTATAATTTGTTGTGTCGGGGATAAAGGTAGATGGATCGAGACTTGATCTAGATCGGTCTTGGCGAAATCAGAAGAGGGCTGCTGCTGTTGCTGCAAGCTTACACTATTTAGTTGATGTAACTGTGGCTGTGACTCGATGACACTCTGCTGTATCCCCACCATTTCACGCCATTTCTTTAATAAAGACTTGGCACGACGCGCCAATTGTTCGTTCTTAGTTCGCCGCCTCAATTGGTTAATATACTTGGCCAGTCTGGTGGCCTCCAGTTGCTCCTTTGTAATTGTTGTACCTTCCAAAGCACATATAACCGACAGCACCGCTTCCATATTAACAACCTAAATAATAAATAGGGATACAAATAAGTATAACTAACAGATATTTAGAGGAAATTTCTCACATCGTAGTTTTGATCAAGTGCCTGGGATAGGTGAGAGGTGAGTTGCTGGATTTGATTTTGGTTCATTTAAATCTCCAACGACGATTGCTGGCCCCAAAAAAGAAATTATATATATATATACATATATATATTTCCAATAATAGCTATTATTTACGGTGATTATAAAAGATCCAAAGAAAATGTAGAAACTTATTAAACGGTTATTGTACATTCAATGAACGGCGCACACACACAAACTTTCAGCTCTGGTATCAAACCTTACAATATCTATCTTTAGTTCGCACAATCAAATTATATTTCCGTTATCGGCAAGCCTCCGCTTTGTTCGGAAATGTGTTTACATATATCGGTCGTAAAATTTTTAGTAAATTAATACATTTTTTCCGACACTAGCACAATTCGCCATTTTCACCATTGACAGCTGCACTTTGCGAGTGGTGATACCTTGACGATATGTTACAAATATCGATAGATTTTTGTACCAATTTGTACCAATAAACAGTATTATGCAGTAATATATATAGATACACACTGGTGATGCTTTGGGATTAGGCATAGAGGATATGATATAACAGTAATACTATCTTCATACACCGTCTATCCAAAGTCATTTCAATATATAAGTAACACCATATGATTTATTTGCTATTTTTTATTATTATCATTTTTATCTATTAAACGTGTACAGCGACAGCCGCCGATTCTTTGTGTGCACCCGTATTCTCATGCATCGTAGTTGTTATTCTTCTGTTTACTCATATAAGCAAGCGCATTAAATTTTTACGCTCTCAACTTTATGAGAGCGCAGAGTGAGCGATTGTCGTTGCCATTGCAAAACGAAAGTATGGACGTTCCTCATCCTTGCGATTGTAATGTCGTTGGTTTTTCCTTTAATATTTAATTTAAAAAAAAAAATTTTTTGATGCACAACAGATGAAGAACTAAAATGAAAACTTTTGGAATTGGAAAATCTACATACCTATTGGATTTAAGGATAGTATCCAGACAGTAAAACGTTTTGCAGCGGGACAAATGTTTTATCTTTTCAAGAGTGACCGCTGATTTTACTGTCTGTTTGGCATTTTTGGCCGGCAAATACATACATGCTTGTTTACAACATTTTAAAAATGTAAATAAAAAATGAACAAGAAAATAAAAATTAAAAATAAAAATTAAATATAAAAATAATAAATTAAAATGGAAAAATAAAAATAAGAAGCGATCCAAGTATTAGTTGAGGCCATACCTGCGGGATCAATTAAAGGGCAATATTCTTCCTATGTACGTATTGTTTAAATATTTTTATATCAATAATACACTCCCTCTCACCTTCTAATATCATGTCCTATCATAATCTAAAATATACTTCCCTTCTGCCCTCAGAATACGCTTATCTCTGCAATATCTCATCCAACACCATAAAATAAAAGTAATATTTCAAAACTTATTAAACATTTTAATATAATATATATTATCAGATCTAAAAATTAGATTAATACAATTAAATAAATTCAATCCTATTAAATAGTATGTAAACAAAGTAAAACCAAACAGAAAAGAATACAGCCGAAGCCGCAGACGCCATGGCTTCAGTATTAGATTTAAGTTTTGTGAACAATAGGCTACTATGTTATAATATAAATATATCAATAATTTACATTCTTATCATTATTTTTTTTTTGTTTGTTTTATAGTTAGTAAATCTGCAGCAAACTCCTGTGATGATTTTTGAAAATTTAACGGATTTACGGAACTGAAGAAGGTAGAAAGAGGGACAATCGAGGGTCAAGAACAGCCTGTTTTATTAAAAATTTTATTCTTTTTCGGTGCCTGCTCGGAAAATACTAAAAAATTGCCAAACACTTTTCTAGTATATTTATGTTCGTGTCAGGTTACCGGCCTTTAAAACGGCCGCTGACGAACAACCGTTTTCAACCATTTGATTCTCGCTCTCTCTCACTGCTTGAAGACGGTTTTTTATTATCTGGATACTATGCTTTAAACATAAAATCCCAATATCAAATGATAGACTGTGATCTGAGGAAATTTGTGTTTCACTTATACCATAGAAGTGCAAAAATATCGATGTATGAAGCTATCGATGTTTGCGATGTTTTTCACCCAAAACATCGATATTTAAAAAAGTTTAAATACAATTTTTTAATTATTCATGATTATATTAAAAATAATAAACAAAGTATTTATTTTGCTTCATGCATTAACTTAAAATACTGATAATTTTGAGATTTAAAAGTCTTAAAAATTAGTTTAAAAATTGTGGTTTAAAAAGGTTTTTTGCCAGCGGCCGTTTAAAAGGTCGGTAAACTGACACGAAAACAAATATACTAGAAAAGTTTGTGGCACTCTTTAGTATTATCCGAGCGGGCTGCGAAAAAGAAAAAAAAAATTTAATAAAACAGGCCGTTCTCGACCCTCAAGCATAGTATCCAGACAGTAAAACGTTTCGCAGCGAAACAAATGTTTTATCATTTCAAGAGTGACCGCTGATTTTACTATTTGTTTGGCATTTTTGGCCGGCAAGTGATGCGGTCATACATGCTTGTTTACAACATTTTAAAAATGTAAATAAAAAATGAACAAGAAAATAAAAACTACTATTGCCATGGCAGTAATTATTGTCGTAATAGATAAGGAAGATTCCTAACCAAATAAGAAGCGATCCAAGTATTGGTTGAGGCCATACTTGCGAGATCAATTAAAGGGCAATATTCTTCCTATGTACGTATTGTTTACATGTTTTTATATCAATAATACGCTTCCTCTCACCTTCTAATATCATGTCCTATCATAATCTAAGATATACTTCCCTTCTGCCCTCAGAATACGCTTATCTCTGCAATATCTCATCCAACACCATAAAATAAAAGTAATATTTCAAAACTTATTAAACATTTTAATATATATTATCAGATCTAAAAATTAGATTAATACAATTAAATAAATTCAATCCTATTAAATAGTATGTAAACAAAGTAAAAACAAACTGAAAACACTACAGCCAAAGGCCCCAGACGCCATGGCTTCTTTAGTAGATTTAAGTTTTGTAAACCTTAGCCTACGATATTGTAATAAAAATATATCAATAATTTACATTCCTATCATTATTTTTTGTTTGTTTTATAGTTAGTAAATCTGCAGCAAACTCCTGTGAGGTTTTTTGAAAATTTAACGGATTTACGAAACTGAAGAAGTAGACAGAGGGGCAATTGAGGGTCGCGTTTTATTAAATTTTTTATTCTTTTTCGGAGCCCGCTCGGATAATACTAAAGAGTGTCACACACTTTTCTAGTATATTTGTTTTCGTGTCAGTTTACCGGCCTTTAAAACAGCCGCTGACGAACAACCGTTTTCAACTATTTGCCTCTCGCTCTCTCTCACTGCTTAAAGACGGTTTCTTACTGTCTGGATACTATGCTTCAATTGCCCCTCTGTCTACCTTCTTCAGTTCCGTAAATCCGTTACATTTTCTAAAAACATCACAGGAGCTTTTATTTATGGTGTTGGATGAGATATTGCAGAGATCGGCGTATTCTGAGCGAAGAAGGGAAGTTTGTTTTAGATTATGATAGGACATGATATTAGAAGGTGAGAGGGAGTTTATTATTGATATAAAAACATGTAAACAATACGTAAATGTTAAATGAGCTCGCAGGTATGGGCTCACCCAATACTTGGGTCGCTTCTTATTTGGTTGAGAATCTTCCTTATCTTCTTTATCTATAATTACTGATATGGCAATAGTAGTTTTTATTTTCTTGTTCATTTTTTATCGACATTTTTAAAATATTGTAAGCAAACATGTATACCCGCAACATTTACCGGCCAAAAATGCCGAACAGATAGTAAAATCAGCGGTCACTCTTGAAAATATTAAAGCATAGTATCCATACAGTAAAACGTTTCGCAGTATATTTGTTTTCTTGTCAGGATACCGACCTTTTTAAACTATTTGCCTCTTGCTCTCTCTCACTACTTAAAGACGGTCTTTTACTGTCTGGATACTATGCTTTAACAATTTTCGTCTTTCTTTCTTCCAAGTGAACGGTCGTGTTTTTTTCTTGCGCTCTCGTTCTCGTAAAAATCTTTACATTAAATCTTTACATTAAAACCGCCGGGGTTTATTTTAAATTTCTACTTCGTATTCTACATAGCCCCAGTTCACTTCGCGTGTGCATGCAGCTTTATTAATTCAATTTTAATCCCTATTTTCAATATTCATTTGTGCTGCCAGTGTTTGCTCTTTCTGTCTTTTTGCATTTCCTCTTTGTACCTCTCGCTTTTAGCCGTTGTTGCCCTGTCGCAACAGCTAAAGTTTACTAAGCTCGCTTACTCTCACGCTCCCCTTCTCTCTAGTGCTTCAATCCTCTCGGTGCTGCTGAACTTTCCCTCTTATATCTGTTCAAACCTCTATGTCTTCCGATATCGTCTGCTTTTCAAAAACCTGTAAAAAGGCTGTTTTGTCAAATGATCTTACCATCGGCTGCTGGCTGTGTGGCAACATTTTGCACGCTAAGTGCATTGGTGTTGCCGGTCGGACAGTTGATGATGTGAGAAAAATCATCGGCTTGCGCTACTGTCGCATGTCGTAACGTTGAAAGGGAAATGTCATCTTTCATGCTGCAAACCAAGGGCAGTTTTAAAGAGTTGTTATCGAGTTTCAACAAAACTCATAACATCTTTTTAGCGCTTGATAAACAATTTAATAGCCTTACGCAACAGCAGCCGCCTTTGACTCAGCCCTCGACCTCAGAATAAACTCCCAGAATTGTGAGGTCAAGCGTTAGGAAAGAGTCGGTACCCGAAGGTGCTGTGGGACTAAACGTTCCACCGCGAATTTCTATTTCGTCTCCTATGGGAGCACAAATTTTGACCCCTCGTAGCCCCGTAAATGTATCCCCCCAGGAACTACCGTCCAATATGGGCACTCCAGGCACTCAGCCTGTCTCACCAAAAGCCCTCATCGCTATCCCACTTATGAAACAGATATTTGTTTCGCGGCTCTCCCCTGGTCAAACATCTGATGATGTCATTACCTTTACACGAGGCAAAGTTAGAGCTGAAAATTTAAAATTAAAGGTGGAAAAATTCAAATTTTCTTACGGGGGATATTTTATCTTTCAAAATAAATGTCCCAAATGAATTCCTTGGCACGATATGCTCAACCAAATTCTGTCCTAAGTATGTTGTCGGCAAAGAATATGAAGCAATGAGAAACGGCCTGTTGGGATAACTCTTCCTAAGCCCGATCCGACCACTGTGCCCTCTACATCCTCTAAATTCCTTTGAATTCCTTTGTGTGAAGCTATCATTTAATGGTCGCTTTGTTTTTATTACATGTTCCTACATTCCTCCATTGTCGGAACTGCCTATCTTCTGGAACCAACTTTCCGCCATTCGGATGGTTTCCAATATGCTTTCGGATAGAGATCATTTAGTAGTCTTGGGTGATTTTAATATCCCTGGGGCTATTTGGTCCCTAAATACCT
Organism: Drosophila mayri; assembly: GCA_008042485.1. Taxonomy (NCBI): domain Eukaryota; kingdom Metazoa; phylum Arthropoda; class Insecta; order Diptera; family Drosophilidae; genus Drosophila; species Drosophila mayri. The sequence continues at coordinate 2,025 of VNJN01004054.1, read as the reverse complement.
CTAATACACTTCAAACCTCAACACAACATGACTTTATTGCTGGCTTGTTCGACATTTCGCTGTCTCAAGTCAACCATGTAAGAAATTCCTTAGAGCGCTTACTTGATCTTTGTTTTGTCTCTGATCCAGCGAGCGTCAGTTTAGCGAGGGTTGCGCCTCTGACACAACCTGAAGATCCCTATCATCCTACTTTCAATGTGACACTCGATATTGGTGCTGATATACAGGAGATATCTGATAGACCAGCCAAAAGAGTTTACTGCTTTCGCAAGTCTGACTTCGACCGGCTGAATAATTTTATTTCTGACTACAATTTGTCTGATTTATACATGTGCACTGACATGGTTGATGCTGTAGACATTTTTTACAATGCGATAAATTCATTCTTCTCGGAATGTGTTCCGTTATACTATCCCTCAATTTCAAACAAACCACCTTGGTTTACTAAAGAATTGAGTCGCTTAAAAAATGTAAAGTCAAGGCTGTACACGAAATTTAGAAAACCCGATTCTCGTTCTGACCTCTCTAACTATATATCGGCTCTGTCAAACTTCACCGTACTGAACGCACAGTGTTACAAAATCTATTTGACTCGTTGCAGGGTCCAGTTCTCTCAGGATCCTAAACAATTTTATAATTTTGTTAATACTAAACGTAAGGAGGTAACTCATCCTTCCCCACTCTCGTTTGCAAACGCAACTGTGAAGGGCGATCTGGCAATTGCCGATCTTTTTGCCCAATTTTTTTAAACTACATGCTTCAGTTCCATTGACCTAAATCAGACGTATTCTTATAGCTTGCCTAGATCGAACCTAATATTCTGTCCACGTATAGACGAAAGTTCTCTCCTTTTAGATCTTCATCGTGTTAAACCAGTTTACCTGTCTGGTCCCGTCGGAATACCGGGCTGGGTGCTTAGGTATTGTGATAATGCCCTGTGCTCGCCCCTTCTGAAATTTTTACCTTATCCTTAAAAACTTCAAACTTTCCCCTTATTTGGAAGGAATCATTCATTATTCCTCTCCACAAAAAAGGTAACAAATCAGAGGCCAATAACTATAGAGTAATCTCTAAGCTTTCGGCCATCCCTAAACTTTTCGAAAACATAATTACTCCACATTTGCAGCACCTTTGCAGATTAGTAATTTATCCAAAATCAACAACTACAAACCTTTTGGAGCTCACTTCCTTCATTATAAGAGGCTTCCAGAATAACCTTCAAACGGATGAAATTTATACTGACTTCAGTAAAGCATTTGATTCTGTTAATCATTCCCTTCTCCTCAGGAAACTCGACTTAATGGGTTTTCCAATTGATCTTCTTAGGTGGATCTCTAGTTATCTGACTCTGGCAGGACGCAAAAGGTCCTTTTTAAAAACAATTTATCTAATGTTTTCCGAGTCACCTCTGGTGTCCCGCAAGGGAACCACCTGGGTCCTTTGTGGTTTACAGTATGATATTTATTAATGATCTGCCCGAAGTTTTGACAAATTCTAGAGTACTCATGTATGCTGATGATATCAAGCTTTGCGTGCAATACAAGGACGTCGCTTACCAGTCTGATTTACATTCAGATCTTGATAGCTTCCAAACCTGGTGCCACATAAGCCTACTAAACTTCAATGGCTCTAAATGTAAGCTAATGACATTCTCTCGTGTCGTTCCCAAGCTTGCAATATACTCGCTTAACTGCTGCTCTTTGGAAAGAATTAACTCAGTTGATGACTTGGGTGTCCGCCTGGATCCCAAACTTGACTTTATCGATCATATTTCCTACATGATGAATAAAGCCAGGGGTATGCTGGGATTTATTAAACGGTGGTCGAAAGAATTCGATGACCCCTATTTAGTTCGTCCTATCTTAGAATATGGATCTTGCGTTTGGAGCCCACAGTACGGGGTCCACAGTAAACGCATTGAATCGGTTCAAAGGAACTTTTTTCTTTTCGCTCTACGCGGTTTAAACTGGGATGCTGACCAGAGATTACCCTCCTATTATAGTAGACTTCTCCTAATTAACTTAC